>JASSKH010000003.1:4394464-4525856 GCA_031763025.1 Macrocystis pyrifera
AAACTTGATACTTATCGCCAGGGGGGTTTAGCCGCGAAAGTGTGCACAAACATACACTGGTGTGGAATTTCCTGTCAACAGCCCTCAAAAACAAGAGCGAAAAGCCGAGGCAAGCGTGCGACGCTCTCCGTGCGTGGTACGGCCCTCAGACGACGGGGGCCAAATCAGACCTCTCTAGACGCCTTAACAGTTTCAAGATGGCGCCGGGGAGCAACCCGCTCGAGGAGGTGGGCAGGATCGAGGATCTTGCCGCGGAAATGCGCACAGCAGGAATGTCAGTATACGACCACATGCTGTGCACCATCTGTATTGACGCTCTGCCTGCAGAATACGAGATATAGGCTCGGAACCTGGCATCACGTGACAGAATCGGCCGTGATGACATCATCAAGGCAGTTCGAGAACGGCATCACCGACTTTCTGGAAACAGGAAGAAGGGGTCCAACGCTGGCCATGCAGGCCATGCTATGTACGCTGGCGGCGGCGGTGGCGGTGGTCGCGGGAAAGGTGGAGGAAATGGCAAAGAAAAAGGTGAAGGACGGGGTCACGGACGAGGCGGTGGAGGCACCAACGAGGACGGGGGTGGCTCGGTCGCGGCTGCTGGTGGCAATGGCAGCAGCGCCAAAGCCGCCAACGGAAGTACTCCAGTAGGCAAGTGTATTAGGTGTGGCAAGAAGGGCCATTGGAAGAGCGAGTGCACGGCGAAGCTATGCAGTCGATGCCAAGGACGCGGACACTCTGCCGATGCCTGTCCCACGTCCATGGATCGATGCAGTCGATGCAACAGGCGGGGACACGCTGCTGATGTCTTCCCCTTATCGAAAGAAGAAGCTGTCATGGCGGTGACGAGCGAGGATGGGGCAAGGGACGACGACCAAGAAAAAGGTACGGTCCAGGCCTCAGCTTTCAGGGCCGAAGAGACAGGCAAGTGCAGCGGTGGTTCGGGGGAAGGGGAGTCTGCTTGGCAGGCAGGAAACGAGACCTGGAAATGCAATAGTGGTGCGTCTACTCACATGACGCCCTCCGCAGACTGCATGATAAACTATAGAGAATGCAACTTGACTCTCCCAATCGCTGACGGATCCACTCGAGCGATCGAAGGTTTCGATGTCGTGAGCGTTGTCTTTCGGTCCGGAAACGGTCCCGTGGAAATGCTGCTTACGAACGTTGCGCGCGTGCCGGATCACCGCTACCACTCATTTTCCCTGCCCACTCTCGTCAAAAAACGGCCATACTGTCGAAGGGCGCCCACGGGGCTTGTAGTCAGGCTCAAGTCAGAGCGTTCGATCGTGTTTCCGTTGAGTGGGACCCTCTACAGCCTGTACGGCTGCCGAGTCGACCACAGTCGTGGGGAAAATGCCTGTGCTGTACTCGCCTCGGCGCAACTGCCCAACCAGCCTGCACCACCTGTACCTGCCGAGGCGAATGGCTCCCTGTCTACGGAAAAGGGAGGGTCAGAGGCAGACGACGTGAGCACGTCGGATCGAGGTGGTTGGGGGGGTGGTGGATGAGCTGGACGACGGTCTGGCTCACTTGAACGACCTTGACGTGACGTGGGGTTTTGACCTGGACGCGTTTATGCAGGAGCGTGCACAACAGGCACCTGCCGTCGGCGAGGCCGGCGGCGAAACACCCGAGACAATGAGTTCGTCTCAAGGGGGCGCTGTAGACGCTTCCTCGGTCCCGGCAGAAAGGGCCGAAACAGCCGAGACGATGGATTCGTCTCAAGGGGGCGCCGTGGACGCCTCCTCGGTCCCGGCAGAGAGGGCCGGAAGCGACCCGGGCGCACCATCAGCCTCCGACACCGGCCAAGAGGACTGTGAGGATCCCCCCATGGTCCTGTCGGGAAGGCCAGCACACGAGCTCAGCAGCTGGGGCCGGCTCCCCCCGACAGTACGGGGCCGGACCCGGTGTCAGAGCCAACGCCTGGAGAGTGAACCTGCTGTGCACCAAGTAAGGATGGATGGAGGAGCCGCAGGCGCGCTGCTTGCGGCAGCGTACGAGTCGTGGACGAAGCCTGGGAGTATGCTGAATCGTTTCTGGACGACGGAGGACGCAGTGGCTTTGATGGCCGGAGGACCAACTGTGGAGAACAAAGGGGAGTTGACTTGTTCATGCCCAGTGGTTTCCCGGAAGACGTAGAACCGCCCCCACAGTCCGTAGCAGATGTAGAGCGTTCTCAATACAAAGCGGCGTGGCACGAGGCCATGAAAATTGAGTTGGACGGTCACAAAACGACCGGTACGTACGAAGCCGCGACACCGCCAAAAGGGCGGAAAACTGTAGGTGCGAAGTGGGTGTGTACCTACAAGACGGATAAGGATGGCCTGATAGTACAGACAAATGCCAGACTTGTGGCTAAGGGTTTTAACCAGGTGCAGGATGTAGATTATTTTCAAACGTTTGCACCAACTCCCTCTTCAGCGTCAGTTAAAATTCTGGCGGCTGTTGCAAATGAACATGGTTTGAAGATTTTTCATCTAGACGTCGCACAAGCTTTTGTTCGCGCGAAACTCGACGCCGAGACATACATGAAACTATACGGTGAGTGTGGTGACATGTCAGGAAAGATCGTCCACCTCAACAGATCACTCTATGGCCTAAAGCAGAGCGGACGGCAGTCGGCCGGATTATTGGTAGAGACCGTGGTAGAGTACGGAATGGAGCAATGTAGGTCTGACCCGTGTGTGTTTCGCATGGTTGTGGACGGCAAGGTAGAACTGATCATGGCCGTTCATGTAGACGGTATCGTGATCGCAGGATCAGATGAGACATACAGAGATTTCCATACGGCGCTAGCTATGAAATTTCCCACGAATAACCTCGGCGAACTGACTTGGTACACTGGTTGTGCTTTTGAACGCAACTGGGAACTGGAGACATTGGAGATTACGCAGAAGGCGTTCATTGAGAGCATGCTGAATCATTTTGGTGTTAACTCATCCTCTGACATCCCCGCGACCCCCGGTGTGGAACTAGGTCCAAGAGAGTAGGGCGAACTTGGAGGAGACTGGCTGTACAGGGAGACTGTGGGCAGCTTGATGTGGCTGTCGACCATGACGAGGCCAGAAAGTCTCGATCGCTGTGCGTGCTGTGGCGCGCCACTCTCACAACCCAACGGAGAGGCACTGGAAGGCAGTTTTGAAGACTATGGCTTACCTTCACGGGACCAGGTTTATGGGATTGACTTTCGTGCGGGGCTCGGGATTGGATTTGACTGGGTATAGTGATGCTGATTCTGCGGTTAAGTCGAACGATAGGCGCTCGGTATCGGGGACGGTAATTACCCTAGGGGGTGCGGCCTTCAGTTGGGCAAGTAGCACGCAGAGGTGTGTTACGTTGTCGACAGCAGAAGCAGAGTATGTCGCCCTGGGTGAAGGGGTGAAGGAAGCTTTGTTTACGGGCGCGGTGTTGTCGTTTATTTGTCCAGAGCTAAGCGGATCATGTGTCCGGGTTTTCGAGGATAACCCGGGGGCCATAGCGTTGGCTGAGAACCCTCTTAGTTCTGCTCAGACTATGCATGTCGACGTGCATTTTCATTTTGTCAGAGAGCCACTTCGTGCTGAGAGGATCGACATTCAGTTCGTAGCTTCGGAAGAGCAGCACGCGGATATTTTTACGAAATCCCTTGCTGCGACCCCTTTTAAGTCTCACCGTAGGTTGTCGTTGAATCTGCCTTTGGAAGGTCAATAAGGGGGTATGAGCATTATTCGATGAGTACCATGTTTGAGTGATGCGAGGAATAATTTGTCAATGTCGCCAAGCCTGCGCTACTTTGAGGGGCATGGGGGAGTAGGGCACCGCTTGGCATTTTATTTTCTGGCCATGGCCATCGTTTGGAATGCGGCCGTTGTTTCAATTGCAATGGTTTGAATTATATGTGTTATGCAGGGGGTTTTAACCCGGTGGCCGGGTGTCCTCCTGCGGGACTGTCGTTGGCTGTTCTTAAGTTCTAGCAAGTCTAGAATGTCTTTTCGGTCTCGTCACTGCTGTGAAGAGCCAGGGAGGGATTTCGTTTGGATCGTTCCAGCAGCGACGGTTACAAGTTGTAGAGGGTTGCGTATATCTTCGCAAGCGTTATTGTGAGTTATGCCGTGTGTTCATGAGGAGAGTTTAAGCACTCCGTTCTCTGCTCCGAGCTACGAGCTAGGCTCCACTATCTCTCCCCTCCTCTGTCCTCTAATACAACGACTATAAAGCATCTCATCAGACCACGTGGTGGTCAGGGCATCCAGGCTTAGACTCTACGAACACTCGCTTCTTTCGCACGCCTCTCGCACACGTACCGGGAAAGCGTGCGTCGCCCCTGCTCATCCTCCTTCCTTTGCATGATGCTGCAGCTCGCCAACCGCCGCTGTTGCTGTTGCCTGCTGCTGACGTGAAGAGGAACCGCAACAGAGAAACCACCACAGAAACCACGACAGTAGGCCTAGCCTCTAGGCCTATCAATCGGCAGCGAGCAGTGCCGTGCTCTACTCGTGCACCTATCACGAGAAGCTAGGAGGCGGCACGGGGCGAGTATGATCGTTCTTCTCTTCTCTCTGCCTCAAAACAAATTAACCCATTTAGTTTCCGTCGGTAGAGCCCATGACTACAAATAATTAATTCCGTCGGTTGTGAACAAAACAGGCATCTCACGTGAACTTAGAGATGCTACGCTTTTTTCTGTCGACATGTTGATCCTCTCACGTCCTTTTTCATGCCGTACTGCTGTGCTCGCGCAAATTATCTATGCGCACATCATTTAACTCCAAGTAAGGTAATAGCCACCTACCAGTATTAACCAACAGGGAATGCTCAGGCTGGTAAAAAAGGGTGCGTTGTACTCGTATAAATTCAGTACGTTATAAAGGCTCCCGATTCACTTGTTTTTTACTTAAATCTCGACCTGGTTTTCTTTTTACTGCTTGTGGCAGTCCTATTATAAATCGGACAGGCCACGACTTCCAGTACGGAGTAATAGATGATCTACAATAGGTCCGCTATGATATGTTTGGGAAGATCTGTACAGTACAGATCCCAAACAGGAAAAGTTTCGTACTCGTAGATATCAAGCAGGATACACGGCTCCCACCCGCCAATATTAGCTGGCTACTACAGATCAGGCTTTGGGCTGCTCTCTGAAAAATCTACCCACGGGTTGATCATTCGTGTGGAAATCGATGACCGGTCCGATGCTTTTTCAAGTCTGTCCCCCAAAAAGCGGCGGGTTCAATTTTCACGGGCATAATAATAGAAACAAGACGAAGTCCTCTCATCTCTCGTACTCGTACTCGTACATCTTGCTACCTCGTACCTCTGGACACAAATATGTGGACTACTACTGTTGTTGTCACCTGCGGCGTCCATGCCTGCTGTAGTACTGGTCCAAGAAGACCCGCCCTCTACCGGCCCCTCTGTCATAGCCGTCGCCCTCTGAGCGGAAGCTTTCACTGATGATGCTGCTCTCCAGCGCCGTCCCCAAAAACCCTGCCAAGGCGTCAGGTGACATCTCCAACTAACTGGCCGCCTTCAGGTACCGGTTCGATCTTGTCGCGCACGAGAATTCGGTCAAGCCGCTGCTGTTGTATACCCACAGGTAGACTTATATATGGACCCTGTAGCAAGTAGACCTGGTATACGAATACATACTGCTGTACCATACGTACAGACAGTATACGTGGCAATAACAGACACAGGTGTCGATCAGTGATGAAATGCGAATTTTGAATTTTGAATGTTATGGGTTGTGGGCCGCACTTCGTCGGGATATCGTACTTTGGAATAAAACGTTCAAGTAGATATCAAGTTTGCATCGTGTGGAGTATGGTTTCTGAATCGGAAACTTGCGCCAATTAACAAGACGTCCTGACTATGAGCACGCGAAGCAAGCGGCGAACGGGATGGGATGCAGCACTCGCGGTTAAGACAGCAGCAGCAACGACTCCGAAAGGTCGGCCATTCTTACACCCGGAAAATGGTATGCAAAAGGTTCTCGATGTTTCGCGGACAAACTTTTCAGGGCCTGATTTGCTGGGCACGGCAGAAGAGGAGGCAGCAGAGCACCCATAAACCAACCATTGGCGCCTGTAGCTATAAGGCTTCGTCTCCAGTCCCCAAGTGAAGTGCACACCCTGGGTGCTCACAGTTCTGGTCTCCCCGGTCAGTAACGCCTACACACAATGAACGCCATTCTTACATGTACGTGGGGACAGGGGATGGGCTTAAACGTCCCCTGCGAGTCCCCAATGAAAGTGTCATTCCCATTGCATAATACGTTGTTGAATGTCGAGCGGTGTATTTGAAGAGCGGGGGGGGGGGGCGGCGAAACGAGACACGATATGATATTTTTCCTCATATTTTTGTCAAAACAAAGCAAGAGAAAGCGCCTGTGATGATGTAGACAAAAATAATTTTCCAGTGGTACGAAAAATTCAAGAAAAAAGACATGGTCGCGGACAGCGTTGAAACCGTTGAGCTGTTGGACCCTGCGCATGCCAGAATTTTAACCACTCGCCGACCACCTGGAATATCTTCGTTCTGTACGCACTCGTGCTTCCTTTCATCATATTTTTGTACTTCGAGCTGACCCCCAGCCGGGCTGGACCTTGGGCGCTGGTGGTGCAGAGAAGACATGTTGTAGAGGTGCTGATCTTGCCTGCTCACTGAAATATAGTACGTATTCTACATACATACATCGTACGCGACGGTTTACGAACGGCCCTGTATAAAATGTTTCCCCGCCATTGGACCTACTGTTTGTACTGCTGTTTGTAGTAACACACTATTATTATTGCTGCTGTGTGAAGCGGGGCCCGTGGTATGGTAAGGGTAAGGGTAAGGGTAAGGGACGCAGGTGGTTCTGGCAGCTGGAAAGCAGTGCTTCGCTTCTTCTGATTTAGATATTCTTATTGGTGGCGAGAGCTGAGGAGATGCTCTGGTAGAGAAGTGAGAGGTAGGGGGGAGGGACTCGACGCCCAGATATAATCGTCCCACCCCACGCCACAAGCTCTCCTAAATTCCTCTTATCTGATGTACTCCTACAGAACTTTCCTTTGGCTACCGACCGTTCTTCTGCTAATATAAGAACTTCTCACTTCGTGGTCCTATCTGCGTTAAGGAACATTACTCTCGTCTAACGGGTTATCCGCCCTAGGGAACATTCCTAAAAGAACGTTACTCTCGACTAACGGAATATCCGCCGGGTTAATCCATTCTTCGGATTATTCTCGTATTCGTGAGACTACAAACCACAACATATTAGCTATATCTATAGCCCATGAGTACTCCACTCCTATCACAGCTGCTACTATTGCTACCTGGTACAGTAATAAAACTGCTGTGCACGTGCCTGCGGATTATACTGCAGTCTGGTATGCTATGGGCGAGTAGACGGATGGTACGAAACATTGTCGTCGTGTTCGTGTCCATGTAAACGTAGCGTAGTGTAAATTTATATACCAACAGCGGCACGTGGCTACGGCAGCGTGAATCACACCACCAGTTAGCCAATCCACGAGTTACACGGTTCTACATGCCAATATGAGTTTCGTATTAAATTCGCAGTACACCGCGGTACTGCTGTAAAGTCTTCAGCAGGAGTCGCGGTCCTGTTATATCGCGGTGTGCGGTGCTTTCGGGCAGACGGCGATATGCGCAAAATAAGCGGGGCCCCGACCATGGCGACGTGCTGGTGCGGTGGTAGTTCGCTCTTCCACCCTTTTTATATGTTTTGCTTTATGAGTCTCTACTTCTTTCGTGGAAGTTTCCATCCACTGCCATGGGAAGCTTCCACCAACTTCCATGGAAATAGATCTGGAGAAATCTACTTCCACGGATAGTTCCATCTATTTTTCCAGTGATATTCGTTTCCTCTACTTTCAGGAAGCTTCAATCCACCTCACCCACCTACTCCTATCTATTCCCATTCCCATGCGGGCATGCACGTCCAAAAGTTCTGAAACTGCCACCGACTTCCATCTACTTCCACTAGTACTCCAGCTTCCACATATTCGCTCTATGGAGTTCTCCCGACTTCTGGTGACTTCCACGAGCTTCCGCATATACTTTCACGAGCTCCCATACCGGCCACGCCCATCTCCATCTATTTCCAAATCTGCTTCCACCGACATCCACGAGCTCCCATGTCGACTTCGACCGACTTCCACAATACACTTCCATCTACTGTACGTCCGCAAATACTTCCTCTACCGATTTCCATCTAGACTTCCGTCTTATTCCACGAGCTTCCATATCTACTTCCAATGAATTCCATTGGCTTGTACGGGCTTCGACTTAGACACGGTGCTATTACGGCTCGTGCTTTGCACTCTCGACCTCCGGAGGTTCCTGCGGAGGGCTGATGCTATGTTTGCCACTAAGTTGGGACGGGGTACTGAATAGGCTGTAGTCCGGGTGAGACTAGGGTGCCGAGTGGAAGCTTCCTAAAAAGCAGGAGGTAGACTCTGCTTGCGCACAAGTGTATAAATGGAGGTACGAAGTATTGTGCTGTTTCCATGAAAGCTTCTGCTAGTCCCATGCAAGCTACAGTAGTATACTTTCAATTAAGCTAGAAGTGGATGTTGTGGAAGCTTTCATGGAGGTGGATGAAAGTAGATGCAATTATATGAAAGCTTCCATGGAGGAAGTAGATGGAAGTAAACGGAAGCTTCCATTAAAGTACATGCAGGAAGTAGACGGAGGTGGATTGACGCTTCCACGGGAATTATGTACAGTGCACGCGAATATGCCGTGGGCAGCCGCCTTGTCTGCAAGGCGCGCGGGACTCATGCGGTGGAGTGGGTTATCACTGCCTGGATACATCTCTTTACTACACAAATGCGGTCGAACAGCCGCCATCACTGTTAGTTGTACTCGTAGTTTTCATCACCCTTTTGCATGAGGAGGTTCTCAATCTTTGCGAGCCGTAAATACTGTTGGGCAGCCCCTCTTGGCTCCAATCGATCCTCGAGGGATCCAGCAAGAATCCACCACACCGTTTAGCTGCGGCGTGTCCGGCGTGGTGAATTATTGCCTGATGCTGCGATCGTTGTACAATTCCCTGAACGCTCCACCACAAACGGTAGGCTGGTCGACCAGCTAAAGCCTTTGAGCTGCAACCAGCTTCGTGCTCGTCGACCGCTCAGCGCTTTCTGGGACTCAAACATCTGCTGAGTAATCTTATCGTTCGCCTCGGACAGTCCTTCCGAGTGCGACTCTTCCTAGATTTATCCAACCGGATGATACCAGCGGTTCATCACGCTGACGTGTTCCTGGTCAAGGTGCTGGAGGAAATGGTGGCAGCCACCGAGGTAATCGTAACAGGGGTGGTCACGGTGGTGGCCGGGCAGGCATGGGCACCCAAGAGAGGGCATCTGCATCGAGTCAGGGGCAGCCGTTCAACGGTAGCAACGGGGTTTTCTTCCAACAGTCCCGGCTTTTGGTGATTTGTTATAGGTGTAATCATCCTGGACACGGACACATCGAGTGCACGGCCATTATCACCATAAATCCCAGCAGTACTGTTGGGCAGGGCCATACTGCCATACTGCTATCATCACACCGCCACCTCTGCCGCCGAGCTCTGCTGGTCCGTCTACCTCTACGTTGACCACGGTGCCGACGTACTCATTTTCTCCCTCCGGTCGACACTAGCGTCCCCAACAATTTATGGCATGTTTGGTGCCGTCGGGTAGATATGGATTGACGAGACAATTCTATTTTTTCTCGCACTCACGAGGGCCTCGCAGTATGGATCAGCGACAGTGGTAGTAGCTCGTGCATGACTGCTGATTGTACCGGCATGTGTGACTGCGTTCCTCGCCCAGCACGCTTTATTCCCACGGTAGGTGCATCCTGCTGAGCAGGTGCAAAACGAATGTTACACACTTCAGTCCCGAAAAAGTGAGTCAAAGCTAAACATATCTTACAACAAGAACTGTAGATACCAGTCACCACAATACTTGTAATTGTTACGTCGACCGACGGCATGCCGAGCAACATGTGGACCAGATCGCGGAAAAAAAAAAAATCTCCGGTGCATAGATTCAGTTTCGCAACCACAACGATAAGTCACGACAGTACACACGCGCAAGTGATAGTTCATTTCGAGTAACCCGACAATGGGATGTAGTGTTCTGAACGCACCCCGAAATCCCCAAATGCAAAGCACCACACAATGTATTATATAGCGTTGAACATTAACGTAGACAAAATTAACGGGGTAGGCGATAAGCAGCGAGGGGGTTTTGTCGAAAGCCTGCCATAGTTGTATCTCAATATACAGGCAACCAGTAAATTCTGGGCTCGATCTCAAATTAAAAAGCGCGCCTGAGGCACGATCTGATTGCACTCACATGCGGTGCGCACTCTGTTATGGAATTGTTGGCACATGTCCTTGTACTCGTCAATGTTCAGAAGCATTGCTTCTTCGTAGATCGATCGTAGATCTCTATGTATCGAATCGTATGTAACGTATGTATGCGGAGGAATAACTGCCGTAGGATTCTCTGCTTGCCGGATCGCGTATCTCACTCTCCATGTGTGGATCTTTCTGGATCGTCATGGTACTTTAGCTGTCCTAGTCGTCTCTGGAAGCTACCGTCGTCTGTACTCTTGCATACTCTGGATTATATCAGTGTGTGTTGGCCACATAAGCGCCGTGTGTAACTCTTCACGTCATCTTCTATACCGCGGATACCCACTCGCACAGTGTCTCTACCTCGAAACGTCGAAGGCACAGCAACTGTCGGCAGCGCCAGGGTATACTACAAATATCCACAATAGGTTTATGAGCCTCGAGCGTGGCGAGTGGATAGTCTCGGTGATCGCGGCTGTCTGTCGTTGAGCGCTATTGACGTGCGCACACATACATCTACATATCTTCCTCGGGGGGGAACTTCGTGCTGGAGTGGGCTCTCTGCCGGAGGTCTACACTGAGTCAACCCGCTTGCTCCTAGGATCCGGACTGAACACCTAGGTTCACGGCTGCACATTCGGTACCATACCGCTGTGTGTACTGCATTCGGGGGCATAGTTCCTAGGCGTTGATATTCATCGGCGGATAGAGTTGTGCAAACTTTGATTGCTGATTCCACGTGCAGAGTACCTCGGTGTTCCACGTGTGTGCAACTGATTTCGAAATCACCTGCGCGTAGTTTTCGTGAGGTGAAGTCTGTCCAAGATATCTTCAACGTGCTCAGTGCTGTCTTAGTAGCGTGCGTAGAGTGAGGATCTGACTGGGCCTGTTAGCATCCGTGCTGAAGCCACAAGTCTGTACTGAAAGACGTGTAGCAAGGCCTGTTAGCATCCGTGCTGCAGCCACAAGTCTGGACTGAAATACGTGTAGCGAGGCCTGTTAGCATCCGTGTTGCAGCCACGAGTCTGCACTGAAAGACGTGCAGAAAGACTATTAGCATCCGTGCTACAGCCACAAGTCTGCACTAAAAGACGTGTAGCAAGGCCTGTTAGCATCCGTGCTGCGGCCACAAGTCTACACTGCAAGACGTGTAGCAAGTCTGAGCAGTACATCAGACCCGTGTGCCTGCAGAACATGGCCTGAGTTGGTTACTCCGACGCCACAACACCGCAGATTCGCAACCTCCGGTAGGTTGGAACTGTGCCCCCGCGGAGCACAGGAGTCTGGGCAGACATTGGACAGTGTCCGACGGGCGTGGCTTGGGAGCTGCAATAAAAAATACGTGAGTCTACATCCGTGTAGCAATATAAACATCTTCCTGCGCTGCTTGCGCACCGAATCGTCTATACGTAATCGGGGCGCTAAAAGCGTTCGCAAGCCTACGCGTTCTACGCGTAGCACCGGGGCGTCGTGTCCTGCGGTCGCGTGAAAACTCGGGTAGAGATGACGGAATCGAATACTTCTGGGCTCAACCGAGCGTTGGAAGCCGTCGGTAGATGCGATAGACAGGCCAACTACCCCGAGTGGAAAGACAAGATGCGTCAGGTTATTGCTCTTTTCGCGCCGGAGCTCCTCGCCGTGCTCGACGTGGTACCTTGACTCACAGCCGCTGGGCTCAACTCTGCGGACGTCGCTGCCTGGCAGAAGCCATACACCCGCCCCTACTCGTTGCTCTCTTTCTCAACCGCCGGGTCAGCGTATATTACCGTGAAGGCTCACCAGGACAACACTCTCGGTTCCGTAGGCGATGGGGCGGCGGCATGGAAGGCACTGAAAGACCGCTTCGCCGGCAACACCAAGGAAGCTCAGAGTGCGTTGCAGGAGCAGCCCAACGGCCAGAAAATGAATACAGGTGCAGATCCCACTGATTCCATCGCCACCATGGAAGACCTTCGGCTCCGTCTGAAGGACACAGGGGAGGAGATTTCCGACGAATCCTACACGGACTTTGTTCTTCATGCCCTCACGTCGGAGTGCCAGTTCGTCAAGGATAAAAACTATGAGCTGGGAGACGCTTTCAACTACGAGCTGCTCGCGCGAACTGCTACCAATTACTACATACCCAGTAGTCGGGAAGCCGTTGGCACCGCCGGGTTCGGGGCGTGGAGCAGGGATGGCGACGAGTGCGTGTAAAACGGATCAATGCCATCAATGCAGGACTTACGATCACTTCAAGCGCGACTGCCCTGAGCTGGCGAAGAAGAGTCGTCCCAAACGGGGAAAGAAGAAGGGAAAGAACACAGGCGGCGACCCTTCACCCAAGTGGTGTTCTTACCACAAGATCCACAACCAAAGCGACGAGGAGCGCCACAAGCAGAAAGAGCCCCAGAAAGAGCTCCAGGACAAACAGAAAGAGCTCCAGGCCCTGACTGCACACTTGTCGCTTATCAAACTACTTTCTGACCCAGCACGCTTCGCCAACATCGGAAGTGCTCACCTGGCGCAACCAAGTCAACCCGAGTCAAGTACGTTCGGTTCTCCTTTAGCGCAATGGGTGATTTTCTAGCTGAGGTGGCCGCGTCGTCTTCCACTTCTGGGATGCCTACAGCAGACTCTGCCGTCGAATCTGCGGCAGCTGTGTCTACCTCGATGGAGACGCCCAAACACGACCGCCTTTTACCTCACGGGGGTTTTGGTGCGTTCATCGTGTCTTCTGCAGACAGATCGACTGCAAACCTCTGCTCAGACGGATCGTTTATCAGGATGCTGGTGGATAGCGGAGCGAGCGACCACTATGTCGACCCGAGTCTTACTCCCGGGCTGCGGGCCTCAATGAGCGACTTCGAAGTTCTACAGGTTCCTCACACGATCGTCCCCGCTGGCCAGTATCTTCTGAAAGGCGCTGCGACGGGCACTGTTCATGGCACCGTTGCCGACGACGGTGGCAACAAGCGTCATATCTCCTTTCGCGTGGTTGAGGTACCAGGACTGGGCACTAACCTGTTCTCCGTCACCATGGCAATGCTGAAAGGAGTCGCTACGTTGTTTCACCAAGCCAATCCCCGGTTGGAGAAAGGCGGCGGACGCGTTCTACAATAGAGGTAGCACATTTCCGCTCAAAGGTATTCTTAATGACGGGGTTCCTTACCTCAAAATCGTTGGAATACCAACCTTTTTTCGAAACATGACCCTTCCGTATACTTGGTCCTTGGGATTATTCATCGGGATGCAATGTGAGTTTTGCTGAAGTCAGTTTTCAGGTGAGGTATGGAGCTCTTCAAGTGAGGAGCCTCAGAAAAAAAAAGGGTGGACCTCTATCGTAGAACGCCTCGGCGTCGTTCTGCCGATGCAACAATTGGGAACTGACGAAACGAACAGCAAGTGCTGTGTTCCATCCATGCGAATCTTGGGGACGGTGTTGGCGGCGGTATGGAATTTGGCGACAACTCCGACGGTCTTGCTTTGAAGGTCGAGTCCACCGATCTGTAGCACCGGCACATGAGACACATCAATCGAAAAAAAAAGCTTGGACGTCCTGAGGAAACTGCCGGACAATGGTGTCAATTACAATGGGGACATGCAGGCCTGTGGTGTTTGTTCTGTCGGCAAGGGTAAGCAACTAGCTCATCCAAAGAAAGCGACGTACGACGTACGGCATCCTTTCCAGCTAGTCACCGTTGACACCATGGGGCCCATCACCCCTCAAGCTCTGCGCGGTTTCAAATACGCCACTAAGTCCGTCGATCAGCAAACGAAGTGGAACGAGATCTTCGTCATCAATGAGAAGCCGCAAATGGTCGACTCTCTCGAGTTGTACAACAAGGCCCTCGTGATTACTACTGGATATCGCCTGGTCCGTGTCAAGGCGGACAAGGGCACGGAGTTCACGGCGACGGTTTTTCGCAAGTACTGTCTCGACATTGGCGTAAAATTAGAACTTGCTGATACCAACACCCCTCAGCAGATCGGAGCGAACGAGCCGGCAGGCAGAACGCTTGCCGGCATCGTACGCTGTTTGATTGCCGATTCGGGACTACCGAAGTTCCTCTGGGGAGAGTTGATGCAGACGGCAGTATACCTGATCAACCGGGCTCCACACGCGGCACTGAACAATGGGACCCCATACACGGCACTCTACGGCAAAGATGCTTACCTCGAACACCTTCGGACGAACAGGGCTAGCGCGTTCGTGCATGTGGAGACCCATACCAAGAAACTCGTCGGGAACAGCATGGACAGCAAGTGCATTCGGGTCTACAACCCAGAGACCAGACGTGTGCGGGAGGATCGAAATGTGATCTTTGTTGAGACGCCTTCTGTCTTGCCTCGTCCGGATGTTGGTGTGAGGGAGAGTTCACGTATGACGACTACGACGACATGGTGCGAGATGTGCGAAACTACACTTTCAACCAAGACATCAGTTCGCCTTTCCCCAACCTAGCCGTTGCAGACCCGTCAGTCCATCAAACGACTCCACCTGATGACAGTCCATTGGATGCTGCACCAGGGGGGGGACGGCCCTGCTCCACCTTGGGGAGCCTTCAAGAGCTGGGTGAGGGTCCTCAGCCATCTGGGTCTCTACCATCTGGTGCTGTGCCATATGGTTCTACGCCATCTAGTCCTGCGCCGTCTGGTCCTGCGTCGCGTTGAATCTCTGCACGTGGTGGCTCTGCGTGTGGAGGATCTACGTCGCGGGGTGGAGGCGGTTCGCGAGCGTGTTCTACGCCAACGCAACCTGTTTTACCAGAGCGGTGACAAGCGCACCTAACGCCAAGACTCTCAGCGAGCTGAGACGCCTAGCATACGTGAGGCGTCTAGCACACGCACCAAACACGAAGGGGGGGTGTCCGGACGTCGCCCACAAGGACGATTCCAACAGAGTCGTGGAGTATGCGTACGCCGTAAGAACCTTACGACCGGGTGTTCCGAGGACGTTTCAGGAAGCGATGAAGATGCCCAATGCTGAACTGTGGCGTTCTGCTTTTAAGAAGGAGACCAAGTGCTTACAAGAACTCAGTGTCGACAAGCTGGCTCCACGCTCTACAGTCCTGCCAGGACACAGCGTTTACAAATCGAGGTGGGTAAAGCCCAACACGACCCACAAGGCGTGTCTGGTAGTTCAAGGCTGGAATTATATCCCAGGAACGGACTGCGGCAGCACATTCGCTCCAGTGGGCCGACTACAAAGTGTACGGGCGGTGCTTGCTATTGCTGTGCATTTTGGCTGGGAAGTACAGCAGATGGAAGTGCAAACTGTTTTGTTTTACGCGGATATTGACGAGAAGCTGTTCGTGAAAGAGCCACCTGGTTTCGAGACCCAAGACAAGGATGGAAGCCCCTTTCTGATGAAACTCGGGAAGAGCCTCAACGGGCTGGTGCAAAGCCCCAGGAATTGGTTTTTTACTATCGACCCCGTCCTGATTGAGATCGGATTTGTTCCGATGAAGCCCGACACCTTTGTGTACATCTACCATCCCAACGGAGTTACTATCATCTTCACCGTTTACGTGGACGATCATCTCATCGTCGGTGCCAACATCGAAGTGATCGGGACTCTCAGGAAGAAGCTGATGGAGAGGTTCAAAATGAAAGACATGAGAGATGTATCGCTTGTGTTGGGGATGCAAGTTACGCGAAACCGTAAGAACGGTACGCTGACGATCAGCCAGGAGAACCACACTAAGTCGATCCTGGATCGGTTTGGCATGACGGACTTCAATTCCGCTAGTACTCTAGGCTACGATTCCGAGCTTTCCACGAAACAACCGGAAGATACGATCCTCAATGAAAAAGAGACCCAACGGTACCAGGCCACTACCTGCTCGGTCGTGTATCTCGCTCAGATTATGGGTATAACATCATTTACGCAGCGGGTCAACTCGCTCGTGCTATGTCGACACCTGCGAAGGTACACCAGGGGGCGGCTAAGGATCTTCTGCGTTGTCTGGCTGGAACCACAGACTTCACCATCGTTTACAAGAAAGGAGGCTTCAAACTCAAAGCATTCTCGGACTCCAACTGGGGCAACAACCCCAACAACGGCAAGTCAATTTCGTGTTACATCATGATGTCGTCCAGGGCTGCGGTGAGCTTCAAGTTAGGAGTTCAAAGCCTTAACGCAATGTCCACGTTAGAGGCTGAGCCGGTTGTATCGGCTCTGGCCATTAAGGGAGCGGTGTTCTGCTCGAGCATGCTGACTGAGCTAGGGTTTGGTAAGGAGTTCAAACAAGTGCCGTTGAACATAGACAACACGGCTACACCTCATGTCATCGGAAAAAAAGGGAACCGGGCATTCAGTTCTAGTACAAACACATCGCGCTGAGATTCTTCTCCATCCGTCAGCTGGTCAAGGAAAACAATATCACCACCCCCACTACTACGTCTCCACGGAGGACAATCTGGCAGACATCGGGACGAAACATCTGAACAAGCATCGTATTCAACAGCTTCTGCACAAGATTAATAACTTAATCAATTAATGTTATACGTTTTGAGTTGGTGAACCTGTTGCGTGTGTGAATCAGTTCCCTATCTCAAGCTGCTTGTACCGGCGGTTTCACAGAAATGCATGGAATTTTACCATTCGTGGACTTCCACTATACTTACATGGAAACTTCCATTTAGAAAAGTCCATCTATTTTCAACAAAACTGTCACGTGCTTCCACTTCAGCTTCGATATACTTCTGTTTGACTTCCAATACTTGCATTTGACTTCCATTTGGATGTCATTGGGAAGTTGAACTTTCATTTGGAACTCATTTGGAAGTCAAATGGGAGATTCGGGAGTTGGATTGAAACTTCCATTCTACTTCCTCCCATTTTCCAAGTAATGAGTAGGAGCAACGACAACACCAGTGCTGTCTAGCTTTCTGCTGCACGTACTGCTGGACAACAGTCACACCACGTCACCCCGTACATATGTAGGCGGTACTTCTTGACAGCGCGGTAATAGGTACGGCGAAACAAAACTTCAAGCACCAGCAGCAGTAACGAAGGCTGGGGCTTTGCTGCTGAACTGGGGTTGCTGATGCACAGTAGTAGCTGTATCGCTTACAATAGCTGCCGGGGCTGCTGTTGCTGCTGAAAACGGTGTTTTCCTGTTCGTAAAACCGGAGGACAGTCATCATGCCATCATGTGCTTGTAGACATCATCATAGATGGCAGGTAGGAGCACGTACCTTTACATGACGCCCGTTCCTCTCTCCGCTCGTGAAGAACAAAGGCCGCCCGCCTGGGTCAGCAAAGGATGGTATCTGCAACGCCGTAGTGCCCGCCGGGAGCTTTTCAGTTGTGAACAATTCAGGTTTCAACAGTAGCGCACTCTTACAACAATAGCGCACTCCTATCGAGAAACGCAGATCATCGCGAAGAATGCCACCACGTTGAGGTGAGGTTGATTTAGGGCTCGGCAGATGGCGTAACGGAGTGGTTCGTTGATGACTCGTTGGATTTTGAGCTGTGTATCTCCGCAACAGATGCGATGCGTGTCAAATTAGGCTAGGAGGGTAGCTCTTGATCGTGTCTCTATCCCACATAGTATGCCCTTCACCCTTCTGGTCGCCCGTAGCTACAAGTTGGCACAATGGCACCCACAAGTTCTCCACCCGCTTTCGTGCGATCTGCTGCTGTTGTTTCTTGCCACTACCGTGCGGTTGGGTGCAGTAGACAGAAATATCGCCACGCACGTCGAGCAGGCTCTCGCGCGCATCGCAGGGGTCAGAGTCGTCGCGGACAACATCGGTGAAGGCCATCTCTTATACTTCCAGGGGAGAGCGATGCTGAAAGTGGTACGAGAAAAGGTCCGTACGCCCTGCTCATGTGATGGCCGTCTAGCTAGTACGTAGGCCATTTTCGATCATTTGGGCCAAGAATCGCCCCCCAGAGTACGAGTACAAGTGCATAGATGAGCAGAGCGCCTTGGCCCGCTAATAATTTTCTACTCTTGGGGGCAGGTATGCCGAGCAAGTGAGCCGAAGAGTATGTACCCGTTGTGCCGATGGACAACGAGAAGTAGTGCAAGCGTGATGTCTTCGCAAACACGGCGATCTGTTGGGTTGTACTATTAATACGTAGCATGCGTTCAGGCCAAAACGTTCTTTCCAACGTGTGGCTCGTGCTGAGGATGAGTTTCACAACGTCAAAGAACCTACCATAATCAGAGGCGACAATATTTCCATGGAGTGTATTATGGATATTTGTAGTATACCCTGACACTGGTGACAGAGGCTGTATCTTCGACGTTGGTCGAGGCAGTGACACTGTGCGAGCAGGAAACCGCGGTAGAGAAGATGACGTGAAGAGTTACACACGGCGCTTATGTGGCCAACACATACAGACATAATCCACAGAGTATGCAGGAGTACAGACGACGGCAGCTTCCAGAAATAACTAGGACAGCTACGATACCATGATTTTCCAGAGGGATCCACACATGGAGAGTGAAATACGCGATCCGGCAAGCAGAGAATCCTACGGCGGTAATTCCTCCGCATACATACGTTACATACGAACCGATACGTCGAGATCTACGATCGATCTACGAAGAGCAATGCTACTGAACACTGACGAGTACAAGGACATGTGCCAACATTTCCATAACACTCCCTCAATGAAATTTGCAGTGAATTGTGAAAACAAAACTGCAAGGTGATCGTAATTAGTCAAGCAAACCAAATCATTTGGTTGTCAACTACAGAAATACGTAGCAAGCGCTACGTGATACGTTCACACGTACAAACATTCATGCGCTTACGGTACTGCCATTCTTATTGCACAAACCAAGTTACCATTGCTTCCAGTCATACACGGCTTCTTTTTTTGCACCAGCGATGATGCAACAGATTCACATCTAACCCGCCAGGCAATAAAAACACCTCATAGCCCAACTCACGTTGTTGCAACATTCCGGGCGCCTTGCAGCTGCATTTGCCGCAAGGAAAACGGACTCGGCCGTTCAGGTCAAGGCCGTTGTCTGTGTCTCTTCATTGTCCAATGCCAAGAAATAATGCGTTTCCACACGAGGATAGTGGGTGCGTTGCGATGCGAAGCAAATTAAGCAATATTTCGGCGAATGCAGACCTGCCCCAGAATACCAGCGACTCGTCTTGCACGATGGGAATGAGGAGCGTGACAGACCTTCAGTATGCTACTACTACTGCTACCACTACCTACTACTACTACTACTACTACTACTACTACTACTACTACTACTACTACTACTACTACTACTACTACTACTACTACTACTACTACTACTACTACTACTACTACTACTACTACTACTACTACTACTACTACTACTACTACTACTACTACTACTACTACTACTACTACAACTACTACTACTACTACTACTACTACTACTACTACTACTACTACTACTACTACTGCTGCCGGCTACTACTACTACTACTACTGCTGCTGGCTACTACTACTACTACTACTACTACTACTACTACTACTACTACTACTACTACTACTACTACTACTACTACTACTACTACTACTACTACTACTACTACTACCACGATTACTGCTACTACTGTTACTGCTACGACGACGACGACGACGACGTAATGCTATTACTGCAGCTACCACTACCCTTCTAAATATGTTAATGCCACTGCTTTCCTCTTGAAGTCTCTATCGTACTCATCTTGCATCTTCGTTTCAAACAATGACAGTCGTGAGTTCATCTCTCCGGTCGTACTTGTCTTTTTCTTCTCTCTTCATTTTCCTACATTATACTTTATTTTCCATCCGATTGATCTAGTTCGCCCTGTTATTTTCTCTCCTTCCAATTATGAAATAGGCGTAACTCGCAGGTCCAGGGTCACGAAGCAGGCTCTTCTCCCTCCTCCCCACTCGGTTCTTGCTTCGCATTTTCATCACGAGAAGACTTCGGCTCTTTCTTCTCTCTTCGACTCGCATCGAATCGCCCCATATATATCCGCATGACCGACGGTCGAGTGAATCTGCGCTATCATTTTGCCAACATGCCGGCGGGGCGGGTGCACTTTACTTCAGACGAAAAGAGGTCCTTGCTTTTCTTTCGAAATTTTCCAGGCCAATGTGATCGACGCAGGAACACAGATTTGGTGTTCTCGATATTTTATGTCTCCATTTCGTGGCTCAGATCTGGTGTCGAAAAGCGAGCACGCCCCCTCCTCCCCCCTCACCTTGCTTTTTCCTCCAAAGGTTTTCAGGCCAATGTGATCAACGCAGGAAGCAAACGAGAGGAGCTGCACACATATTTCGTATTCTCTACATTTCATGTCTCCATTTCGTGGCTCAGATCTGGTGTCGAAAAGCGAGCACGCCTCCCCCCTGCCCCCCCACTTCGGAACTAGGCTACTGCCGCTACTACCTATTACCTTTTACGTTGGCAGTCAAAGACATACTACGAATCACGTATCTTTTACCTGTTACCTATTTATTTGTTGTATATATTTCGAATTCATATTATTATTCTCTCCGACGTCGGGGGGGAAGTCTCCTGGCGTGGTACGAGAGCCGCGGCACCGGTCGCTGACTCTCGTTGCCTTATCGTACTGCCAGTACCCGAGAGTTCCCCCCCCCCAGCCGACTGGCCGGGGCTCTAACAAACGCAGTCTCGGACGACCGAGACCCCCCATGGTAGAAAACCATTGACATACCCCTATACCGTGGTCGCGTCAATACTACGGTGTTCGGCCCCAAACAGTACCCTGACCTGGCTGCCTCTGCCCTATCTTACCCGTCTCTGCTAGTTTACGAGAAACGATACCCGCGTCCTCTCGGTTGTTGGGGGTGTACGTCTTGGAAGACTCTGGGGACTTCCATCTACCTTCTTTCTGAATCACCCTCTGCGGCACTTCGCCCCCCGCCGCTAGAGTAGTGGTTGCGCCGATACGCAATGAATGGAGGCCGCTGGGGTCGTCTCCTGCTTCCGCTACCACTTCGCGGAGTGCCCCGAGGGTCTCCGTGTACCCCCACACTCTGACCTCATTACCGTACCGATACGACGACAGGGGGGGGCTTTTTGGCAACGTCGGATATCCCGACAACAACTCCACCATGAGAGCGACGGCACCACCGCCTGCTCCTACCCCGGAACGCGCCCCGAAGGCGTCGTCGCGTGTGCGCACGATATCCGATCCTTGCTGAGCCTGGTCGCCTTTATGGCCTCGAAATAGAACCTCGATGCTGGTAGCCTGATGCCACTGCACCGAGTTCAACCGCCGCCCCACCGCGAACAACGCTATGTCCCCCCTCGTCAAGCAACGCACGGGGTGTACTACTCCGGACGAGGAGGCGAACTTTTCGTCAGACCTCGCCATGAAAAAATAGCCCAACGCTATCGACAGCCAAAGCACTCGGCCGCCCGGGCCCCACGACAGGGCCAGGCCCTGTCCTTCCAACAACGTGTCCCACGATATAGGGCGCCGAATTCTTTTCGGGGTATCGGCGACGACGTGCGACGGTGCCACCCCTTTCAAAGCGCGTTTAACAAGCGGTGACGACGTGGGCAACTCCATCTGCACATTCACGCGGTGAAAATGCAACACGGCTGATAGTTTACTGGCCATAGTACCGGCTTGGTTGCCCTCCGACGCGCACCACGCTACGAACTCAAGTGACATTTGAATCTTATCCGAATTGGAGGCTGACGTGTCGAAATACGGAGCCTCCCTGATCAACCCCCGAAAAGAGGTCCAGGACCAGAAACCTGACGTATTACAAGCTCGGTGAGACGACGGCGCAACCGACTGGCGGATGAGCTGGCTGCCAGCACTCCTGAGCATAGCGCGACACCCGTTCGCCCCAAGAACTGTTGGCGCCAAGCCACATCGGGCCGGGACGCGCGGAGGTTACCGCCGATCACATCCGGCTTCCACCGTGATATAACGTCGGCAATGGTGTTCTCCACGCCCGCGACATGCAACGCGTCGAAACACTATCCTACCTCCATGCACCCTAAAAGACGCATGAGTGCTCCCGATCGGAGTTCACTACCCCCCTACTTGGAGACCCAGTGCACATCGGACGTGTTGTCTCCCCGCATCAGGATGGTGTCCCACGCGTAACTAGGCCACACGTCCAACTGGTTAACGAATGTCCACGCTGCCACGACCATGCCCAGCAACTCGAGAACATTAATCGACAGATCGTTCCAACCACAAACCTTCTCGCGCAGGCGAGCGCGAACGTCGGCGTTAAATTCGACACGCCACCACACGCCGGCCCTGGGAACGGACCCCAAAAAATAACCCCCCATGGCGTCGCCGGAAGCGTCTGACCACAGTGTAAACGCCGGCGGCTGCATGTAGCTTCGGCACAGGGGGGCAGACAGGCGACCCGCCACGGAGCCTAGCCCTGCTTCTATCAACAGACGCCAGAAGGATACATCGGCGTGGAACATAGGACCCAATTGAATCCGTGAGGACGACGCCGCGGGCGCGTGCGGCGGCACGTGGAACTTCTCGCTCCACGCGCGAGCAGGGGCCAGGCCTACTTGGTTGAGCATGCGTCAAACAAAGTATTTTCCTGGTCGCACGACTTCGCACAGGTGCAGTAACCGACCGGTCAGAGAGCGGAGCCTCCCCTCGGACGCGAACGCGCGGTCCGAAGGCCACTCGCTCAGCGTGTCGCGGAGTTGCTCCGGCTTGGCTACGGGAACGGAAATAGTCATTGCCACGGTATCAATTTCCCACCCCAGCACGCACAACACGGTGTCCCACTGTGATATCTTTCGAGAAGACAGCAGAGGGGGGTCCCGTGAGGATCTCTCCCCGAAAAACCGAAAATGGTCCGACGCCAGAGATGCGGACGCGCGTCTACAGCGCCGACCGTCAGGCCACCATTAGACCTCCACTAGTATCCCGTCATCTACATAATCCCGCGCGAAAAATTGGCTACGCCTCCCCCCCCACTTCTCGACGGGAACCCGTCACCCAGGTGGAAAGGGGGTCGGCCGGTCGGTTGCCCTCGGCGGGGTGACCACGACGTTTTGGGTCGCGATACGCCCCTGATCCATTACCACAGCATTCTCGTACGACGTGTGGCGATGCTCGTGTTCGAGGGCTGCCGAAAACATACAAAAGAACCCCGGTGAACTGAGCCATCTGAACTGGAGCCGGCAGTCGGTCACAATCCACTCCCGAAAGCCGTATCCAAATACGGGCGCCCCTGCCCGCTGCACGTTAATCCGACGGAACGCCTCAGTGGCATCGATTTTACTCAAAACAATACGCGCGCTCGGTCCAAACCGCCGACGCAAGTACAAAATGCACCAAATAACGTCTCGCAACCCGTGGCCCAGCGCCACGGGGGGGGCTCGCTCGAAGTCAGTATCCGCGTTGACGCTGTGGGCGTACTGCGACGATGACAACGTCAGATCGTGGATGATCCGGGTTTTAGACGGGGATACAATCACGGCTAGCGGAGACAACCGCAAGCCGGGGATGGTGTCGTCTCGCTGCGCGGAAATATGACTGCCCGCCCAAACCGTACGTCGTCAAAAATCTTCGCGATTATAGTGTCAGAGTGTCGGGCTACACTGCTATGGTTTGAGTATGTCAAGGCCGCGCCAATGTCTGTGCTCCCCTCCACGTGGACGGGCGCGCCGTGTTCGACGATATCCGCTAACTGCTCTACCCCAGGGAACCCTTTCTATCGTCCGAACCAAAAACGAATCCTAGCTGCTTTCACACGCGGGACGTTCAGGGATGTCTCGATGGCACGCATACACCCCAAGCGGATACCACTCGCCCGAAAATACTGTAAATACTGCTGAGCTACGCGGTCCATAATCTCCGACCGGGACGCGCTAGTAGGCGATGCGACATGCTGCATATCGCGCAACAACACCACACAACGGTCCAACATACTCGTCACACCTGGTCCCCCAACGGACGCCGAACCCGGACGTGCAAGCTGTGCATCTCGCGCTGCTGCTTCCGTACGCCCTACGATCGGTCTCGCCCCTGCTGAGGGGCGAGGCCCGTCCCCCTACTCGTCAGCCCTGGCCGCCGCCGAGCGAGTGACGGCCCCCCGGCCCCCCCGCTCGACGCCCCCCCCCTGCCCCTGCCGCTGCCGCTGCCGCTGCCGCTGCCGCTGCCGCTGCCGCTGCCGCCGCTGCCGCCGCTGCCAGAACCATGGCCGCTACCACTGCCGCTGCCGCTGCTATTGCCGCCGCTGTCGTCGCCGCTGCTCCCGGTACTCGCACCGCCGCCCCCCGCCCCCCCCCCCCTTCCCTTGCCCTTGGCCCTCTTGGCCGGGGGTTCCCCGGATGCAGCACCACTGGCTGCGACGCCGCTATCGGCAGAGTCCCCGCCGGTAGCCGCCTTGCGCTTGTTGCCGCTGCTCGTCTTGCGAGCGGGGCCGACGTGGGTGAGCACGCAGGCGTCACCAAAGCGGCACTTGCCGGTCTTCCCCCACTGCCGGCATTCACCGGCCCCGACCCCGGCCACCGTGGCGGAGGTGCGGCGAGGTTGCTGGACTTCGGCGTTGATCAGGCCGCCGAAGGCGACGTATCCGGAAAGGCGGGGCCAATGGGGCCCCGGGATGGCCGGAAGGACTCCACCGGCGGGGGGTAGGCCAAAGCGTGGCCACAAGAGTGGGAGACGCGACGCAGGTCGAGCGCGAAGGTCTCGAGGTCCTTCGTCACCAGAGCCGCCAACCTGGTCCGGTTCGCCGGGCGGTCGGCGACCGCAAAGTGCTCCATCACGTGATCGTTGAGGATCGTCGCCCCCCCGCGCTGAAGGCTCGGGCGAGTGCCTCCAAGCGAGCCCGCGCCACCTGGAGATCCGCGCCGCCTTGTGGGAGTCTGCGGGACGCGATCGTGACGATCGCGTGCCCCAAAATGCTCAGGTGTTACGTTAGTGGGAGGGTGATGCCTGCTCTGCCGCGCGATGTGAAGGCCAGAAAGTTGAGGTCGTCCAGCACTTCCAACATACCATGGACGCCGGCCGAAATGTTGACCGAGGCCCCCACGTACCCCTGCACGGCCGCCCTCTGCATCGACGCCGGGCGGTCGCCGCATAGGATCTGCCATAGCCGAGTCGTGGGGTTGGCTCACGATGCCACCGCGCGGTTGGTCATGATTTTACTGACCTGTCTGCCCAGGGCGGCAAACGGGTTGCCGGCGCTGCCGTCCCCGTACATTTCCGAGCCGACCGCGAGCCCGCCCGGCTCGTCGTTGGCCACATGGCCGAGTGCAGCCGATGGCGCGCCGTTGGCTACTGTCCCGCCCGGGGCGAAGCCGAGGCCCCGGGCCGAGCCGGCGGCTAGCCCACCCGCTTGTCCGGAGAATGCGCCGGCGCCGCCGGTGCCGCCCGCATATGCCCCGTAGGCGAGCCCCCCCCCCCGGACCCACTACGAGCCCGCTCGCCTGGCCGAGGTGGACGCGGGCGGCTCCGGTACCGGCCAGAGCACCATCGTAGGTCACCCTTCTGGCTGGGCCCGCGGTGGCCCCGGTACGGCCGGAGACGCTCCCGTAGCCCCGCCCTACCGGTCCTACGGCGAACTGGCCTGCCTGTCCGAGAGGAGCGCCGGCGGTTCCGGCGCGGCCCGGAGTATCGCCGTAGTCACCTGCTCGCCCCGAGCCTACGGCGAGTCTGCTCTGCGCGGGGTTGAAGGACCCGTGCAGATCCGCACGGGCGCCCGCGGCTCCATCGACGGGTTAGTCGGCGATGCTCGAGTCTGGGCGAGGACCCCGGCGACGGGGCTCCCGAAGAACTGTCCGGTCGGCGGTTCGAGTAGGGCGGTGTTGGGGAAATGGTCCAGCGGGGTGGCCCCGGCAGCAGAGCTACCGAGCTGCGGTCCGGACCCGCTGGCGTCACCTCCCCTCCCCCCGTGGGTGGAGCGACAAGAGGCCTCGATGACCTCGTCCATCGATCGCTAGAGGGCCGCCTGGAGCTGGGCGACTTCGTTCGCCGTCTCAAGCTTGAAGGTAGCAAAGTCAGCGAGCGACACGGGAGCCTCCTCGTCGCCGTCGCTACCGGACGTTATCCCGATTCCTTTCTCCGCCATTGTTCTCGCCAGGCCCCTGCGAAAACAAAAACAAATTGGACGCGACAGTACGGCGTGGACGCAAGACAGGGCACAGGTGCGGCGACAACGGACAACGCGGACGCGGAACGGATGGGGGGGAACGGGGGGGGGGGGGAGGGAGGGAGGGGGGGGGAGGGGGCAGCGCGACGGGAACGAATTTAGATAGAGGCGACGGTGAGCACTATCCATGCACCGGCCTGGACGAGGGTGTGGCTTACTTGTCCCCGTGCTCATGTGCGCTGGCACACCGTGCGTACGCGCCGGCGTTCGCCGCGGTTGTTGGCATGCACCGGCATCTTCCTGTCAACGGGTTAGCTACTTGGTACTACGCATCGCGCATCTCGTCCCCCAGCCGAGAGCTTCCCTTGTGGGAACGACTTTAGATAGAAGCGACGGTGAGTACTACCCATGCACCGGCCTGGGCGAGGGTGGGGCTTACTTGTGCCGTGCTGATGTGCACTGCCCCCCCGCGTTTCTACGCGCCGGCGTTGTTTATTGCCGCGGTTGTTGGCATGCACCGGCATCTTCCTATCAACAAGTTGGCTATCTGGTGCTATGCACCACGCATCTCGTGCCCCGGCCGAGAGCTTCCCGTGTGGTGACACGCTCCTGTGTCTTTGGTACGAATGTATCGATAGTGGGGGGAGGTTGGGGGGGGGGGTGAGGCATGCACCGATATATATTCCACTCGAACTCGACTTGTAAGCCGGTGCTCCGGTCCCGGCATGTGGACCGGCGCGTACTCCGCCACTATCGACCGCCTCCTGGTGCGCCGGCACAGCGGTATTGCTACATGCGTCGTTCCTTGTGTACTGCGGCGTTTCTGGTATTATCGCAAGTGAGGGACGGAACGAGAGCCGACGCGATGGCTCCGGCCGCGCCGGCACATAGTCCCTTCCGTCGCCCTTTTTAGTGCCCCGCCACAGCGTCGTTAGCACATACAGCAGTACATTGTGTCTCTCAGTGTGTATGGTATGTATCGGTGGTGAAGAGACGGGTCACCGGCCGACGCGTTGGCGCCGGCCACGAGACCTGCACCGGCACTTATTCCTTCACTACCGACCGCTTTTTTTAGCGCACCGGCACAGCGTTGTTGATATGAACAGTGGAACATGGTATGTATCGGTGGTGAGGGACGGGTCACCAGCCGACGCGGTGGCGCCGGCCACGAGACCTGCACCGGCACTTGTTCCGTCACCACCGACCGCTTCTTTTAGTGCACCGGCACAGCGTTGTTGGTACGAACAGTAGAACATAGTGTCTCACTACTAGTATGGTCTATTCATAGTGAGTTCCTGCGCGTCGTGACGTCTACGATAACCATCGATAGCGCTTAAGTGCACCGGCACAGCGTTGTTGATATGAACAGTAGAACATACTAGTATGGTCTATTCGTGGTGAGTTCCCGCGCATCTTGATGCGTGTGATAAGTATCGATAGAGGGGCAGGGCCGGGGATGACGCATCGGCGCCGGCCCCAAGCCGTGCGCCGGCACATGGCGCCTCGCCCTCGACCGCCTTCTAGTGCGACGGCACATCGGTGTTTTTATTTTGCGTGCATGGAGCGTACAGCAGTACCCTGTGTCTCGCGATATGTATTCTTAGTGACACCGGCCCCAAGTCCCTCGCCATCGACCGCCTTGTATTAATAGTGCACTGGCACATCGTTGTTGGTAGGTACGGCAATATGATGTGTCTCCCGACGAGTATGGTATATATCGTTATGCATAGTATGATATATCGTTGTGCCTAGGGAGTTGTTGTGCGGCGCGACGCGTATGATTGATATCGTTAGCGAGGGGCAGGCACCGGCCGGCGGTCAAGGGCAGACGCGTAGGCGCCGGCCTCCTCGATCGTTTTTAAGTGCGCCGGCACAGCGTCGTTGGAGCTTACAGCAGTGCTTACAGCAGTACACGTGTGTCGCAGCGTGTATGGTATGTATCGTTAGTGACACCGGCCACAAGTCCTTAGCCATCGACCCCGTAGTTGGGATATACAGCAGTACAAATGTGTCTCGCGATTTGTATGGTACGTATCTTTAGTGGCGCCGGCCACAAATCCTTGGCAATGGATCCCGTATATAGTTGGAGCGTACAGCAGTACAAATGTGTCTCGCGACGTGTATGGTACGTATCGTTAGTGCCACCGGCCCCCAAATCCCTAGCCATCAACCCCTTTTTGCTGCGCTGCCACATCATTGTGGTACGTACAACAGTCCGTTGTGTCTCGCGATGTGTATGGTGTGGGTCGATAGTGATGAACGGGGTCAGGGCCGAAGGCACTGGCCCGGCGTTGTTCGTCCCGTCAAAAAAGCATCAGACATACGTCGATATATACCAGTATATGCGAGAATGTATCGCGTTCCTGAGTACGGGATCTGCGAGAAAAGGCAAAGGAAAAACCTGGCAGCTACTCATATACCACATATACTCTCCGCTCCGGTGTCGTCGGTGTTCCCATATTAGTGCCGAGTACTCTAGGTCCGGGTATGTATTTCTTTTCCTAGGTATAGCCTTTTTTTTTTGGGATGTATCTGGTACGTGATAAGCGCTCTCTGCGCCGGTGATACGCTCGTCTCATTCACGCATACCTACTTCTTAGGCAGGAGTCCTGTCTATGCTGCTGCAGCTATCTTTAGTGTTCCCTCCTGTGAACGGCCGATTCGCGTATTCGCGGGTTTAGAAAGGACGTGAGTTGCCTTCTCCCCGTGCCAGCTATAATAACTTCATGCATGTACACGCTGCTTTTTCCCCATCCGCTGGGACGAACCGGCCAAGAGAAAAAACCACGTGGGAAAGATCATGGCTGGCAGCCCCGAGCGAGTGAGTTAACGATGCTTGCTTGCGGAAGCATGAGACGGGCCTGTGTATCATTGTGTACCAGAGTCGACAGCTCCACGCGCCATTGTGATCGAGTTCAGGGTCTAGACCCACGAACGCCCGGGGCCCCCGGTAGTTCGCGCGCCTCTCGCACACATACCGGGAAAGCGCTCGTTGCCCCTGCTCTTCCTCCTCCCGTTGCATGCTGTAGCCCGCCGACCGCCGCTGTTGCTGCTAGAAACCACAACAGTAGACCTAGCCTCTAGGCATATCAATCGGCAGCGAGCAGTGCCGTGCTCTGCTTGTGCACCTATCACGAGAAACTAGGCGGGGGCGCTGGACGAGAGTGGCCGTTCTTCTCTTCTCTCTGCCTCTGGGCGACTTCAGCTATTAGTTTCCGTCGGTAGAGCCCATGGCTATAGATAACTAATTCCGTCGGTTGTGAACAAAACATGCATCTCTCTTGAACTTAGAGATACTGCGCATCTCATCGTTTACAGATGGTCGCGAGTAACATTATTTATTTGGCGAACAACTATTTTGTCCCTCCCTGTTCTCGTAGACGACTTACCTGGTACTATATATGTATTTTTCGTAGGCACTATTTATTTTGATTCCGTCAGGCATGTTCCCCCGGCGTCGGTGCCCGTCAGCAAGGCTTATCGTACACACAGAAGAGCGCGAACGCCGGCTGTTCGGGTTGACACTTGCCTATTAATAGTCAACCGTGAAGATAAATCGTGTCGGATTAGCAAAATTCTTGGATCTGCACTGGTCTGCATGTAGCCTTTAAAAGCAGGGCATACGTTGTAACAGCGTAAAACCTACACACATTTTAGCGTTGGGACTGGCTTTGGTACCGTGTGCGTTGAGCTCGGTGGACAAAGGTGGTCGAAACATATGTTGAATCACACACCCACATGTTGGTTAAGGTGTTACCTGGTATCTACTGAGCTATGGGGGTAAAAGATCGCTCGATTTACCCAGCCCGGGGTAATCCCTAAAATACTCTTCCCGCCTCTGAACAGCGGGATCTTTGGGGCGTCGGTACCGTATACGGCCGTACGCTGATCTATCCGCTTCGTTTCAATACCTGGGGAACCAGGGAGATATATGTCTACAGGGACTGCACGTGCAAGCATTTCCTTAAAAGAATCGTTCGAAGTGAGATTCTAGCCCGGGTCCTCGGCGACGTCAAACGTGAAGGGTTTACCTACTGAGCTATGGGGGTGAATGATCGATCGATTACCCAGGCCAGGGTAATCCTTGCAACACACACATTTACAGAGAAACGAAAAACAAGGCCCCCTAACTCTTGCACGATCCGTCGTGAAAGGTTTTTTTTCCCTCGGAAAACCAAGATAAACTGACTCGCGCGGCAGATTATTTTCTTCACAATTCGGGTTTCAACAGAGAAAAGAACGAGATAACCGCAGTGTGACAATCAGCATCCCGGGATATTTCATAGTGAGAGGTGTTGTTGTCAGCGATATATAACTCGCAGAGATTTTTGACACGTGCGCACTATGGTACTTCTAGTGTAGTTTTTGTGCTGTTGCGCGTTCACTCTACAGTAGGTCCTACGCACTGCATTGTAGAATTATATCCCCGAAAGGGTCAACTTAGTTAAGAGTACGCTGTGCAATAGAACAGTATTATTCTTATTATTAATAGATATTTATTATTTTGCGACCTCGGAACTGCTACCACCGGCATCTGCGGCCGTTCTGATGATTACCTTGAGCCACCTACACCGACCATACCTGCCACCGCTCCGACTTCTACGCTCTGAGCGCAAGACCAATTCATCGTCACGGCCACCGCCCACGCCTTTATCGACGAACTCTACTGGATTATTACAGCGTCAACCACCGCGCCTACACGGACAATGCAGAGAAGGCACTTTTCTCGACTAAGGCCACCGTCCACGTCTACTTCGACCACCCTTAGTGGACTACCACCGCCTCGCCACCTACACTCCATAGCGATACCACGACCATTCGTAAACATCACGCCATCACCGGCTCGCGCTAGGAAACTGCAACACCCCCAATCCACCTACCCCTCTACGTTTCGCCGGCCAACCGCGCTCCTTCGTCGGCCGCGACGACCATACAGCCATCGTCTCGCGCTTGAAGTGTCCTACCGTATGCATTCAAGACCTCCCATCGCGCTTCATGGGATGCTTCTTCGAACAACCTCTACACCACCAGGCTCTTCGCCAACCCTGGCCCTCTACCAAGATCAACCTCCGCCCTGCGCATTCCACGTCTTCACGCAGCACCAACTACGGATCTGCGCGACTGCAACGCCAGAAGACGGAGCCTAGCTCGTGAGGTCTGGCTGCATTGACGCACTGCCCCCCATTACTAGTCTTGAATAGCAAGAGTGTGTACTTGCTGTGGGGTTTCGAGTTTCAGCCTTTTTCAGATGTTGTATGCATTGTTATTTTCGCTTTTGGGTTTGTCCTATTCTTCGTCTGCACAACTGCAGGCGTCTTGTGTCGGTGTCGTACTCCAACTCAGCAGCCACTGGTTTCGCTCGCCTTTTCGCCTATGGCCGCAACCCTGTTGTGTTCGGTCTTCGCTTTCCGCTGATCTAGCTTGCTTCCTTTCCGAAACTACGAGTAGGAAGTAAACCTGCCGTGTTTTCGGAAAGGCATCAAGCCCACTCTGCTCTCCTTCTACTAACCCGCTAGATGGGTAAATACCCTTGTCCGAGGAACGTTCCTCGGGCGCTTGTCTAATCTTCTCTTGTCGGCTATCCTAACCCTTGGACTGCAAAGGAAACTTCAGAGCCCCCGGGAATAGTCGTAGGGTATTCAGGACTTTGATACTACAGGCTGTCTCGTAACCACTTCTTGTAGCTGATACTATATCATACCATCCGACAAGGCGCGCAGCAGGAGCTTCAACGTTGATCAGTCAAAACATTCCCGAAAGACGAAAACAACGGAAATAAAGGAAGCCTATCTATGGTGAGGTCTATCCACCTTTAATGTCCACTGCCCGTTATACTTTGTCTACAATACTCTATTAATAGTAGTATTTTGAAGATGGCCTACAGCACACACCCAATGCCACCACTGCCTATCACCGAATCAATCACTCCCCCCCCGCCCGTTTTCCACTCGGAATGACGTTGGTCATCGGATTGGTACCAGGTATATTATATAATTTTGTTGTATATCCTTCGAATTGTCGTGTTATTATTATTATCTCCGACGTCGGGGGGGGGAGTCTCCTGGCGTGGTACGAGAGCCGCGGCACCGCCCGCTGACTCTCGTTGCCTTATCGTATTGCCAGTACCCGGAAGTCCCCCCCCCCCCCAGCCGACTGGCCGGGGCTCTAACAAACGCAGTCTCGGACGACCGAGACCCCCAATGGTACAAAACCATTGGCATACCCCACTCTTCTGGTGAGAGCCCCGAATCGCTACCAGTTAATAGCAGATAATAATACAAGTATAATACGGTGTGGCCAGCACCCTGTGGCCGCTCCGTTCCACCCACCTTCGAAAGAAGAAAGGGGCGGGTGGGCGGGAGGAACCACAACAGTAGACCTCGGCAGCGAGCAGTGCCGTGCTCTGCTTGTTGACCTATCACAAGAAGTTAGGCGGGGGCGCGGGACGAGTGAGTGTGGCCGTTGTTCTCTTCTCTCTGCCTCTGGGCAACTTCAGCTATTAGTTTCCGTCGGTAGAGCCCATGACTATAAATAATTAATTCCGTCGGTTGTGAACAAAACATGCATCTCTCATGAACTTAGAGATACTACGCTTTGTTGTATATCTTTCGAATTGTCATATTATTATTCTCTCCGACGTCGGGGGGGGGGGGTCTCCTGGCGGGGTACGAGAGCCGCGGCACCAGCCGCTGACTCTCGTTGCCTTGTCGTACTGCCAGCACCCGGGAGTTAGCCCCCCCCCAGCCGACTGGCCGGGGCTCTAACTAACGCATTCTCGGAAGACCGAGACCCCCAATGGTAGAAAACCATTGAGACACCCCCATACCGCGGTCGCGTCGATACTACGGTGTTCGGCCCCAAACAGTACCCTGACCTGGCTGCCTCTGCCTTATCTTACCCGTCTCTGCTAGTTTACGAGAAACGATACCCGCGTCCTCTCGGTTATTGCGGGTGTATGTCTTGGAAGACTCTGGGGACTTCCATCTACCTTCTCTCTGAATCACCCTCTGCGGCACTTCGCCCCCCGCCGCTAGAGTAGTGGTTGCGCCGATACGCAATGAATGGAGGCCGACTTCGCTGGGGTCGTCTCCTGCTTCCGCTACCACTTCGCGGAGTGCCCCGAGGGCCTCCGTGTACCCCCACACTCTGACCTCATTACCGTACCGATACGACGACAGGGGGGGCGCTTTCTGGCAACGTCGGATATCCTGACAATAATTTCAACCATGAGAGCGACGGCACCGCCGCCTGCTCCTACCCCGGAACGCGCCCCGAAGGCGTCGTCGCGTGTGCGCACGATAATCGATCCTTGCTGAGCCTGGTCGCCTTTGGCCTCGAAATAGAACCTCGATGCTGGTAGCTTGATGCCACTGCAACGAGCTCAACCGCTGCCCCCCAGCGAACAACGTTATGTCCCCCCTCGTCAAGCAATGCACGGGGTGTACTACTCCGGACGAGGAGGCGAATATTTCGTCAGACCTCGCCATGAGAAAATAGCCCAACGCTATCGACAGCCAAAGCACTCGGTCGCCCGGGCCCCACGACAGGGCCAGGCCCTGTCCTTCCAACAACGTGTCCCACGATATAGGGCGCCGAATTCTTTTCGGGGTACCGGCGGCAACGTGCGACCGTGCCATTCCTTTTAAAAGTGCGTTTAACAAGCGGCGATGACGTCGGAAACTCCATCTGCTCGTTCACGCGGTGAAAGTGCAACACGGCTGATAGTTTACTGGCTATAGTACCGGCTTGATTGCCCTCCGACGCGCACCACGCTACGAACTCAAGTGACATTTGAATCTTATCCGAATTGGAGGCTGGCGTGTCGAAACACGGAGCCTCCCTGATCAACCCCCGAAAAGCGGTCCAAGACCAGAAACCTGACGTATAAGCTCGGTGAGACGACGGCACAACCCACTGGCGGATGAGCTGGCTGCCAGCACCCCTGAGCATAGCGCGACACCCGTTCGCCCCAAGACCTGTCGGCGCCAAGCAACATTGGGCCGGGACGCGCGGAGGTTACCGCCGATCGCCTCCGGCTTCCATCGTGATATACCGTCGGCAATGGTGTTCTCCACGCCCGTGACATGCAACGCATCGAAACACTATCCACTGCCTACCTCCATGCACCCTAAAAGACGCATGAGTGCCCCCGATCGGGGTTCCCTACCCCCCTTACACTTGGAGACCCAGTGCACAGCGGACGTGTTGTCTCCTCGCATCAGGATGGTGTCCCGCGCGTAACTAGGCCACACGTCCGACTGGTTAACGAATGTCCACGCTGTCGCGACCATGCCCAGCATCTCGAGGACATTAATCGACAGATCGTTCCAACCACAAACCTTCTCGGGCAGGCGAGCGCGGACGTCGGCGTTAAATTCGACACGCCACCACACGCCGGCCCCGGGAACGGGCCCCCCCCCCAAAAAACCCCATGGCGTCGCCGGAAGCGTCTGACCACAGTGTAAACGCCGGCGGCTGCATGCAGCTTCGGCACAGGGGGGCAGAGAGGCGACCCGCCACGGAGCCTAGCCCTGCTTCTACCGACAGACGCCAGAAGGATACATCGGCGTGGAACTCAGGACCCAATTGAATCCGCGAGGACGCCGCGCGCGCGTGCGGCACGTGAAACGTCTCGCTCCACGTGCGAACAGGGGCCAGGCCTACTTGGTAGAGCATGCATCGAACAAAGTATTTTCCTGGTCGCACGACTTCGCACAGGTGCAGTAACCGACCGGTCAGAGAGCGGAGCTCTCCCTTGGACGCGAACGCGCGGTCCGAAGGCCACTCGCTCAGCGTGTCGCGGAGTTGCTTCGGCTTGGCTACGGGAACGGAAATAGTCATTGCCACGGTATCAACTTCCCGCCCCAGCACGCACAACACGGTTTCCCACTGTGATATCTTTCGAGAAGACAGCAGAGGGGGGTCCTGTGAGGATCTCTCCCCGAAAAGCCGAAAATGGTCCGACGCCAGAGATGCGGACGCGCGCTCGGTCCAAACCGCTGACACAGGTACAAAATGCGCCAAATAACGTCTCGCAACACGTGGCCCAGCGCCACGGGGGGGGCTCGCTCGATTTCAGTATCCGCGTTGACGCTGTGGGCGTACTGCGACGATGACAACGTCAGATCGTAGATGATCCGAGTTTTATACGGGGATATAATCACGGCTAGCGGAGACAACCGCAAGCCGGGGATGGTGTGCGCCTCGCTGCGCGGAAATATGACTGCCTGCCCAAACCGTACGTCGTCAAAAATCTTCGCGATTATAGTGTCAGAGTGTCGGGCTACGCTGCTATGGTTTGAGTATGGCCGCGCCAATGTCTGTGCCCCCCTTCACGTGCGCCGTGTTCGACGATATCCGCTAACTGCTCTACCCCAGGGAACCCTTCCTTTCGTCCGAACCAAAAACGAATCCTAGCTGCTTTCACGCGCGGGACGTTCAGGGATGTCTCGAAGGCCCGCATACACCCCAAGCGGATACCACTCGCCCAAAATACTGTAAATACTGCTGAGCTACGCGGTCCATAATATCCGCTCGAGACGCGCTAGTAGGCGATCCGATTAGCTGCATATCGCGCAACAACACCACACAACGGTCCAACATACTCGTCACACCTGGTCCCCCAACGGACGCCGAACCCGGACGCACAAGCTGCGCATCTCGCGCTGCTGCTTCCGTACGCCCTACGATCGACCTCGCCCCTGCTGAGGGGCGAGGCCCGTCCCCCTACTCGTCAGCCCTGGCCGCCGCCGCCGAGCGAGTGAAGGCCGCCCCGCTCGACGCCCCGCTGGTACTGCCACTACCGCTGCCGCTGCCGCTGCCGCTGCGGCCGCTGCCGGAACCACTGCCGCTACCACTGCCACTGCCGCTGATACTGCCGTCGCTGCCGCCGCCGCTACTCCCGGTACTCGCACCGCCGCCCCCCGCCCCCCCTTTTTTCCCTTGCCCTTGGCCCTCTTGGCCGGGGGTTCCCCGGATGCAGCGCCGCTGGCTGCGACGCCGCTATCAGCCCGCCTTGCGCTTGTTGCCGCTGCTCGTCTTGCGAGCGGGGCCGACGTGGGTGAACACGCAGGCCTCACCGAAGCGGCGCTTGCCAGTCTTCTCCCACTGCTGGCATTCGCCGGCCCCGACCCCGGCCGCCGTGGCGGAGGTGCGGCGAGGTTGCTGGGCTTCGGCGTTGATCAGGCCGACGAGGGCCACGTATCCGGAAAGGCGGGGCCAATGGGGCCCCGGGATGGCGGGGAAGGACTCCACCGGCGGGGGGTAGGCCCAAGCGTGCACGCAGGAGTCAGAGACACAACGCAGGTCGAGCGCGAAGGTCTCGAGGTCCTTCGTCACCAGAGCCGGCAGCCTGGCCCGGTTCGCCGGGCGATCGGCGACCGCAAAGTGCTCCATCATGTGATCATTGAGGATCGTCGCCCCCGCGCTGAAGGCTCGGGCCAGCGCCTCCAAGCGCGCGCGCGCCACCTCGAGATCCGTGCCGTCTTATGGGAGTCCCCGGGACGCGACCGTGACGATCGCGTGCCCCAAAATGCTCAGGTGTTACGCTAGTGGGAGGGTGATGCCTGCTCCGCCGCGCGGTGTGAAGGCCAGAAAATCGAGGTCATCCAGCGCTTCCAACATGCCACGGACGCCGGCCGAAATGTTGACCGAGCCCCCCACGTACCCCTGCACGGCTGCCCTCTGCATCGACGCCAGGCGATCGCCGCATAGGATCTGCCATAGCCGAGTCGTGGGGTTGGCTCACGATGCCACCGCGCGGTTGGTCATGATTTTTCATCCAGCGCTTCCAACATGCCACGGACGCCGGCCGAAATGTTGACCGAGCCCCCCACGTACCCCTGCACGGCTGCCCTCTGCATCGACGCCAGGCGATCGCCGCAAAGGATCTGCCATAGCCGAGTCGTGGGGTTGGCTCACGATGCCACCGCGCGGTTGGTCATGATTTTTCATCCAGCGCTTCCAACATGCCACGGACGCCGGCCGAAATGTTGACCGAGCCCCCCACGTACCCCTGCACGGCTGCCCTCTGCATCGACGCCAGGCGATCGCCGCATAGGATCTGCCATAGCCGAGTCGTGGGGTTGGCTCACGATGCCACCGCGCGGTTGGTCATGATTTTACTGACCTGTCTGCCCAGGGCGGCAAACGGGTTGCCGGCGCTGCCGTCCCCGTACATTTCCGAGCCGACCTCGGGCCCGCCCGGCTCGTCGTTGGCCACATGGCCGAGTGCAGCCGATGGCGCGTCGTTGGCTCCTGTCCCGCCCGGGGCGAAGTCGAGGTCCCGGGCCGAGCCGGCGGCTAGCCCGCCCGCTTGTCCGGAGAACGCGCCGGCGCCACCGGTGCCGCCCGCATATGCCCCGTAGCCGAGCCCCCCCCCCCGGACCTACTACGAGCCACCCGCCTGGCCGAGGTGGGCGCGGGCGGCTCCGGTACCGGCCAGAGCACCATCGTAGGTCACCCTTCCGGCTGGGCCCGCGGTGGCCCCGGTACGGCCGGAGACGCTCCCGTAGCCCCGCCCTCCCGGTCCTAAGGCGAACTGGCCTGCCTGTCCGAGAGGAGCGCCGGCAGCTCCGGCGTCGCCCAGAGTACCGCCGAAGCCACCCGGGCCTGCCTGTCCGAGAGGAGCGCCCGCGGCTTCGGCTCCGCCCGGAGTACCGCCGTAGACACACTCCCGCCCCGGGCCTAGGCGAGCCTGCTCTGTGCGGGGTTGAGGGACCCACGCAGACCCGCGCGGGCGCCCGTGGCTCCATCGACGGGTCGGTCGGCGATGCTGGAATCTGGGCGAGGACCCCGGCGACAGGGCTCCCGACGAATTGCCCGGTCGGCGGTCCGAGTAGGGCGGTGCTGGGGAAGTGGTCCAGCGGGGCGGCCCCGGCAGCAGAGCTACCAAGCTGCGGTCCGGACCTGCTGGCGCCACCTCCCCTGCCCCCGTGGGCGGAGCGACGAGAGGCCTCGATGACCTCGTTCATCGATCGCTGGAGGGCCGCCTGAAGCTGGGCGACTTCGTTCGCCATCTCCTGCTTGAAGGTTGGCTAGCGACATGGGAGCCTCCTCGTCGCCGTCGCTACCGGACGTTATCCTGATTCCGTTCTCCGCCATCATTCTCGCCGGGCCCCTGCGAAAAAAAAACAAATTGGACGCGACAATACGGTGCGGACGCAAGACAGGGCACAGGTGCGGCGACAACGGACAAGGCGGACGCGGAACGGGGCGGGGGGGGGGGGGGGGGGGGGGGGGGGGGGGGAACGCGACGGGAACGAATTTAGATAGAGGCGACGGTGAGCACTATCCATGCACCGGCCTGGACGAGGGTAGGGCTTACTTGTCCCCGTGCTCATGTGCGCTGGCACACCGTGCGTACGCGCCGGCGTTGTTTATCGCCGCGGTTGTTGACATGCACCGGTAACTTCCTGTCAACGGGTTAGCTACTTGGTACTACGCATCGCGCATCTCGTCCCCCAGCCGAGAGCTTCCCTTGTGGGAACGAATTTTAGATAGAGGCGACGGTGATTACTACCCATGCACCGGCCTGGGCGAGGGTGGGGCTTACTTTTGCCCGTGCTGATGTGCATTGCCCCCCCCGTTTCTACGCGCCGGCGTTGTTTATAGCCGCGGTTGTTGACATGCACCGGCATCTTCCTATCAACGGGTTGGCTATCTGGTGCTATTCACCGCGCATCTCGTGCCCCGGCCGAGAGCTTCCCTTGTGGTGACAACCTCCTGTGTCTTTGGTACGAATGTATCGCTAGTGGGGGGAAGTGGGGGGGGGGGTGAGGCATGCACCGGCATACATTCCACTCGAACTCGACTTGTGAGCCGGTGCTCCGGTCCCGGGATGTGGACCCGCGCGTACTCCGCCACTATCGACCGCCTTCCGGTGCGCCGGCACAGCGTATTGTTACGTGCGTCGTTCCTTGTGTACTGCGGCGTTTCTGGTATGTATCGCAAGTGAGGGACGGGCCGAGAGCCGACGCGTTGGCGCCGGCCGCGCCGGCACATAGTCCCTCCCGTCGCCCTTTTTAGTGCCCCGGCACAGCGTCGTTAGCACATACAGCAGTACATTGTGTCTCGCAACGTGTACGGTATGTATCGGTGGTGAGGGACGGGTCACCGGCCGACGCGTTGGCGCCGGCCACGAGACCTGCACCGGCACTTGTTCCGTCACCACCGACCTCTTTATAGTGCACCGGCACAGCGTTGTTGATATGAACAGTGGAACATGGTATGTATCGGTGGTGAGGGACGGGTCACCGGCCGACGCGTTGGCGCCGGCCACGAGACCTGCACCGGCACTTATTCCTTCACCACCGACCGCCTTTTAGTGCACTGGCACAGCGTTGTTGGTACGAACATTAGAACATAGTGTCTCACTACTAGTATGGTCTATTCATAGTGAGTTCTGCGCGTCCTGACGCGTACGATAAACATCGATAGCGCTTAAGTGCACCGGCACAGCGTTGTTGATATGAACAGTAGAACATACTAGTATGGTCTATTCGTGGTGACTTCCCGCGCATCGTGACGCGTGTGATAAATATCGATAGAGGGGCAGGGCCGGGGGACGACGTATCGGCGCCGGCCCCGAGCCGTGCGCCGGCACATGGCGCCTCGCCCTCGACCGCCTTCTAGTGCGACGGCACATCGGTGTTGTTGCGTGCATGGAGCGTACAGCAGTACCCTGTGTTTGCGATATGTATTCTTAGTGACACCGGCCCCAAGTCCCTCGCCATCGACCGCCTTGTATTAATAGTGCACTGGCACATCGTTGTTGGTAGGTACGGCAATACGATGTGTCTCCCGACGAGTATGGTATATATCGTTATGCATAGTATGATATATCGTTGTGCCTAGGGAGTTGTTGTGCGGCGCGACGCGTATGATTAATATCGTTAGCGAGGGGCAGGCACCGGCCGGCGGTCAAGGGCAGACGCGTAGGCGCCGGCCTCCTCGATCGTTTTTAAGTGCGCCGGCACAGCGTCGTTGGAGCTTACAGCAGTGCTTACAGCAGTACACGTGTGTCGCAGCGTGTATGGTATGTATCGTTAGTGACACCGGCCACAAGTCCTTAGCCATCGACCCCGTAGTTGGGATATACAGCAGTACAAATGTGTCTCGCGATTTGTATGGTACGTATCGTTAGTGGCACGGACCACAATTCCTTGGCAATCGATCCCGTATATAGTTGGAGCGTACAGCAGTACAAATGTGTCTCGCGACGTGTATGGTACGTATCGTTAGTGCCACCGGCCCCCAAATCCCTAGCCATCAACCTGTTTCGCTGTGCTGGCACAGCAATATGGTACGTACAACAATAGGGTCAGGGCCGAAGGCACTGGCCCGGCGTTCTTCGTCCCCATAAAACTAGACAGCCGTCAGCTGTGAGATCGAGAGTATCAGGCATACGTCTATATATACCAGTATATGCGAGAATGTATCGCGTCCTGGGTACGGGATCTGTGAGACAAGGCAAAGGAAAACCTGGCATGTACGCGTACACCACACATGCCCTCCGCTCCGGCGTCATCGGTGTTCCCATATTAATGCCGGGTACTCTAGGTCCGGGTATGCATCTCTTTTCCTAGGTATAGCCTTTTTTTTTTTGGATGTATATGGTACGTGATAAGTGCTCTCTGCGCCGGTGGTACGCTCGTCTCAGTCACGTATACCTACTTCTTAGGCAGGAGTCCTGTCTATGCTGCTGCAGCTATCTTCAGTGTTCCCTCTTGTGAACGGCCGATTCACGAATTAGCGGGTTTCGAAAGGACATGAGTTTCTTTCTACCCGTGCCAGCTATAATAACTTCATGCATGTACAAGCTGCTTTTTCCCCATCGGCTGGGGCGAACCGGCCAAGAAAAAAAAAACACGTGGGAAAAATCCTGGCTGGCAGCCCCGAGCGAGTGAGTTAACGATGCTTGCTTGCGGAAGCATGAGACGGGCCTGTGTATCATTGTGTACCTGAGTCGACATCTCCACGCCCCATTGTGATCGAGTTCAGGGTCTAGACCCACGAACGCCCGGGGCCCCCGGTAGTTCGCGCGCCTCTCGCACACATACCGGGAAAGCGCTCGTTGCTCCTGCTCTTCCTCCTCCCGTTGCATACTGTAGCCCGCCGACCGCCGCTGTTGCTGCTAGAAACCACAACAGTAGACCTAGCCTCTAGGCATATCAATCGGCAGCGAGCAGTGCCGTGCTCTGCTTGTGCACCTATCACGAGAAACTAGGCGGGGGCGCTGGACGAGAGTGGCCGTTCTTCTCTTCTCTTTGCCTCTGGGCAACTTCAGCTGTTAGTTTCCGTCGGTAGAGCCCATGGCTGTAGATAACTAATTCCGTCGGTTGCGAACAACACATGCATCTCTCGTGAACTTAGAGATACAACGCATACTATAGTATGTACCAAGGTACCCTGTAAAAAGCAACACCGTTGTACCAGCTTCAAGACGTGTTTTACCAATAGTGCATACTACCAGATAAAGAAATAACGTTGTCGTCACTACGCATCAACGCGTTTTTTTTTTGTCGTTCATTGACCTTGTAATCGATTCCTGAGCATGGGTGACTTGAACGGCGAAGACGTTGAAGTATTTATCGATATAATCTCACAATATGATCACTGGTAGCTTCAACTTGAGCGCTCACCCATGAACATCCCCAGAAAGAAGGTACTTACAATCAAGGCTTATCACAGTGACTGAGAGTCGTGACGGGACGGGACGGGACAGATTTGACTCGTTTGGCGGGGGAAAACAAAATGACAACAAACGGGACGGGACGGTAAAATGAGGACATAAAACGTTGGCGGGACGGGACGGCACGGGACAGCGGATGCCAAATTTCTTGACGAGACGGGACGGTAAAATTCAACGGGGCTGATTTTCACGACGGGACGGGACGGTAAATATTTTTCCTCTCGGCGGGACGGGACGGTAAATATTTTTTCCTCGGCGGGACGGGACGGTAAATATTTTTCCTCGGCGGGACGGGACGGTAAATATTTTTTCCTCGGCGGGACGGGACGGTAAATATTTTTTCCTCCGCGAGACGGGACGGTAAATATTTTTTGCCACAGCGGGACGAGACGGTAATTTGTTTTTCTTCAGCGGGGCGGGACGGTAATTATAGTTTCTTCTTTCCCGCCGCAAGGTCGGCGCGGTTGTACGCGAAAAAGTTCCCGCCCACCGCTGGTTCCGAGGGAGCTATCCCGACGCAGACGTTTTCTTCTCGACCCGCGCAGCCCAATGTGATGCGGAGGCCGCTCTAGGGTAGTGGTAAGGGTAGTGGTAAGGGACGCAGGTTATTCTGGCAGCTGGAAAGCGGTGCTTCGCTTCTTCTGATTTAGATCTTCTTATTGATGGCGAGAGCTGAGGCGGTGCTCTGGTAGAGAAGTGAGAGGTAGGGGGGCGGGACTCGACGCCCAGATATACTCGTCCCACCCCATGCCACAAGCTCCCCTAAATTCCTCTTATCTGATGTACTCCTGCAGAACTTTCCTATGGCTACCGATCGTTCTTCTGCTAATATAAGAACTTCTCACTTCGTAGTCCTACCTGCGTCAAGGAACATTACTCTCGCCTAACGGGCTATCCGCCCTAGGGAACATTCCTAAAAGAACGTTACTCTCGACTAACGGAACATCGGCCGGGTTAATCCATTCTTTGGATTATTGTCGTATTCGTGAGACTAGAAGACTGCAACGTATTATCTATATCTATAGCCCATGAATACTCCACCCATATCACATTAGCCTACCCTGAATAGTCGTATATGCAGACCACAAGATGGTCGGAGGGTGATGACAAAGTTCATCCCAAACGGCCAGGAAAAAGGTGGTCGAAGATGCGGCCATTCGAAACAAAAGAAATGAGGCTATAGATCCCCCCACACCTCGTATTAAAACCCAAACACTGCGTCTCTCGGTTTTAGTAGTCCTTAGTGCACGCAGCCCTCATAGCACTCTAGCTGTGTCTCTTCTGTCTCGCGTGATGTCTACCTTGTTAGGACCTTCGCCACAAGACAAAGCATGGCGCCTAGCGGATATGCATATGTTTTTGAATTGTGATCACTGTTTGTCTCCTTCTTAGAGTTTCCTCGTTCGCCAACCCGGTTCAGCGAACAACCCTTTCGTACCTCCTTGGGCCCCAGACAATGGCTCCAGTAATACGCTTGTACGTCCTTCTTTTGCCTTCACTTCTGTCTTCGTTTTCTTCTTCAGCCTTCGCTTCGGTTTCTGTCTCCTTTTGCGTTCACACCAAGCCCCGAGAAGTGCTGCCCCTACACGGGCGACGTCTTCTGATTTCTTCCACTCCTTCCCCAAGCACTGCTGTTGTTGCGTTGCCAGCTCATCATGGTGGCTGTGCTGATGGTTGTGCTTGCGCTGTGTTACTGTGTAACTGGTGGTTGTGGAGGTGGAGGTGGTGGCGGCGGCGGTGGTGATTCTAGTGCCGCTGCTGGTCGATCGACCCCGCCCGTGAGATAGGCATCCATGGCGTCCGTGCCGGTCACACCAAAGATGATAGGAGAAGGCACTTTCACGCCTTGAGAGACAGCAACTTTGCATTGACATGCTTTGACTGACACCAAACTACTAGGTTTTAATGTGTGACACTCGGCCCTACATCCTTGACAGCACACGTCCGCTTGATGACATGTCTCCTGAATTCTTTTTGGACCACACCAGCACTGCTGTGGTGTGACCGTGAGTTGAGTGGTCTCTGTGCTGTTTGTGTGTGGTGGCGAGCCTGTGGCAGGTGTTGTGTTATGATACGCTGCCTTCAGTTGGGAGTGGAAATACGAAGCATGAAGATTTCTAAAAAAAAAGAAAAAAAAAAAAACACCACCAGGTATACACTTACTACTTGGTAGTAATTTTATTCCTTTTCGTAGATGGTAATATTTGTACTTACCTTCATTTGAAAGTATATAAAACAAATCATCAACCACATCAGCTGCTGATCAACACCAGCACAGCTTTTTCTGCTAAAAAAAAGAAGTAAATGTGGTGCGTAGCAATTCATACCATTGACCAGGTATTATACAACATGACGATGAAAATACGTCATCTGTGAGTTCGACCGGTTAATAATTGAATAGTTGATATCTAATTTTGCAAGCTGGGTAATACGCCTACTACTATTTTATACGTACTTCATTCATAGATGGGAGTTGTGCACAATTTATGACAACACACATGTATTTGTAAAGGAATTACTATTGAAGTTTGGTACAACTCGAAATTTCTTGATTAAATTGTAATTCGTGGTGGAAACGGATGGGAACAGACGACCACGAATGTTTTTTCTAGGGGAAGAGGCCAGTTATGTCCGCCGGAGGCAGTGTCACGACGGGACGGAACGATAGTTTCCTACGTGAGAGATTTTATCAGCGGGACGGGACGGTAATTTTACGATGTCACGGCGAGACGAGACGATAATTTTTCGGTGTCACGGCGGGACGGGACGGTAATTTTTCGGTGCCACGGCGGGACGGGACGGTAATTTTTCGGTGTCACGGCGGAACGGGACGGTAATTTCCAACGGGAGAAATTATTCAGGCGGGACGGGACGGTAAGTGACGACGGTCAGGGATCTTGTCGGCGGGACGGGACGGCGGGACCATTTTGACGGCGGTTTTACCGTCCCGTCCCGTCCCGCCGTTACCACCGATACCGTCCCGCCGAAATTACCGTGATAAGCCTTGCTTACAATAGTATCGAAGAAAAAACTTAAAATGAGAAAGACGTAGAAGGCAGATATACCTTGTGCACAGGTTTCCTGGGGATTTTTTCCGGGGTTTTCTTCTTTCAGTAATCTTTTGAGTGATCAACGTTCAATTCAAGCTCATCACGCTGCACATTGTCGGATGGCAAGCATAATAATAATATGAAAAGCAATTACGAGTATGAACGGCCGCACGTGCATGGTCTTACCTGGAGCCAGCAAATAAATTAAAAAAACGAGGGAGCAAAGCGACCAAAGTTTTTTTTTGCCGATAGGCGAAAAAAAAGTACTTCGTATAGCGGTGGGTGCAGGCTTCGTCTGTCTGTAACTAATGTTGTGTTTTTGTAATAGTGATTGCGAGAGCTGCACCTAACCGATTTCCACACACTCGACATTTACAGAAGCGGACAATCGTGGGCTAACGCGTGAAACTTGTTTCGCTGCACAAGCTGTCTCGAGTTTGTCACTGTCGGAGTGCTGCTATGGTCTTGGCGATTTTTTGGGAGCGGGGCTATTTCGTTTGTAGTTTGACTGCGTTTTCTGTGAACTCACACGGCCTACGGCATGTAACAGACAAACTAGCATTCTCTATCTATCTGCTGGTACTGGCCGACAATACGAGTACTACAGCTTTTGGGTCTGTTTACGCTGGTCCACAACACGGATGCTGGCTACGTTTGACTTGATGATCTCCGTCTGTTAGATACTGGTACACTTCTTTCTTCTCGCCTTTCCTCTGGATATTTTCAATAGGTCTGACGATGTTTTTCTGCAGCGACCGGTTCAGTTTGCCTATGATATTTCCACGAGCACTTACTTATGGTGAGTAAGCAGCTAGCCCGGTCGGGTGAAGTCAATAACTATTAACTACGTGCAGGTGGAAGAACGTGCCCATGGGAAGTCATCATCGGGCTTACAGGTGTGCGCATCGTATCTTCTATTGAACCTGAATCGGGTAGTTTCTCGAACAAAACATATTTCCATTACGCTCGTGAATCCTCGTTAGGGGCGACAAGCAGAAACATTCTTCCCCCGAAACATATAAACCCAATAAGTTCTTCGCATATATATCAAACTGTTGATTGATCCCTAAAGGTATGGGCGCAGTGGCACGGGAACGTGTGGCTGACTCCAGACATGACACGGAACTCCTCTTATATTACATCCTCGTTGTAGAGTTGACTCGCCTCACATGCAGTAGAGGGTTCCACCTGACGAGTGGCATTGGTGGGCACACATTACCCCGATATCCCAATACCCTATTGCCGGAATCCCTTTCCAGCGTGGAACTCCCCAATCTACCATGGATCTTATATGTCGTGTATCTAAGTACAATCAACATCCCCCCTACTCAATATGCACGACCATACTCATATCCCCCCTGCTCCTGTGCATGAGCAATGTTCCCCTCAGCTCTGTGGCAAACACATAAAACTCTCGAAATCCAATGCCAGGTAAAACGGCATTCTTCTCGGATTCAGTCAGGTAAAACGGCATTTTCCGCGGAATTGGTCAAACGATATTCAGTGGAACCTCGTCGACTTAGTACAGTGATCTCCGGGGCCTTCCCCTCGCCAAACGCTACTGGTGTCTACAGGCACACTATCATAATCATTCGTATTGTCTCCAGCGCGCACGCTCGAAAAGATCAACTTACGAATTCGGCGAGAATTCAACTCCCGACCCACCCTAGGGAACTATATAGCACTACCTGCTAGACCACTCAGTCAGTACTGACTTTGAACAAAAGCACAAATTTTCAAGAACCAAAAAAAATCAAACTCTCAATTTCCGAAATACTACCCAAACCTTCCAAATCAGAAAACATTTTCTATGGACCGCACACGCCCCCATGCGCTTCATAGTCTCTCTTCAACCTTATCCACAAAATCTCCCTCTATTTCATGAGGAATTAATGCAAATCATATAAAATATCACAGTAGTCCTACTCATCAAAAATAAAATTAAGCCAAGAAATTAAATGCCAGAGATCGCGAGGAACCCCGTTCCCCCGGACAAGAGTCGCCCCTTATCCCCTACTCCCGTCATTGATACACAGATCGCGACGGTAATGCGAGATAGCATACATTCCTCCACTTGAAAATTATTTGATATTGAAACTACTCGAAAACACCAAAAAATCTCGCGGACTCCAAATCGACCAGAAAAACAATTCCAACATACAAGCAATGAAAATATTCATCCAGATTCAAAGGCAACCACATTTCAGTAAGAATCACCCCGATGCCCCGAACATTACTGATGTTGCCTCCGCCGCGGCTGCCTCTCCGTTCGGTCTCATGGCGTCACCGCAGCTCGGGTCATCCAGCTATTCCTCCTGGTGCGGACGTAAGTCCTTGCCGGTGGCGCCTCGATCCCTTCTCTTGGGGCACCGCATCCCGAACAGATGTTGATCCAGACTCCTCCCCCTGCGCTCATCTTCGCTCTCTCCCTCGACTCTTTCCTCGTGGGCAACGTCCCCCCCATCAACCACCTGCGGGCGTGGTGCTTCAGCAGTCCAGGCGGATTCTGCCAGAACGCTTTCAGCGTCGCTTCCGCGGTCTCCACCTTCCCTCCCGGCTCCTACCGGCCAAACACCCTCTTTCATATAATAATATACGTTCTACATGTCGCCAGCGCGCAGCGAACCCACAGGTTCAGGCAGATGCTTGGCTATCCCGGGGTGTTGCAGCAGCGACGGTTACGCGGCGGTCGACACGACGGCGGCGGGAACGGTGCTTACTGCATGCGCTTCATCGTCGCGACAAAAGTGCAGCAATCCTCTGACTGCTGACGTTGCTGACGGTGCTGCTGGAGCTGCTGCTGTCCCTGCAACTACTACTCTCCAGCGTCTTCGCCACCAGTGCCAAGCGATTCTACCAGGTCCGGCTCAACCTTGGCCCCGCTGGGATCGCTGCTGCTCTCCTGGTGCGGCATCTCCTGACTCTTCTTCTTACACACACGTCCGCTCCTCCAGGACCTCGATCTCATCTTCAAAATACACACACATGCTGGCTCCCTCACGAAGCACATCATCTAAAAAGGATAGACATGCTGGAAGCAGGTTCCCGCCTCTTTGGGTTGGCCTGGGCTACGCTTGCCAATAGAAGATCACCGGTATCCACTAGTGTGTTGATTGATCCCTAAAGGTATAGGCGCAGCTGGCACGGGAACGCGTGGCTGACTCCAGACATGACACGGAACTCCTCTTATATTACATCCTCGCTGTAGAGTTGACTCGCCTCACATGCAGTAGAGGGTTCCACCTGACGAGTGGCATTGGTGGGCACACATTTCCCCGATATCCCAATACCCTATTGCCGGAATCCCTTTCCAGCGTGGAACTCCCCAATCTACCATGGATCTTATATGTCGTGTATCTGAGTACAATCAACACAAACATATTCCGCTCTCAGAAGCTGTGCACCGCCCGTACGTGTCGGATGTAGTTTGCAAGCACAGCATGTTACATTTCTTGTGGAACAATCAAGACACGTGAACCATACGTTGATTAACAGAATGCCCAACACAAGAACACAACCATCCTCGTAGCATCAACGGAGTAAAAACGTCGCCTACAAGCGGTGGCAGAATCCATCCCTGACGCATATCGAGACAGTGCACATGCTGCACGCATCGTACGCCACAAGACTTAATCTAACAGTATTGTTCGGACCGCCCGCACTCGACGTGCGGAATCATTTTGGGCTAGAATTTCAGCCCGCCTGACACATTTCGTCTCGGGCGCATACAACTCGCACTCCCCTCTGAATTTCCAATTTTCGTCGTCTCCTTCGGATGCTTAAAAGTTCCGGGAAAGCTCGTCGGGTGCATAGGACTTGATGCACCTTCCACCTTGGTGCTGCTGCCAAAAGTGATTGTGATGGTCTTTCTGTGCCCCCGCTGCCATCTCATACCCCCTGGCAAACGCGCGAAAATCTGGATGGCATTGACGACAGCACAGCTACCCTCTGCCCCCCCCCCTGATCTCGGGCAGCTTGATGTTCTGCATACTATCGGCTCAAACTGAAGTCATCAGCGATTCAAGCAAAGCGTTTGCCACGAGTGGTGCTTATGGGGCCTCCACTACCAACGAAAGCGCGGCAGTTGGTCCTGATGGGGGCACCTGTCGCGCGAACAACCCTTAGCGGTTCCCTGGTGTTGATGTGGCCGTGATGCCTGCGTCACCACCCGTGAAACGTCGAAAGTGGGAAGGACGTGTCAGCCCAAATGCCGCAAGAAAATTACCGGAATTATACAAGCCCTCACTCGAGCATCCGAAACTTTAGAACACGAAAACGGGCTGGGTTTTACTTGCTGTTTTAACAGTACACCTCGAGGTGGCCGGCCTTGTTGCTCAAACTGGGGATAACGACGTTCGTTACCGCTTCCATATCCGCGACGACATCGTTCTCCTTCAGATTCGCACCATTGTAGCTATCCTCCGGCACGTGTGAACATAGCGACATCGGTCCCGTTCCAGTGTTATGTCTACATCGTCTTGGCGCCCGCCCTACTGGCGGAGGGGCTGTTCCACTAACGCGAAGGTTCATGGCGAAGGTTCGCCTCCGCGAAGTCTTCTGCACGGAAGTTTGAAAAATAGCTATTCGCCAATCCTAAAACATGCATACTATTGCAGGCGCCGTGGCAAAGTAGGACACTGAATCGCATGGAAACCTCTAGGCGCATGCATACTCCGGCCGACGACGGTGGCAGGGGAAACAAGAGTCATGGTACGTTTAACACGGCACGCAGTACAACTACACCCATATCGCTGGTGCTGCTGAAGCATAAACGGCACGACCTGCCGTACCCTACCTACTGCTTTGGCACGGCACGAGAAATCACAACGATAGGCTTATTGCTCACAGAGGTGGTGTGCAGCGTCAGTCACCACGAACAAGTAGATAGAGGTTGGGGTAAAATCAAACGTCTAATTTACCCTCAAAGCTTGATGCAAAGTGCGCAAAAACGGCGACGAAAAGAAGTGCCGGTGACTACTTAGTCCGAGTGCTGCTCACCTGAATCAAGATTTCCTCCCTACCCTCTTCATGGAAAACGCCGGCGTTCGCGTTATCACCAATGGGCCCTTGCTTTCCGTCGCCGTTCGGGATTCACCCATCGTGCACGCCTGCTCCTCCTCCCTCACCCCACCTCCACACCTGCTACGACGGGTGTGGGTTCAGCGCTGAGAGCTACGGCACCGTGGAGTGTTTCACCCAGGAAGTGAAACCGGCGGCGAGGCGAGTTCCCTCTGCCCCATCTCCGTCGCACGTAGCTCACTCGCCGCGCCGGGCAGGTGTGGTGTCCTTTCCTGTCCGCCAAGACGAGAACCTTTGCCGTTGGCGTTTTCACCACGGCGTGCGGTTCCGGACTTGGGTCTTGCCATGGGGTTGAGCGTACAACCCTCACCACCCTCACCCGGCGGGCCTGCTCTTTGCGCCGACTTTCATGCACGCCTACTGCTTACTACTGGTTGGTTTGTAGGGTTCCTTCAGCGAATTGACTCCCTCAGCAAGCAACGCCTGTGTTGGCCTTCCTGCGCTCCCTCTCCACCGTCGCCGCCGCTGCAAGAGCATCGCTTTCGGCTGCGTGCAAGACAATCGCACGACAAACACACCACGTATATGTTGCAGGTATGCGACACCACTTTAGCATATCTTATTTTCTTATTTCGGATCAGACTCATTTCTTTTCATGTGAGACGGGGTGTGTCCTACTCAACTTCCAGTGTAAATAATGCCACATCCTTATCTTTCTCCAAATCTCGAGCCTGAAGCTATAAACTCCTGTCGCGTACTGTAGTTGTTTTATCTGGTGTCAGCATACTGCCTGGTGTTGCACTATTTCTAGAGTGAAAGAGGGGCGTGAATGCAAATAGAAAAAAGAACAAGAGGTGGTACATCGTCAGTGCCAGCAGTGCTGCCAGTACCACTACCTCTCCGCATTGTTCTCAGCATGATTTCAAACGCCACTCATCGTTCGACTAATAATATCAAAACGTAGAGCGCGAAAATGGTACCGATCATTGCTCCTGTCAGTGCTGCTGCTGTAGGTACATATATAATCAGTGCGGTGACCAATAACTACGATATGTGTTGGATGGACTGCTGCGCAAGTCAAAACCGGTGCCCCGCCGGGTGCGTGTAGCGATGAGGCCAAGAGGTGCCTCGCAGGTAGTTCTTCTTATACTTCTGTAGCATTACAGTGCTGTAGCTCTACATACCACTCTGAACGGAAGTATAAGGATGTTTTCGTATCCATAAAAATGTGTACACGCTAGCTATATTTCCGTTCAGAACGGTACCGGGTGACATATTCGAGCTGTATATCATCAGTACCAGGCGTAACTACAACAACACACAGCTGCTGCTGCTGCTGTGGGGGGAGGTGTGAGTACAAAGAAATAGGCGAAGCTTGTAGGGTGCAGGCAATAGGGGTCAATCCTGCCCAAGTAGTAGCGCACCAAGAGGCAGAGTCCGTACAGCAGTACACGCACCTTGTACAAGGTACGTACGGCTGTACCTGGTCTGGTAGGTCGGAGGAAAAGTCTACAGCAGCAGTGCTCGACGTGCATACTCTGCATTCATCGCCACTCTTGTACAAGACGACACTACAGTAACAGGCACCTGGTGTATAGACGTCTCCTCCGTTGTATCTGTCCTGGAGGCAAGCTGATGGGACTCCATTAGAGCAGTCTCCCACCCGGCGACCAAGTTGCGCCTGCCGTAGCAAGCTCTCATACTGCGACCGCGAAGGGCCGCCGTTGCCGGCGAGCGGTGCAGTCGCTCGCGTCGGACTACTTTCGCCTCCTGGGCGAACGTGGGGCATCTGACCCTCCCCTCTTGTCTGACCGTAAAATAACCAACTGGGATACTCGATTGGAGGTGTTGAGTTGGATCATTGACATTGATGCCCTTACAGTTACGCTACCGCCGCGTGAGCGAGGCAAGCTGAGCGAGCTTTTCGCGGCTTGGCCTGTGTCTTGGACTTGCGCTTCCGCGAAGCAGGTGTCGACGCTCGTCGGGTTGCTCATGCACGTATCCTTCGCCGTCCGTTCGGTGTCGTTCTGCGTGCAGCGCATGTTGGCCTCGGTGGGGATGCCGCGTATCACCGCCGGCGCTGACTTCGCTTGTCGTACCGACAACCCCGGGCGGCGGGTCGCCCTCGGTCCCGAGATCCATGGGGACCTCGAGGTTTGGCGATGGTTTGTTGCTGAGGGACTCGGCGCATGGGGGGGTTGTCTGTCGGCTCAGATGTACCACTTGCTTGAGCACCCGGCCCGGCGTAATCTGTTTTCGGATGCTTCCAAAATTCTCTCTTGAACCTGGGGTGTACTGACGCTACGCGCTCGACCCCGCCGAGTCTCGTTTCTGCGGCTCAAGCAAGGCCGTCGCTGGCGAGAACGACATTTCCAGCAATATGCTTGAACTGTTGGGAATGGTGGTGTCGGCGTGGGTCCTTGTGTCTCCGTGCGCGTAGCGCCCGTCAGCGACGGGCGACTGCGTCTTGATACGTGGGAACAATCAAGCCGCCGTGGAGTAGGTGCGTTGGTGCCGTGGGGGTAACGAGCCCCGATCAGGTGCGTTGATGCGCCTCCTCGGGGCATTGGAATTGCATTCTGGTTGGCATTTTGATGCAAACCACGTGCGGGAAGTTTTGAACGTCGCTGCAGATGGTATCTCATGCTGGGATCGCGACCTTGTCCTCCGTAACCTGCACTCCATTCGCCCTGACGTTTCATGACGGGCTCAGGACTTGGGGGGTGCCGCAACGTCTCTCTGTACTTCGTTGTTGGCCTCGAGCTCATGCGCAACGCAGTTGCGGTCTGGTCTGAACAGACTTATCTGGGGCATTTTGGCTCCTAGGTGGACTTTCTGGTACATTGTGGAGTGCCGGTGTTTCTACAGCACGGGAGTGATTATATGGTCAACGTCTGGCGCTTGTTTGAGTACGTAGCGTACGCGTTTGCCACCAAAACATTGCGGTCGGCGACCATCGAGAGTCATTTGGCGGCGATCAAATACTTTTACCGCATTTCGCGCGGTTTCGAGCTCGACACAACCCCCTCCGTTATCGCTAGAGCCCTCAAAGGCGCTGCTCGTTTGCACGCCGACGCGGGAAATCAAGCAACCGTGCGTCGACCTATTTCATGGGTGATGTCGCTTGCTGGCGAGGCTCTGATCCCGTCGTGGTGCGATGGGGTCGGGTCCTGTGGCTTGCTCTGTGTGCATCGTTTCGCTTCCTGACCCGCGCGTCGGAAATGTTTATGGAAACGAGGTCGCGAATTCACGAGTCGTATTGTTTGCGGCGGGCCGATGTAGCGTTCTTCCGCGGTGATGCCCAGCTGGTTGAAGAAGCGCTGTGGTCGACCGCTGACCGCGTTGAGGTCCGCTTTCGCGGATCAAAGGGGAATCAGTTGCGAAAGGGGGCTGTCCTGATGCGCGTGCGGGAGGGTCCTCCGAGGCCCGTGGGCGCCGGGGGGGGGGGGCGCGTCGATCTTATGATCGAGTTGATGTCTTGTTACTTGTTCCTTCCCTCGTCAGCCGGTCCCCCTGGTTGCGTTAGGTGCTGGTAGCGGCAGTGGGGCCATGTGGACCAAGCAACAAGCGACGTCTGCTCTGCGAGCGGTGGTTGCGTTGACGGACGTGCGGGCGGAGGATTACGCGCTGAATACCCTGGGGGCTGGAGGCGCAACTCACCTGTTGGCTGGGGGGGCTACACCAGAGTTCTTGCAGCGTGAGGGTCGGTGGACGTCCGACGCGTACAAGGCGTACGTACGTAGTAACGGGGAGGACGCAGGTTGGGTAGCAATCGTGATGGCTCAATAGGGCACGGGTAACGGGATCCATGGGCAGGGTACGGAGTTGGGGCAAGTGAGAAAAACCTCCCCGGGCTAGGCAGGAAGCAGTACCAACTGGAACGTGTGTAGGTATGGTTATACGAGCCAGGTGGTCAAACGGAGAGGCAGTAAGGTACCGCAACAATGCACGGGGTGGGGGCGGGGGTAGCGTAGGCATCCGTGAAGTGAGTCAACCCCATGTTGGAGGCTGGAGTCGAGAGTTCGACGTCGCCAGTTGGGGATGGAGTTTGACTCAGGTTTACGGATGTTAGCAGGGTTGCTACTGGAGCAGCCCCGGGGGTCTGCCCCTCTCTCCACCCCCCTTGCTCCGAGCGGGGGGGTGCGCATTAGTATGATACAACTTCGATAGCAAATGCAAAGCGGAGTATTAATATTTGTTTTGTATGTACGAGAGAAGTTGACCAATCAGATCAACACGGGTTGTTGTGCTCGTGTAGTCCAAAGCGCACCTGGGACCGGTTTTGCTGTAGCAGTTGACTCGCGATCGAGAGGACGCAGCGAGGCAGGGTCGTCAAGACAGGTCCAAGGTGTGGTAAAGATCGGTTTAGCTTCCCACCCACCCGCCAGTGTTTTAGAGGGAGTCCGCGGAGAGGGAGTTACCTAGACGCAGCAGTGTATGACGTATTGGCTGCTGTTCGGTGTACGTACTTTGTTGGCGCCGTTGTTGGCATCCGAGTGTCGCAGATTGCGCAGGGTGAGGGAGGGACTAGCCGCCGTAAGGTTTGTGTTCTGATGCACGATACGCGGTCTGTAAGGGGCGTGGTGTCGGGTGCATCAGCTGTTGGCATGGCGCGGGGGACGTTGCTGTTTATTTTACTGTGTTCGGCTCGCGCTTCCCCAAGCTGGGGGCGTTCTTCCCCCGTCCGGGGACATGTTTTACTTGACGCGTAAAATACAGCGGAGTGATTGTCGCCTTTTCTGCGTGCACGTCATGGCGTCGCGTCATCAGCTCGGATTTGCGCGCAATCTGCAACGTGGGATAGAGGCCTTTATCCGTAGGAGGGATGGCAGGGGGCGTTGAGTATATTGTATATTGTTTACGTTTTCGTCTGTGTGCATTGGTATGTATACGCCATGTATATACTGCGCTTTATTTTTGTGCATTTTTCATGCATATTACTTATACGGTTTTTGTTGTTATGTATGTTTTTGTGTATACGTTCCGTATATATTTGTTCTTACTTGGTATTTGCCTCTGTATGTATTGTCATTCCAGTCTGTTAGGCTGGCGTCGAGAGTTCGACGTCGCCAGTTGGGGATGGGGTTTGACTCAGGTTTACGGATGACAGCAGGGGGTTGCTACTGGAGCAGCCCCGGGGGTCTGCCCCTTTCTCCACTTCCCTTGCTCCGAGCGGGCGGGTGCGCATTAATATGATACAACTTCGAAAGCAAAATGCAGAACACAGTGAAAACAAAGAAGAGTACTGGCCGTACGATACAAGGTCAACATAACAAACCACGTCAAAAAAACCACACTCCATCAAATACGAACCGACAACGAAAGTGCAAACAACCTAAACAACAAAGCCCTAAAAGCCACACAAACATCGTGCAAGGTTTTGCAAATCTGAGTGCACGTGACAACCTTCCACTTGGCAGCAATCGAACACGCAAACAACAACGTAAGCAACAAAAACTGGCAACAGCAACACACAGAGGGATCGAACCTCATCTAGAGGAGTAAGGCGGCCAGCGCTACGTTGCGGTGGATCGGTTTACTTTCGTAACTGCCCCAGTTACTCCTGCTGCGCCTCCTTCGACATCTATCGTCCCTGTCCCCCGCCGACCCCCGAGCGAAGCGCCCAATAATTCCGTTGATGCCCACTTGGTGACTCGTTGGCAAGTTGTTTAGGATGTTTCTACTACTCCATAGCGAGTTAGAAGCGCATGTACCGCTCGATCTTCCTTCAGCTCGTCTGTACGGCTCCACGCTCCCAGGTTCTTCGCTGCCAGCGATCCAGATCTTAGTTTCGGTTGGCAAATTGAACAGCGGTAGGTGTAATCTCGCGGTAACCAATCGACTGTCGTTCGTGCCCCCTCCGGTAGCCCTTGCCCCCCACCTCCTCCCCAAAAATCTCTCGCTTCAGTATTTCTCGTTACCCATAGGAATCATACGAGCCTCAAACCCCGCGAAACCCACCCTCCGTGTACGAACTGCTGTTACGGCGCAGTCAGTCAAAAGCGAGCGCGACTGTGTAGGATAGCACGCGGAAGTCTGACTCGTTGTGGCCTCACGTCATATACAGCATGGTCTCCAGTACGTCAGCGATGAGCATCCGTGCATTGCATGTAGTGGCAGGCCACACAGCTTGATATGTGCGTTGGTAGATAGTACGCGCCGGTTTGGTTTCCACCCTGTCTTTCACGACAGTGTGCGAAGGGTCCATACCTTAGATTAGAAATACAACCAACACCCACTTGGACCAGCTCCACGTACTGAGGCAGCCACAACATAGAAGAAGAAAGAATATACTGCCGTATAAACGGGGCGGTTTAGGGTTAGGTACGTATAGTCCAACTGTCCCTAGGAAAATGGCATGCCCAAAGCCAACCGGTTACTTGGTATGCATGCTTTTGAACGGTGCCACCGCGACATCCGACGTGTTTTGAACCTTCACAAGAATACGCTGCAAAACTACAGAAATACCTAATATTTCGCGAAAGGTGGGAAATGGCCTATAGCCCCGAGGAAGAGTCTCTTCACTGACGCGCCCCACAATGCACATCTCAATTTATTCCATCAAATTATAGGCGCCAATCAAAACAAACAAATTGACGTATATCCGATCCAACACTGCCTGTTGATGGTGGAATTGTTAGCTGCACACGGCCTATATGCCGCCGGATACATCTATCCACCACAAGTTGCGCCTGCGGGAAACTCCGATCTCAATCAACGCACAAGATCCCGAAAGTGCTCCGTCCGGGGTGTTGCTGGCGGGACGAATCACGTAGCTGCGACACATACATCATCCCCGGGGAAGCCAATCAGCGTATTTCCCTCTCCAACTTCGCCCACGGTGCAGCCGGCGCTGTCCATGTCGTCCTGTACAAGAATCAATGGCATAAACGGCACATACGTAGTGGCAGACCGGCGAATCCAATAAGTCACCAATGCTAGCGTGTTCGAATGTGGCGACTCGGTTTAACCGAGTGTATCAAGTCGTGCGGGCATGAAGCGCAAGCGCGACTTCGCACAATCTTCTCGCCCACGAACAGAGAAAACATACTATTCATATGCCAGCATGGCACACTACATGCACCAGGCACGGCGTGAAGAGGAAACAACTAGCGATCAACACAAAGATGTACAGTCTCGAGTGGGTGGAGGCTTCGAGCATGCCTGACGATGGGCAGCCAATTGACTTTGCAACATCGCGAAGGGCTCGAGCCCACGAAACGCGCAGTCATGCAATAACGGACGGACCTACAACCTACCCCGTCCGTGGTGTCCACAGTGTTGTCCACGAAGCGCACAGCGGACGGCCTCTCGAAGGTAAGCGAGCCAAACCCAGAGTCGCCAAGGGCGCGGCTGCGTAAGACGAAACGTAAAAAGGCACGACGAATACGGGGGAAGGCCGCGCGTGTCACGGGTAACTTTCCTTGTTGCGTGTTTTTTTTCTGGTTGCGTGAAATGTATCGGGAGAATAGTAATTTCTACTTCGAATGGCATGCGTTGGTTGTCGCGCCATTGGGCACGGAATCGGGGGGGCACTAGCCGTTCAACCGAAAAATACTCAGGAGACAGCAATTTGTACCCTTGACAGACATCAATTCTGCCTTGACTTCACTTGACTAGCACCATACACCTGCTTGGTAGGTTATAGAGTGTCATAGCGTGGAACACTCCGCCCTATACCCTTGATAGTGCACGTTTTTCCTTGCCTGGCTTGTCTCCTTACATTGTTTTGTTCAACAGGGTGGCTCTAAAATGCTATCATGCATCGCCTTGAACACCTAAAACAATAAACGTTTGTGGTAATTTCGAAAAAGCTCACCTTTCGGAGAACAGGACGGAAAAGGCGCCGCCAGATTCAACAGCAGAGTTTCCCCTGAACGTTACCCCCCTTCTGAACCTGTCAAGGCGGACAGACACGACATACGGGCGATCAGTCGGGTGGCTGACCTCGGGCGACATTGGTTTGTTCTACAGCAGTAGCGAAACTCGGTAGGAAAGCCGAAGACCTACGGCATACGTGTCTACCCGCGTATTTGTGCTCACTAAACGAAACGTGACAATAACGCCATGCCGTTTGCGAGAAGGAAGTACTCCGCGTTTAGTTGGACGCAAAGACGGCTTGCAGTACGAGGCAGCTCATACCTCTTCTTGAGGAAGATATGGTAGAGGCGAAGGAGCTATATTAGCAGATTTCCCCACAAACAACGTTGAATATGCAGGGCTTATATGTTTTACACCCGCAAGACACGACGCCTACCCGATTACTGGTGGGTGGTCAACGCTCCCCCGCGTCCTTGAGCACACACACACCCGAACTTAGCGGTCTTCGTCCTTACGTATACATATATATACTTAGGTTCTTTGGAATCAACTTTATTCTACAGGTAACTACGAAATGCCCGCGCTACCCAAAGACATGTTTCACAACACTCACGTCACGTCTCCACCGTCAACAGCGATGGCACCACCGTTGCCCTCGGAGAAGTTGTTGTTGAACTGCACAGCTCTTCGGAATCTGTGACCACCAAACAAAGTACAACCAGGAATAGGCGTGCCACACGCTCATATTTGTGAATGTAATGTGATGAACCAGAGCGAACTGTACTTGACCCGGACGTCAAACTAAGCCTTTGCGCCATTATTCTCGTCAGGCGTATATATATGGCCAAGCAGTAAGACCGACACGTGGCAGTCGTGTCTGTGGACACTCACAGCAGATACCTGCAGTGATCCATTGCCCAGTAAGTGCTCTGTGAATCGACGTCCAATGCAAGCTGCCGCCAAAGACATCCACGTTTGTCGTCAAGATCGAACTACCACTATCGAGACACAGAAGTTGCTGCGCTAGTGAAAGCTCAACAAGAGCAAACGTTCGTACCATAGTAATTTGCACTACACGTGCGTATGGTGCCCAACGAACGCGTGAGGTTCGTGTCGAGCAGAATGCGATGCACTCACGTCATTGATCCGAACTGGTTTCGAATAGCGCCACCGTTTGCCCCAGCTGCGTTGTCATTGAAGCGCGCCCTTCCGTTGAAGCTATGGGTTGGGAACGGCAGGGTTGCAGGGGACCAGCGTCATTACGTGCACCGGAACATCCCGTGTTATTTTCCAAAGGGAAGGGGCGGATTGCTGCGTGTATCCGACCTATACACGAGCGACACATCCCATCCTACATAGTTTGAGGACAAACATTTGACCCAATCATTGAAACAAGGAGTACTACAGCATGGCGGGGTGTGGGGTCACGTCTTTGTATTTCTCATGACCGTATGATACGCTCGAATAGTGCTTTCCGAGGAGTCCTTGATGTAATCTGCTATTCCGCACAACGTGTCGCCTCCGATACCAAGCCAGACAAATGTTTTCTTGCCCAGCTACAGTATACCCCATTGCCAGATGGCGCTGTATAATGCAGACAATTCCAGCAAATGCTTAGGTCGGGATCGCTCGAGTAGTGGGGTCGATCAACGTTAGCAAGGGCGGCGGCTCACGTCATTTCTCCGTTGTTGTACACCGGCGGGGCTTCAGCGTTGGTGCACCTGCTGCTGCTGTCTGAGCGACTCCACTTCGTTGGTTGGTTTGCGCTCAGTCAACCATGGGAATTTCTCTAGTGTTTTTTTTCCTGATAGGGTAGCCGCGGCTCCACGCTTTCTTGTCCGTGCGTTAGATCTTAATATTTATTTCTCGTGGTTTTTGCTTTTTTGTCTTAGTTAAGGGCACGGTGGCTCTTATCCACCCCCCTCCACCCCCGTGTATCCGGGCGACTCTAATATCTAGATGTTCTGCTGCAGGATAGAAACCCCGGCGTTGTTTTTTGGCATGCTCTGCATTTATTTTGGACAACACCTTCGGCTAGTTCGTGCCTCTGCAGAGAGCTAGCGGATGTCTGAATCTGCAGCGGTTAGTTTGCGATCTGTTGTCGACATCGGCCGCACGCAGGTTCTGTCTCAACCAACGGAGGTCTACACCTCGATTTTTTGGGGTGCTGCACGCAGTGGTGGAAATCGGTCGATGCTCGGAAGGCACATATTATTGACTGAAAAAAAATCGACGGGTGCACTGAAGTAAATATGGGGCTCCTTCCTTGATGGAGGAACCGCAGGAAAAAAATGGTGCACTTCTTACCAAATGAACATTTTTGCACTTCACTAGCTTGCGGACAGCTACTTACTGTATACAGCTCCTCGAAACTCGAAACCACCCGCGGCACGCGAACTCGAGGCACGGTGCTGATAGGGTGTGTGTGAGGGCGTCGGATTCACAAAAGATATAGGAGTCGCACGAAGTCAGAAACGACTCACGAGAGGTGATTTCGTGTGCTCGAAGTTGCGAGTCGGCAGCAGCAGCGGCAGCAGCAGCAACACAAAAATGCTGCAGAATCGCTTATTCCTAGGTAGGGTCTCTAGGAGCAAAATTAAAAACCTGTCCCACAGAACAAAATACCAAAAAACAGTACACCAGTGTTTTTTTTTTTTTTGCCATTTTGCGGTACATTTTTTTCAAACCAGGTAGTCAGGGTACACTAAACGAGGTCCCCTAGCAATCTGGGAGAAGGGATCTTTAGGTTGGTAGGCTGTTCAGGTATTTTGGTCCCTGTTGGGATCAAGGTACGAGCGAAGACCCAACCCAACCCCTGACCCTAACCGTAACCCTAACCCTGACCCCAAACCGCAGCCAAAACGGGCCAAAACTGGCCATAAACGCGGCTGCGCCGCGTTTGCATCGAACCAGGAAATTTCTGAATTGCAGACGACGATTCCGAAGTGCAGACTGCGCTACGCAATTTTTAAGTCAAAAACACCCCTAAAGATCCCTTCTCCCAGATTGCTAAACCTACTCCACTAAACCCAACTTAGATGACGTGTTCTGTCATGGTATACCTTTTTCTGGTAAAATGTCGAAGTCTGGTGTAGCTTGCAATTACGAACGAAAACCGCGTTCATGAATACAAGCGCTTTATCGTGTTCATACGAATAGACAAGCGTAGATTATATTTCTGAACAAACACCTCACGAACGAGAAAAATGCCAAAAAAGGGCGAAACCGAGGAAAAACGTTAAATAATCGACAAACCGAAAACGAAAAAATAGACAAAAGAACTCAATAAATTTATCGACCAAACATCCCAAAACAAGATAGGAAATAATCAAAAATGAGCGAGATATTCGCGAAAAACGGATGAAAACGACTAAAAAATCGCGAAAATGGGGGGTTCATCGTGAATTCTTCGAAAAACGAACTTGCAAGCGGTGCTTCACGTGCGTCCCCTTCTACAACTCATACAAATAGTCAAGCGTTGCTTATATTTATGAACAAATACCTCACGAATGAGAAAAATACCAAAAAACTGGCGAAACCGAGGAAAAACAGTCAAGAATCAGCAAAAAAAAAAAAAACGAAAACGAAAAAAAAAAAACGTAAAAAAAGAACGACCAAAAATCCAAAAAAAAGTGGAAAATAATCCAAATTGAGCGAGATATTCGCGGAAAAACGGACAAAAACGGCTAAACAATCTAAAAAAATGGGGTAAATATGACTTATTCGAAAACGAACATGAAAAGCGGTGCTTTACGTGTGTCGCCTTCCACAACTCATACGAATAGTCAAGTGTGAAGCGGGGCCCGAGGTAGTGGTAAGGGTAAGGGACGCAGGTGGTTCTGGCAGCTGGAGAGCAGTGCTTCGCTTCCTCTGATTTCGATCTTCTTATTGATTGCGAGGGCTGAGGAGGTGCTCTGGTAGAGAAGTGAGAGGTAGGGGGGTGGGACTCGATGCCCAGATAAACTCGTCCCACCCCACGCCACAAGCTCTACCTAAATTCCTCTTATCTGATGTACTCCTACATAACTTTCCCATATGGCTATCGATCGTTTTTCTGCTAATATAAGAACTTCTCACTTCGTGGTCCTATCTGCGTGAAGAAACATTACTCTCGTCTAACGGGTCATCCGCCCTAGGGAACATTCCTAAAAGAACGTTACTCTCGACTGACGGAATATCCGCCGGGTTAATCCGTTGTTTGGATTATTCCCGTATTCGTGAGACTACAAGACTGCAGCATATTATCTATAGCTATAGCCCATGACTACTACTCCACTCATATCACATTAGCCCACCCGGAATAGTCGTGTATGCAGACCACAAGATGGTCGGAGGGTGATGATAAAATTTATCCCAAACGGCCAGGAAAAAGGTGGTCGAAGATGCGGCTATCCGAAACAAAAGAAATGAGGCAATAGATCCCCCCACACCTCGTAATAACACCCAAACGCTACGAAGAGGGGGTGTTCGCTGAGAACAACCACTAAAGGAGAGAAAGACAGAACTCAAAGCGGAGGCGAAAGGAGAAATCACCCAAAGTGAAAATAAAGAAAGACGAACGCAGAAGGAGACAGAAGCCGAAGCGAAGGCTGAAGAAGAAAACGAAGACCGAAGTGAAGGCAAAAGAAGGACGTACAGACGTATTGCTGGAGCCATTGTCTGGGGCCCAAGGAGGTACGAAAGAGTTGTTCGCTGAACCGGGTTAGCGAACGAGGAAACTCTAAAAAGGAGACAGTGATCACAATTCAAAAACATATATATATATCCGCTAGGCGCCATGCCTTGTCTTGTGGCGAAGGTCCTAACATGGTAGACATCACGCGAGACAGCCGATGACACCAGAAGTGAAGCGGGGCCCGAGGTAGTGGTAAGGGTAAGGGACGCAGGTGGTTCTGGCCGCTGGAAAGCAATGCTTCGCTTCCTCTGACTTAGATCTTCTTATTAATGGCGAGGGCTGAGGAGGTGCTCTGGTAGAGAAGAAGTGAGAGATAGGAGGGCGGGACTCGATGCCCAGATAAACTCGTCCCACCCCACGCCACAAGCTCTCCTAAATTCCTCTTATCTGATGTACTCCTACATAAATTTCCCATATGGCTACCGATTGTTTTTCTGCTAATATAAGAACTTCTCACTTCGTGGTCCTATCTGCGTTAAGGAACATTACTCTCGTCTAACGGGTTATACGCCCTAGGGAACATTCCTAAAAGAACGTTACTCTCGACTGACGGAATATTCGCCGGGTTAATCCGTTCTTTGGATTACTCCTGTATTCGTGAGACTACAAGACTGCAGCATATTATCCATATCTATAGCCCATGACTACTACTCCACTCATATCACACAAGCGTAACTTGTGTTTCTAAACAAATACCCCAAGAATGACAAAATTACCAAAAACGGACGAAACCGAGGAATAACGTTAAGAATCGGCAAAAAAAAAAAAAAAAACACTAAAAGAATGGCCAAAAAAATCGAAAAAATTGATCGACCAAAACTCATCTTGTTTCGGAAAATAATCCAAATTGAGCAAGATGTTCGCGAAAAAAAAAAAAACGGATGAAAACGATGAAAAATTCGCAAAAAAGAGGTAAACATCGTGAACTCTTCGAAAATGAACATGCAAGCGGTGCTTTACGTGCGTCCCCTTCTGTAACTCCGGACCATACGTGGGTACTGCGAGCTCGCATACGAACAATCACAATAGTTACAGGACGAGAATCTACGGAAAAACGTTAAAGAATCGGCGAAAACGCGAAAAATATACGAACACGACAAAAAAGGCGAACATCGAAAAATCGATCGACCTAAACTCCAAAAAAAAAATGGAAAATCATTCAAACTGAGCCTAATAATCGCAAAAAACGGATAAAAACGATGACAAAGTCGCAAAATTGGGGGTAAACATCGTGACTACTAGTAGCTGTACGTGTAAAAAATGGATGTTCTACGTGCACACGCACGTGTATGTACGTAAGTTTCGTGTAGGGTGCTCTACGTGTAGGGTGCTGTCTTGTGTTGAGACAACAGACAGGTAGAAAAGGTGCACACGCACGGGTACGTACGCAAGTTTCGCGTGGGGTGTTGTGCCTTTGGTGCTGTTTTGTGTTGAGACGAAACAGGTAGGTATAAAAATATACAACAAATAAGTGTCCATAGTGTCCATAATGAGGCCAGCAATTTCCCATCCGACAATGTACGGCATGAAGAAAGAGTCTCGTCGTCCATGGCTCATAACAACCCCCAGGAAGAAGAGGCTGAAAAGCGAAGCAATTATTTCTAATTAGGGCGACAGTCCTAACGAGGAAAAAAAAAACGAAAAAAATAAAACGAGGAGGGCACGTGAGTTTTATTGGTCAATTAAAATATATATATAAGTAGAGATCCCGATACCTCCGTTTTCACGTGTCGTTTCATGAGGACTTGAAAAAAATAAGATGAATTGGTGCCAAATAAACGAAGTATGGGTTACCCAGGGTCGAAGAGGAACAACGGAGCATACGTGGGTAGGGAATCACCAAGGGGTGCCCTCGCAAGAAACCGGGGGATCAGGAAGTAGCTGTGGCGGTAATTGTTTCGACATGATGAGTAGTTCCACTCAACATTCAAGCGTCTGTGCCATCGAACAGCGATGGCCGATACACAAGTTCGAGAGCACTCCGGAGGGAGCGGGTTGGACCACGTGAACCACCTTCTGCGGAGAATGCTTCGCGTGTGCGGGTTGTGTCTATCCATCGTCGCTGTCGAGCGCTATCGCCGGGAATCACGTGCTGTGGCGGTTGAGTTATTCTGAAAAATTGCACCGCGTACAAAGTCGACTCGGCTTCTTCATTTCATTTCGGTATTTTTCTTCGTTTTTTTTTCTCGTTACCTCACAGGGTAAGCATAGACGATCCAGTCATGGATTGCCCATTAAATTTTGGACCCGTGGGCAATCTGGACGCTATCTCATGGAAAACCCAAGGGCTGCTCACATGGGCTATGCCCCTCATTGAGCTACGCATGATGAGCTATCTATGGGGTACCCTTTTAGCTTCCGGACGTTAAGATGGACCCATGTATTGCGACTATTAGAATACGCTGGATTTTGAAAGTAGAGAAAATGACAAATAGTTGAGAGAATATAACGTCTAGGTGGCTAACTTCATCAATAATTCGTAAAATAATTCAAGTCTGATAGTCTCAAAAACTATGTACTCCTCAACGGCAACCGAACGCACATACTCTTGATAAAATCGAAGTAGTACAGCCGGAGTTACGGCAAAAACAACACATATACATACCGCGGATTCTTCGTTTTTCGCTTCAAACGATTGTTTTTGCTGTACCTTTTGGCTGTCCTCGTTCGAGTTTATTAAGAGTAAGTACGTTCGGTTGTTGTGAAAATTACATAATTTTTGAGTCTATCAGACTTGAATCATTTTATGAATTGAAAAAGTTAGCCGCACAGGCGTTTTTTTCTCAGCTACTTGTCATTTTCTCAACTTACAAAATCCAGCGTAGAATAATAATGGGCTACCGCTGGGCGGCTGAATGGGCCACCACCAAAACATGGTAAAAGTATCCACATACATGGGCGGCCCGCGGTATGCCCACGCGCGACCCCCGTAGGCCGCCACTTCAACATCATGAGCTTCCCATGGCTGACACGTAAGCCACCGCCTCTACAACCTACCCGTGGGCTACCCGTGGGCTATACCCGTGGGGTACCCGTGATGGGCGACTCACGCGCTACGCGTGGACTGCCCATTGAATATTCATGGGATACCCATGGGCGACTGATGGGCTACCCAGCTACTATGGGCAACCTATGATCCCATGAACTACCCGTCGGCGATACATGGGCGACCCGTGGGTATTGAGCCAGAGGTGACTCGTATGGGCAGCTCATGGGTGACCCATTTGCCGATTCATGGTTTATCCATTGGCGACCCGTGAACTATACCAATGGACAGCACATGGACCACCACCAAAACTTCATGGAGCATGCACGATGGGCTCTCCATGGCCTTCCCATGGACTGCCCATCGGCGACCCATGCGCGACCGACGGGCGACCCATATGGGCGGCTCATGGGCGACCCATTGGCGACCCCTGGACTACCCATTGGCCGGCCATGGACTCCTCTGGGCGGCTCATGGACCATCACCTAAAGCCTACTACGACATAATGAACTAGTCATGGGTGATCCATTGGCTATTGTACCCACGGGTGACCCATGGACCACCACCAACTAGTCAAGATGCATTGACCACCCGGGGGTGATCCATGGACTATCTCTGGGCCACTACTGAGCGCTTATCGGCCAACCATGGGCGACTCATAGGCGACGCATGTGTGCCCTATTGTCGACCCATGAGCTATACCCATTAGCGGTCCATGGACTACTCATGGGTGGCTCATGGGCAATAACTAAAACCTCATGGACTACCCATGGGCGACCCGTGGGCCACCACTAAAAAATCGACTCAAGAGGTGAGCACTCATGGGCAATCCATGTGTGACTCGTGGGTGACCCGTGAGCTACCATGTACTCTGCACTCATACACGCCCATGGGTCTCCCATGGGTCGCTCAAGGGTCATCCGCGTGGGTTGTGCTCACGGGCCGCCCGCATGGGTCGCGCGTACGTCTCCACAGTTGATATATGCGAGTAGTATACATATCAGACTCATGGCATCGCCCATAGATTACCGATGTATCGTTCGTGGGTCGCCTATATGGGTTTAGGTGACTGCTCTCGTGGGTTGTTATACGGGGGACCATAAAATAAATAGCACCAAAGAGTCACCCCACTGTAGGGGTTGCACTTTTTGGGCGAAAAGTTTCTGACCAATTGAGTTGCTTAAATGAGGAACTACCAGGTAGGATGAAAACATTTCTTGTATATGCGATTTAGGACTAGCGCATACAAGTGCCGGTCGGATGACCGAAACGAATTTCTTCCAAGTATTGTATCGGGTGAGATATGGAGTTCCTAATGTGAGGGGCTCAGGAACGTCGGGGGCACCCCTACCGTGGGATAGCTCCAAATATTGTTAGCAAAAATAGGGAAATCTACAGGTTTTTGTGTGTACCGTAGGTCCTATTTACTATGGACCCCCCGTAGTAGTGGTGGCTCATGGGACTTCCATGGCACTCCCATGAGATTCCTCTTGTGGGTATGGCTATTGGAGGCACCTATACAATGTCCCGAAAATTTAGGTTTAACTTGGAGGGCCCAGGTTCGGGTGGGATCGGGCCGGCGTTGGATCTGTATGCCCAAAGCGGGAGGGAGCAGGGGGGGCTCGTGTGGCTCTAAAAAACAATTTTGTTCCAAAAAATTCTACCAGGTATTTGTTTCTTCCTGTTTGTTAGGTCCTCGGCCGATAAGAGCCACCTTCTCAGACCCCGGGCGATCACTTTGTAAGAACTACTACTACCAACTTGGTACTCAGCCACGATGGGTGCATATTCTGTGTGTGTATATATTTTTTTGCCAAATGGTAGTCTTGTGAAAGAGTGGCATGAACGCTCGCGGAATCGCCGTGGGACTGACATGGGACTGGCATGGAAGCCAGGCAGAACCGCTACGGCCTTGGGAAGGTCATGACGCTGCCACGGGCTGCCATTGAACGGCGACGAGTATTGCCATGGGGCTCTCATGTTACCTCACGACAGCGCCAAGGGTAGGCAGTGAGCCATGACAACAGTTGGTTCCATGCCAGTCCCATGGCCGCTTTCATCAACAATCAGAAAATGTCATGGAAGTGCCGTGAGAGCCGGTGAAAGCGGATGTAGGAGGTGCCGTGAAAGCCCACACCTACCTTTGTTTTAATCATGATCACCATTCACCATATCACTTGTTCCAGCCCAACCTCGGCTCAACTCGTGTCCGAGGTTCTTCTGCTGTGCCCTCGACGATCTTCTGGGCAAACATGCCGTGACGCGCGTTCTACGATAGAGGTCGCCCATTTCCGCTAAAATGTTATGTGAAAGACGAGGTTCCCTAATTAACCCAAAATCGTCGGACGGTCAATCTTGTTTCGAAAAAATACGTTTTTTTGGTGCACTTGCACTTGGCCACGGGATTATTCGTCGTGATGCAATTTGATTTTTTTGGTGAAGGCAGTTTTCAGGTGAGGTATGGAGCTCCTTAAGGTCGAGTGAGGAGCCTCAGAAAAAATGGCGCGAACCTCTATCGTAGAACGCCTCCCTCCGTGGTCTCAGGTGTTGTCTTTTTTCTCCACCCCCTGGTAAGCACAAAGAAGGCACGTACCAGGGGGGGGCGTACTCATTTGTTGCTTGCCTTAGTCATTTGACCATTGACCACGCATCCCTTTCGAGACGGAGCACCGTTCCTACTCCTGATAGAGACACCTCCAACAATTGGGCGCTCATTACGTTGTTTCCATAACTTACATAGAAACTTTTTGCTAATCTTATCCCCTTCCTGTTTGGCCTCCTGTGGCCACCATCTATCTCCTAGGATAGCGATCGTTTTCTCGCTGCTATTCATTGTATCAAGCTCCTCCATGTCACATTCGTCTATTTTCCTCAACTCCTCTTCTAACACATCCCGTTCCTCCTTGTATATTTCACATTCTCCTACTATGTGAGTTCTACTCTCTATTGCTTTGCCACACGGGCACATCTGTGCGTCTACTTCCTCCTCTTCCCGGCTACTGGTGTACCTCTTTCTTCTTTCTGGCAGGTCCAGGTCCCCTACACGAAAGCGCAGTTTCCGCGTTTTCGCGAAGTCCATTGGGCCATGCAAGTACGTTTTCATTCCTATTCCTTCCCTCAATCCCCCGTATATCTCCAAGTGTTTTTCCGATTCCACCTTGTTTCTTAGCGCTAGCCTTTCCCTTCTTTCTATCCTTTCTTCTACTTCTGCCTTGTACCTCCCAAACTTCCCGGCGGACATCATCTCTACTTGGTTTCCCCCTAGATCCTTCCATACTTTCTCAACTACGCCATCCCACCTTATTCCAGCTCGTCCTTTTGATACTTTCTCCCATACAGCTCTATCAACTATGGCTAGCAACCTCTTTGTTGGCAGGTTCCTTACTTTATATTGCCAGTTCAACTTTCTCATGTCTCTATTTGTCTTGAGTGGGCGCATTCCCAGTTCTGCTCTTAATACTGTATTACTAGTCGTACTTGAGCATCTTAGGATTTTTTTAGCTGCTGTCATTTGTACTGTTTCCAACTGTTTTACGAGTTTCGCGTTCCCTTCCCATACTTCTCCTGCATATTCTAGCTTTGGTACTATCACATTCATCAAGATACATCTCTTAATCCTAGTGTCAAGGTTCGGGTCTGTTAGGATCGCATCCATCTTGCCTACTTGTGCCTTACCCTTTCCTATTACTTTTGCTATATGTGTATCCCAAGAGCAGTCTTTTGAGATCTCTACGCCAAGGTATGTATACTGGTCTACGATCGGCAATTTTTTTTTTCATCTTCTTCCCACTTCCAACTGAAATTTACCGGGTTTACCTTATCTTCGTTGCAAACAACTACTGCGCATTTCTTGACGTTCGCCGTCACCCTCCATTTCCTGGTGTATTCTAGCGCCTTCTCTATTTGTTTCTGCAATCCTTCGGGTGTTTCTGATATCCCCACGAAGTCATCTGCAAACATCAATCCCGACACCGTATCTTCCCCTACCGTGACTCCCTGCCTTGCTCCCTCGACTGCTACTATCAGGTCGTCAATATGTATCTTGAATAAGTTAGGTGACAAGGTACATCCCTGTGCAACACCTTGTAAATATCAACATTCTTCGATATTTCCCCGTCCAGCATCACAGCACTTCTCGCACATTCCGTCATCTTTTTCATCATTCTCGACATCTTTCCTTTGATTCCTATTTCCCACATTTTTTTCCACAATCCGTTTCTTCAAACTGTGTCGTACGCTTTCTGCACATCTAGAAAGAAACAGTACGTTGTTAGTCCCGCGTCTTTCCTACCTTGAATAATCTTACCTAAGGTGTACACATGGTCTACGCAGCTACGGTTTGGCCTAAACCCTGCTTGTCCTTCGCTTATTTTGTCTTCCTTCTCCATCATCGTTCCCATTCTATCGTTCACAATCTTACAAAATGTTTTGCCTACTGTGCTTAGTAGCGTTATCCCTCTATAGTTCCCCGGGTTAGCCTTATCTCCTTTCTTGAATAAATTTACTACTACTCCTTCTCTCCACCTCCTAGGTGCGTACTCGTTTTTCCATATCCAGTTATACAACATAACCATCACGGTAAGCATCCCTTCTCCCCCGTACTGGGCGGGAGGGGGGGGGGGGGGGGTTACTAGAACCAAGTGAAAAACATGAAAATCGTGAGAGAATAGTGAAGCCTTTTCTGATTTCATCATGTGATCATGATGGTTCTGCAACAGTTTTCCATTCCGACCTCTAGGGGTGTGGTGTGTCGTTTGCTCTTCTTGTTTACGGACGCCCCTGGTACAGCAGTAGGAATCGAATTTCGAAAAACACGTGCTTCGCGGTGGAGAAGGGCTTCGAATGGGAGTCAATCTTCCGTCCGAGAGACTCTAACTTGACACTGGGGGGCGTAAACGCATCAGTTATTATCGGCAACGAACGGTCAACAAAGGGGAAGGAGACGTTTCACGCACGCTGCGGTGCTGGACCGAGATTTTTCTGAGGTTCTAGACTGAACGATCTCGCTATAATCCGCTCGAAACTGGCTTTTGATAAAAAAAAATGTAAGGCCAGCCCGACGAGCCATACGACCTTGAGTACATTGCAAACTAAATATGTATTTTTTTTTTCTGTATCAAGAGCGATCTTGGCTACTGCTGTCGATACTCAGTTGAGAAGCTTTAGTCCCATCAGTTCCAGTGACAACAAAATGGCCAAAAACTGCTTGCCCTACTTGTAGCACGCGTCGTTTGGCCCCCCTTTTCCGACCGCGATTTTTACGATACCACACAATAAACCAGACAGATAGCGGCAGCCATGTGTACCTTGTACCAGGTATACATTAACACCGAACGAACCCTCTCCGGAATATATTCCACCGTATTCAAAGTAGGTGCTTGCATTTATCACTACCAAAACCAACTTTCCCTCCAAGGAGGCACTGCTATAGCAATCGGTACGAGAACTAAACATTCGCCACAGAAACCCCGGTTGGCACTTGGATAGTAGTCTTCTCCCTTTCCGAGAGAAAAAATAGAAGCAAGATAGAGCGCACATGCATAAAACCGAGAAAGACTGCTGCTTTGGCTGCCGAATTACGCCAGGCATACAGTACAGAATACCTAACACTACTACAGAGTAGTAGCACGGGTTGACTAAGAAAGGCACAGGCTCGAGAGTTAAAGTACAAGACGAGAAAAAACAAAAAAACAGAAGGTAGTCGCTGCCCTGACCGTACAGTAGTGTAGTGAAGAGTATACTACTTCCTAACACTTATTAATAGTAAGTCCTTACTGTAGCCTCGAAGTGAGACATATAGATAAACACCGAAACGCGCACGTACGCACGAAGCTACAGCGGTTTCACACCTCTTTCGACCTAGATTTTTCAGGGGAAGATCCATGCCTTCTTGATCTGTATGATCTACAGCAGCTCCTGTTTTAAGGGAGATAAACGCCAAAACAAACTCTACTCAGGGCCTACAACACTGGTAGTAGCGCAGGTCTCCTGCGTTGGATCTGACACCGTAGTAGTAACGCAGGTCTCCTGGGTTTTGAGCTGTGTGTACGACGGTCTACAGATGCTGCACAGCACATCGTATCGGCAGGATGTAAATCATCTACTACAGTAGATCTACCTGACGTGTACACAATGGTTGCAGCTGGCGTACATATATTTATGGAATAAACACGACCGGGAGGTGCGCAAACGAGCCCTGATTTCACGGAGGGAGCTGTTCTTCGCGTCCCATGGAGTGGATAGGCTACCTCGTGGCATACGCCACCGCAAGTATCAATCTGGCAATAGTAGAGGGTACGGGGCGGTGCGGGGGGGGGGGGGCACACGAAGAAATTGAGCCCACGGCTGGAAAAGGCTGCCCTTTCCGTCAATCCTTTATGCCCCCCCCCGGTTATCGTTGCCTTTAAACAACACGGAGTCGCCAACGACGCACACACACATATGGTGTAAGTACAGACGGGGGTACGAGCTTCAATATCTTCCACATATCGTACAGGTAATCGATTCCCACTGGTAGATGATCCAGATCTTTCAAGACAGATGATCTTCATAGTCCCGGTTCTTGTGTGATCGCAGCTCACGCTGCCAGGTGGGACCCGTATTATGGACCTGCATGATCTACAGCAGTAGCTCATGTTTCCTGGGTTGGACGACCTGCACTACACAGATCCTGCACAACCCCTCACAAAAAGTCAAACGAGGAGCTATAGATGATCTACAGATAGATCACGACCTGTCCGACAGTAGGTGTGTGTTTTTCACAGCGGACCGGCTATCATCAAAGATAGGCGTAACGGCGGTTGGTGGTAACTCAAGCAGCCGGTACAACACGCCGTGTTGTCGCTGTGACGCCCGTGACACTCTAAAGCCAACCGTACGCACACACACTTGACACGCGTGTTTATCAAGACTCCATTCGCACCCAAAAGAAAGCCAATACTAGCTCGCTGGCAAGACCCTTCAGCAGACGCCCCCCCCCCCGTTCTCTCGAGGTTGACTTATCGCAAAAAATCCGCGGCAAGGTCGAGCACGGTAGGCTCACGCTCGCCCAAAACCTCTGCTCTGTTGAAAGAAGCACAGAAGTATGTACAATAAGAGTACAGTAGTTCACAAAAAAAAACTCGGTATCAAATAGGGCGTCTCGCATCGATCTTAGAAGAGCGTGGAGCTGACCAGGGGAAAGGCTCTCGGAAACAGGGATCGATTCCCCTAGGCAGCCCACGTTTGTCTCCAGAGACCTGTCGCCGTAGTGCAGTGACTCGTACATCGTCGTCGTACCCTACGACTGCTAGTGTAGGCGCCCCCCCATGCTGAGTGCTTTGGTCGATCGAGTCATCCTTCACCCGTACGTGGTAATGCTTCACAGTTTTCGTAGCGAACCTTCTAAACAAAAAAAGGGAGAGCAGCTAGGGCGGATGGTGGGTGTACTCATGTCCAGCGACAGGGGGGTGGGGAGGGGGGGGGAGTACTCGATGCGATGCCGTAGTCGCATGGCCATAGGCACTCGCATCCCTACAATGCCGACATCGGGTTTCCACCGACCACGAAGAAATTGCTTGCATTACGGGCGAAGCGCCGTGAAGTGTTCGGCGAATCGCATGAAGGGTAAGCCGCATTCTCCTAAGACCAAATTATGAGGACGGGGGTACTCCACACAGCCTCAGCCTGGGCTCACGCACAATCAGCGTAGGTAGGCGGCCCATTCTGTGGTCTTGTTGCCCCCAGACCACCGCTTGGCGCAGAAGCCTCCGCCGTGGCTGCCGATTGACCAGAACGAGAGAAGGACGAGCGCCTCGGGTGGGCCTGCGGGATCGGCCGCCTGAAGAAGGACGCTGAGACGTTGATATTACGACGGGACCCTCTCTATAAGGGGGATGTCGCAGGTACGCAACATGTCGACATAGGGAGGAGGTGCGGGCGAGGGTCGGCGCAAGCGAGGGCGGGGTTAGACTGCTTGATTTCTTACTTCGTAGAGACATCTACAGCAGTATAATTTAGATGATCCATGTCAACGCCTTGGGCGGGAACATTGCCACTAGTCAGTGTGTGCTGCATAGACACGTCTACCATGACAGCCGTTTCGGCGGAGAGGAAACACTTCCAACTATGATGCTACTATATGTTGTTCAACATGGGTGGCTTCACGTTGACAGAGGACGTTCGAAGCGCATGGGTTTTTACCTTCCTTTCCCTTGCTCTGAAAGCCCAACCAAAACTAATACTTATACTTCGTTCGTGTTTACTGTACGTACGAGGGTAGTCGACTGCGCGCAACGATGGCTGAGGTTACGTTCCTTCCACATGCACCGTACGCGAAAAAAGGCTTCCTTGTAAACGAAGCCTTGCCCTCTACCGGCCGCAGTACCATGCACCCTATGTACACCTTGAAGGCGTAGCTGACGCTGCTATTTCAACCCTCAAGAAGCGCGTCATTTTTGTCTCCACCTAATTCCGAGTAGCGCATAAGTGCTCCACGTTCTGTCTACCTCGCTGCCTTCAAATACCTCGCTATGCCAAATATTTTCGACAACTATCTGTGGCTCCTAAACGTTTACATCGTTGCTTTGTCTGCAGCATAGTGCGCTGCTGCTGTTGGGGCTTCTTCTACTACTATTGTGCCGGCTTAAGGTCCAAAGCTATTTCCCAAGATTCGGCCGTCATGTTGTTTTCCCTGATAAGCTGCCCTTCAATCCAATTTGTCGATGTTGGAAAGCTCTTATTAATATTAATAGTAGGTTGCCTCATAAACGTTCACATCGTTGCTTTGTCTGCAGCATAGTGCGCTGCTGCTGTTGGTGCTTCTGCTACTACTATTGTGGCGGCTAAAGGTCCAAAGCTATTTCCCAAGATTCGGCCGTCATATTGTCTTCCCTGATAACCTACCCTTCAATCCAATTTGTCGATGTTGGAAAGCTCTCATTAATAGCAGGTTTAACAGGGCCGAGCGCCGAATTCCACAAAACTCACGACAAGCGGGCATGCTGAGCCTTGCACAGTCTGCATGCCCCCGTGGTCGACATCTGCCAACTCAACTCCGCATATGGGTGCCAATATCTTGGACTGCTTCACGCTGGACTGGTGAGTCGCACGATATTGGCGAAGAGCAGGCGGCTCATCTCATGGTGGTAAAAGGTCGCAATTTTGGGCTGATTTTTTTATTGTTGTCTGACCGGTCGAGCTCCTCAAGGGAGAAACCACCCGTTACTCTGACCGGGAATCTAAGCTTCGTCCAATGTTTATATTAAACCCCAAATGGGTGATTACATTTTGGGTCAGAGTGGTAACAACAAGCATAGTGGTTTTAGGACTATAGCCCATCCATCCATGGAAATCTTGGGCGGGTTTCGCGAACGAAAACGCCTTCGAAGTCATGTTTCGGGTGAGGTGTTGAGCCCCCTCAGATGTGAGGAGCTCAGAACAATAAGGCACCCAAACCGTAGCACCCCCCCAAAGCGGCTACCTGGTACAGCAGTACATAGCATCGCAGCAGAAAGTTGGACGCGTCAAGGTCCGCGGTTTGCCGTATCGAACTACACCAAACAGAGGTGGGTAAATAAAACAGTTGAGTACCAGCATCATGATTCAGTATCTCCTATCTAACCTGATGCCTCGCGGCTCCCCCCGCAGAGCTGTCGTTGACCGATGGTGGCGCTCCGCCGACGCTGCCACCGTTAACCGAGGGTATGCTGCGGATGCTGCTGCCCCCGGGAACTGGTCCGTGCCGGCGGGCCCTTGCAGAGGGCTCCCAGTAAGGGCGCTCTCCTTCTCCGTAGCACTCCGAGTCGGAGCACACCGTGGGCTGGAGGGATGACCGCCTCTTTCCGACGACGATTTCTAGTCCCTTCTGAAGGGGCTGGGAGAAGTCGCGACCTTTCTCGGAGGGCGCCTGTTCCCTCGTGGCGATGAAGCAGATCCCCCAGGTCACCAGCAAGATTTCTACGGATTCAAAGACAGGACAGGCACAGTGGTATGGTAACGGGCGGACGGAGGGGAGTCGGGGCAAAGTATGGACAGCGGCTGTATCGTACCGTCCGAACAGAGGGACACCATTCCGCACATAGATATACAGTACATCAGACAGACCTCTGATCCCTATATGCCATATTCTATACATATTGCAGGGCGCCAGAAACATTCCTAATCTGGCACATATACTCCTGATCGGTACGCACGCACGAGACCTATTTTTCGATGCTGCTAGGTGGGGAGCCGGTATGTCTGCTGCATAGTCTACAGTATCTACTTTGTACCACATGTATTCCTGGATTGTTTCTGTACTACAGCAGTGCGGCATACGGATCTTGCACCACATCTCACAACGGCATGGTACTCTGCAGTGCAATTCATCTCAGTAAGGCTCGGTAGGGTCTAGATGATCTAGACCGTGAACCGCTGTAGATCCAGCGTGTGCATCATTCATTAATCAAGCAAGAAACACCGATGTTGACTCGGGCCGCATTTCGTGCTGTAGTTTTGAAGGAACGGTAGGTTCGACGTACGTGCACGAGGCCTCGTTGTAGCCGCTTCCGAATTATGTTTACTGTACCTCCCTTCGCGTCTCGGCGAGTCTGTCTTTGTTGTTTATGAAGGGTATATTTCTTAATGTTAATCTTTGTCCTGTCTGCACACAGGTGTACCTGAGCATGCGAAAGGTTGTGGCCAGTACATACAGTACTACAGTAGGTACTAAACAGCAATCAATCACTGCGGTGTGACGCATAGAAACCAAACATCTCCCAACCAAAACAAGCGTACCACCGGCGTTTTTCTACGTATAAGGACTCGCACACTTACCCCAGAAGCCGCCGATATTGCCGAGGAGATCAGCAGGGTCGAACGGGTCGATGTCGGTAAGCTCCGAGAGCGAGTACGAGCTCTGGGTGATGACGATGTGCGCGAAACTATGGGCGAACGACGAGCTCACCGTGGAGGTATTCTGTAGGCAACAAGAAGGGAAAGCGGTATGGTATCCGTCGGCGGGTTGGAGGGATACGAAGTACACATAGCCGCAGTTGAGATGGACAGGAGCCAACCAGAGTACGTTACCATCTTGCCTTTGCCGGCACCCAATCAAACGAGGTGCATGTAGTTGCCCAGGCACAGGGGGGCGCCAACAAAACGCTCGATGGGCGACTTAGGCAACAGTCAACGATGTCAACGAGGGCTGGCTGGGACGGCGTCGTCAGCAGCATGGTGGATCCACCCGCATTGGGGTACGTAGACAACGGGACGGGGCTTCGGTCCCGTCGTGTCCGCATGTGAAATAATAGCGGTGGTATACTAGTTATCAACGTTCCCACTGCAAGGTCCATATTGCGGCCCTACACACCATACGTGTTGCAACAATATCAGAGGAGGGATATGGGAGCTCGACTATCGCCGGAGGGTAGCTGTGGATTACCAGGTGTCGGTTTCCTGCCCTAGGTTTAATAAATTAGGCTGATGTGCTCTGTCGAGGTGTGTGGGGGGAGTGTACTCACTATCATGCATGGCCATAGTCGTATGACCATCGACCATCGCATCCCTACAATGCCGGGACGGAGCACGCCGGGTTTTCACCGACCAGGCAGACATTGCTCGCACCAAGCTTTGCGAAGCGCCGTGAGGTGTTCGGCGAGTCGCATGAAGCGTGTGCTGCATCCTACCCAGAACCGCTTGTGGGGCGGACTTGCACATGGATGAGAGTTGAATGAGTATATTTATTTCCGGTGTGGCCACCTCCAGAGATAACAATGGGGGTACTATGTAACTGCCTCGTGAGTGCCTCACCACAAACACTACGTGATGCGATCTTTAGCATTGTGTGGAGCAAAGGTTCTCCACCCCGCGTAAATAATCTACAACTCGATTGCCAGCTGTGACCGACCGAAAAAAACAAACAAACTACGATTCCCTGGTTGTCTAGCTCAGGTATGAGTGAGCGGCATGTTTTACAGTGTCGTTGCCAATCGACGCCAACCCAACATAAATATTGTTACTGCCCGCGATGAAATGCATTCGAGCGCTGTTCTCAGTTTGCTTGTCTCTTTTTTTGTGAAGTCGCAGGTGGAGTTGTTGAGAGTGACGGGAGAGGCCAGTCGGGACCAGCACAGACGGAACCCCAGAGTGCTGTGTTTGGCTCAGGCAGAGCGTCTACTTGTTGAGTATCGGTACCACTTGTTATAATACCTGGTGGGGACATTTATCCAACAGCAGCACACGAAGACGGCACGAGCACCCGCACCAGTACCACAGCAATGGGATCGATATCATTGAGGTGTAATTAGGGTTGCAGGGCTAATACAAGACTGTTGGCCAATGAAAAACGAAACATGAACGGGGAGAGGTCTCCAACAATCAGTCAGAAAGCTGACGACGCTCTCTTGGCCGAAGCAAAACATGCCGGTTGTTTATTACAACAAGTAAACGACAGATTGACAAGAGATCTCTGTATCGCGAAATAGTTGTTGTTGGCAAAATGAGAACTGAGGTGGATGCATGCTCTAGGGGGCAAGAGCTTGCCGCCGGCGTCCTACGATATCCTCCCAAACCTGAAAAAGCCCCATTTTTTTGTTGTGTTGTTACACATCGACAGATTGACGTATTTTCAACTGCCGGGTTGTTATTTTTGCGAGTACCGAAACATACGATGTGGATCGCAAAATACAAATAAACGCGAAAAGTAGAAAGTAATCAACCAACTGCTGTTGTAAAAGACCTATGATAGTATGCAATTTTGGGTAATTCTTTTTGCGAGTACCGAAACATACGACGAGGATCGCAAAAATACATGTCACGTGTGAACTGCTGTAAACCAACTTTCGACTGTATTGTGTACCCCGGCCCTCACGTGTCGATCTGCTGTTTCAGTGAGCGAAATGGTACTGGCCGAAATCAATTGGAAATCGAACCAGCTGTAAGTATTATCGTCTCGTCGACCCTGGTGGCATCCAGGGGAGTCTCTGGCCAGTAGTCAATCGCGAGGGAAATAGTGGAAAACGCGCGCGGTTCACGCAGCTTGCAAAGTTGAGTATCAACCGATCTGCCGATCGGTTGAACTCACAGCTGACGTGCTTTCTTAGTTTTTTATTAAAAAAAAAAAAAAAGCGAAAAGTAGAAGTAATCAACTAACTGCTGTTGTTGTAAAAGACCTACGAGTTCGAATGCAATTTTGTAGTAGTAGTTTTCAGGCTCTACTGCTGCTATAGTATGCGAATGACGAAACTTTGTTGGTCAACGAAAAACATTTTGTGGGTTGTTCCACATTCGACAGATTGACATGTATTTCCAACTGGCGGGTTATTATATGCGAGTACCGAAACGTACGATGACGATCGCAAACAAATAAACGCGAAAAGTAGAAAGTAATCCACTGCTGCCGGCGGCGTCCTACGATATCCCCCCAAACCTGAAAATAAGTCCATTTTTTGCCTTTCGCTGCTGTAAAAGACCTGCGATAGTATGCGTTTTTTTGCCATTCGAGACACAGTAGTACTCGTAGATAATTTTGCTCTGGCGCAAAACGTAACCCACTCCTGTTGTTGTACTATGAAAGACCTGCTATAGTATGCGAATGGAAACGCGAAGTACACCAAAACAAAAATATTTCAGCTCGAGCCACGATACACGATAGACGCTCGATCTCGACAGAGACTCAGCCCACGGACAACCCTCGCGGTGGCAGGCAAGATCAACTAGTATAGATGACGGGCTCGAAGGAATGAGGTGGATGCATACTCTAGGGGGCAAGAGCTTGCCGGCGGCGTCCAACGGTATCCTCCCCAAACTGAAAAAAAGCCCATTTTTTGCCATTCGAGACGTTTGCTGTACTGATGTACTGATAGACGAAATGCATTTTATTTTCCATTCTGTTATGATACTGCTTGGATACAGCACTCTGCAGTACAGCAGTACCCGTCGATAATTTTGCTGTGGCACAAAAAAGTAACCCATTCCTGTTGTGGTACTGTAAAAGACCTGCTATAGTATGCGAATGGAAACGCGAAGTACACCAAAAAAAAAAATATTTCAGCTCGAGCCACGATACACGATAGACGCTCGATTTCGACAGAGACTGAGCCCACGGGCAACCCGCGCGGTGGCGGGCAAGATCAAGTAGTATAGATGACGGGCTCGAAGAAATGAGGTGGATGCATGCTCTAGGGGGCAAGAGCTTGCCGGCGGCGTCCAACGGTATCCTCCCAAACCTGAAAAAAAAAACCATTTTTTGCCATTCGACACGTTTGTTGTACTGTAAAAGACCTGCTCGTGTGACGATAGACGTTTGTTGTACAGTAACTGAAAAAGACCGCTCGATCTCGACAGAGACTCAGCCCACGGGCAACCCGCTCGGTGGCGTGAAAGATCAACTAGTATAGATGACGGGCTCGAAGAAATGAGGTGGATGCATGCTCTAGGGGGCAAGAGCTTGCCGGCGGCCTCCTACGGTATCCTCCCACACCTGAAAAAAAGCCGATTTTTGCCATTCGAGACGGATGCAGCAGTAGTAGTATTCGTAGCTAAGGTTTTTCATCTATTTCGTGCACACCAGCGGCCAATGCGCTGCACTGAGCGTGGGACCCAAGCGTCTGAGCCAACTCTTACTCTTGTATTCATCGCCACCCTTGCACAACAAGACAGCACTACAACAGTGGCAGGCAACTGGTCTGGTGCATAGGCGTCTCCCCAACTCGGTATGGGCGTCTGAGCCAACTCTTGTGTTCATCGCCACCCTTGCACAACAAGACGGCACTCCAGCAGTAGCAGGCACCTGGTCTGGTGTATAGACGTCTCTCTCCCCAACTCGGTATGGGATATGGGATATGTTGGTTGTATGGTATAAGGGAATATGGAATATGGGATATGTTGGTGGTATGGTATATGGGAACTTGGGAAAACCACCGTATGTGGTATGGTATGTGTTGACGGTATGGTACGGGAAAAACACAGTATATGGTATGGTACGTTTGCGGTATGGTACCATGGTACGATGTCGTGGATGTATTATATGGCTAAATTTGCCTGGTGGTATGGTATGTTTCAGTATATAAGGTCCGTAAGCGTCGAAAACGTCGTACGAATATCATCTGTAACGAGCTTATATATCGGCCATTGGAAAGCGTTCGAAAATATAAGCCTTGCGGACGGACAGACAGACACATAGACAGACAGACAGATAGACAGATAGACAGATAGACAGACAGACAGAGAGACAGACAGACAGATTTGCATTTACCAAAACAGAGACTCAGTTCTACAAACTGAGAATATAGGGGAGGAAGACATTAAACTGTTGGGTGCTGGATCTATGACGCCATCTTCACCCCTTCGTGACTCGCTCTGGACACACAACAGTGACCGGCTACAAAGCACAACAACCAGACATAGGGCCTACAGCACTACAGGAGTAGCAAGCACCCCCACAGTGACCGGCTACAAAGCACAACAACCAGACATAGGGCCTACAGCACTACAGGAGTAGCAAGCACCCCCCTTTGTTACATAGAACCGGCGCATCTTGACATCACCTCAAGAGCGTGCGACAACTCTTTTTGCAGCCGACCGCATCTCACATCTCCAACTGCAATACCGTTCGAAATACTGCACGGCTTTCTTCTGCGCTATGAACTGGCTGGAGAAACACGTGCCGTCGACTACGAGTAACATATGATCCGAAAGAACGTGCTTAACGGGCGCGCTGTCTCGATGGAGGTGGACTTACTACATTGTTGGTTTGATCCAAAGTGTCCACTGTGGCAAGTGTCAAGATGGGGTAGCTGGCGGTGGAGTCACCCGAAATGAAGTTTCTCACGGTCTTGCCGATGGTCTATCGATTGTTCCGATCGGCAAACGACACATGCAGGCGTGCGAGTAACGGCAGGCGGCGAACAACGAGCAGCTGTTTGGAACATGGATGCAGGTGCAGTTCGCAATGTCTGCTACCTACCGTGGTTCAGCGACCTCGCAATCTACGTATGTGTACGACGTATGGTTAGTATACATACAGCATACAGTTTTATTGTAGATAAACCGGTAAATGTGTATTCTCAGGTCTGACAGCACGGCACAACCTGCAGCTATTCGACAATATAAACTATACTAATTTTGTCTTTCCCCCTCGGCAGGGTTCCTTGACACTCCTTGGGCCTGTTAGAGCTCCCGCTTGAACAACACCTTCTATTAGTTGCCGGCGAGCCTTTGTCATTTTGTCATCATTTTCGATAATACAAGAAGCGGTCTTCTTTTTCCAAGTGTTTTATGTTTGCTTGTGTTTTATTGTTACGAGTATGTATGTTTGTCGTCGAGCATCTGCCGCAAGCGCAACACAACACGGCACAGCGCAATCACTCCCGCACAAGAAATAAAGTAAGGGCGTGCCAATCAGAGCGCGACAACGTATACAAGAAAACCAGAGTTGGCGAGAGCCAACATGCAATCGAGCATTTCTACAGCTCGCACGGACAATGTTCACAAAGCGAACGAAGACATCGAAATCTGCCCGCAGCCTGCAACGTTTTTCAGAATGGCTCTCTTGATATTTGAAAATTGTCAGTTTGCGCTAAAAAAGCGTGGATCTCTCTGACCGTTCCATTCTCAGTTTTGTTTTTGTTCCGTGTGAGCGAGCGTATAGCGGGCGGCGGAAGCCGCCCATGGAGCGAAGCGCCTCGTTTTGACGTACACATATATAGGTAGCATAGGGTCCCAAAAGAAAGTAAAACTAAAATATTACTCCATCGATGAACTACTCGTGCTAACAGCGCGCTGACAAAACTCGTGTCCTCAAAAACAGCAGCCTCTCACAAAGAATGTGCTGATGAGGTGTGTCGGGTCTAAAGCAGTCTCCGGAGTAGAAACCACGCGGCTGTAAGGCACCCTCGAATACTCCTCCGTCGATCCATTCCCCAGAAAGATGCCTATGTTCTGCCTGTTTGACGACATGTGTAGAAACGTGCAGCAGGAAGGGTCTCGTTAACAACACCGTCAATTATAATCTGCAGAGCAGTTGGTCGCGGTGGAGATCGGTCGGGGACTCCGCCTTGCTGCAGAACATCCGTCCAGATGCTCCAAATGTTTAGCCCTTTGACTTGTACATCATTTACTGCTGTACTACTCGTGCTACTCGTTTCCGGCAAATATTACCCAAAGAGCATAACGTTTAATGGTATACCAGGTACGTATTTGTGGTACGTACAGCAGTAGCGTGCCTCAGTGTGCTTCAAGCAAAAAAAACACCCTGATACTGTACCGTGCCGTTGCACGCTCTAGTCTCCCTCCAACCCACTCGCTCACATGATAAAACCCTCGTCGGCAGGAGCAATGCTCTCGATCCAGGACATCTGCGTCGTGCGGGACAAAATAGCACCGAGTGTAGTTGACACGGTACACAAAGGTTCCATGTGGAAGTGAGACGAGCTCAAGCTAATACTTTCCCCCCAGCGAGACCGATTCCTATAATCTAACCTCGCTTCAGCAAGCACCGGCAGAACTCGCGACTGTAGGCCCTGCTGTCCAACATGCCAATGAACTACTCTGCACCCTTCTATTCGATGCAGTCAGTCACCGCAGTAAAGCATAACCGGCTGCCGTGACTAACCCTCGCGCTCGATCGAACTAAAAATACGAACAGCAATATAGCAAGTCCCAAGGGTGGACGAAAGCAACAATACCGAAAGAGGGTCTACACCGCGCTCGCTGCTTCCAAAACCGTGGGGTGGGGTTGGGGGGGGGGGACTCACCGCGACAGCCATTGATGGCTTCCTGAACGCTGCGCCTTCGATACAGCCGTTTTCGAATCCCTCCATGTCCAATCGCTCCAGGTCGAATGCCAGGCAGTTTTGGTACTGGGAGCGGTTAAGCGTATAGAATCACGAAATGCGACAAGTTTGCAGCCCCCATCGCGCAATACAAACAGGGTAAGAACGGGTGTGGGTGTAACGGTTGGTTTCGTCTAGTGCTCTTGCTTCATTACCGGTATTTGGTACCACGCACGCACATATGTGCCTGCCTGCGGTTTGTTTGGGATGCCGAGAACAGGGTTAAGCCCAGAGAGTTCCACTCATGTTTGGTTCATTCTGGCTGTCTCTTCCGAGGAGGGTATAAATGGGGAGTGGGGTAACGCGCAAACAATTGCCATTTCAAGCGACAGGTACTGCAGCAAGTGCAAGGACGAGAGCAAGAGAAGCCCGCGCCAGGCGTGGCTCATGGACAGTTCGTTGTGTCTGTGGCACTTCGGAGTCTCCTATAAAAGAGATCGGTATTGAACCAAGCAGTATCAAACTTTACTGCTGCGCGCTGACCTGGCTCGGAATATTGATGTCGCGCGGTTCTTCGTTGCTGCTGACTGGCTCGTTACACGAGTCGTACACCGTGAACGAGGTGGTGTTTATGCAAACGTTTTGGCCAAGGGCCTCGTCGCAGCCTTGGCCATCCCAGATGCACACCAACAAAGGCGGGAAAGGGTACGGATCGTCCTGACAACGAACGGGATAAACGGCGAGGAGGACGATAACAAGAAAAAAACGGTGAGCGCTACGTACATGCCGCATAATTACGGGGCTTTCCCCCCCCGAACCCCGCTCGCTCATGTTTCGACGAGCTTTGTGGGGGTACTGCCACAGAGACTGCATAGGTTTTGTTGCTGCATGTGGTGAAGTATGGGCGCCCCAAGGCACGCTTACAGCAGTAAAAACCTACTCAGGTGCCACGCCCAAAACCACGTAGATTTGCTGAGACCAGATGCCGCAGACCTCTACCATACTGCTGTACAGTACAAGACGTAAACTCGCACAAAATATTGTCTGCTACGTGCGACATCAAGGTTCTTCAAACCACAAAAAACTAAAACGGTACCATGCTATCTTCAGCCAGTTTGCAAGCGCGACCTGCACGCATGACACAAGCCGCCCTTACTAAAATGTTCACGTACGTGTCTCGCTTCTCGCTTCTGCGAGATATACACATATCGCATGGTCACACTAGTGGGCTTTCGCCAGAGGGTACTGTAGGTACAAACACACCGAGAAAATATGGTAATGCTGTGATACGATTGTTGTTGACACGCTAGAGAGTTGTCTCCATGGTCTTGGATAATTCTCGAGAAAATATGGCAATGCTGTGTCACTTTGTTGTAGACATGCTTGAGGGTTGTCTCCATGATCCTTTCTTTGATAATTCAGCTACTCGTTTGATGTTTGAGTGACAGGTCCTAGTGCGGTACTGAACCCCCGCCCCCCGGCACCCCCCGAAGGAACACCGTCAGTGGGAGTAGTCTGCCTCCTCCAAGTTGACGTTCCTCCGCTCACTGCCAAATACAAGAAGTCCGCTCAGGCGACGCCACACGACGTGCTGCCTTTCAGACCGTGAAAATAACGTGCTTGCCTTTCCTTGGATCGGAAACGAGACATCCCGTGGGTGGCCATTTCGAAACTCTCGTACCGGTACGGTTGAGGAAACCAGATTGTCCGGTGCCCACCAGAGGTGCAGACAAGCAAAGTACGTGCGCGCAAGGAAATAATCTTGACTCGCGCGGAAAACGACAAACAAACCTCTCTTGTGGAAGAGTTGTGTCATGGAGGAGCCGAGGGATCACGCGGACAAAACAAGCTGAGTTTATTATTACATTCCATGTACAATGATATAAGGATTACCCTGGGCTGGGTAATCTACCGGTCTTTATAGCTCAGTAGGTAATACCCTCACCCTTAACATCGTCGAGGACACGGGTTCGAATCTCACTTCGAACGTTTCTTTTTTAGGAACGCTTGCGTGTGCTTCCCTAAAAAAAATATCTCTGGCTTCCCGGGTTTTGAAACGAAGCGGGTGGGTCAGCGGAAGGCCGTATACCCTACCGACGCCCCAAAGATCCCGCCGTTCAGAACGGGGGAGAGTGTTACAAGGAGTACCCTGGGCTGGGTAATCGATCGATCTTTTACCCCCATAGCTCAGTAGGTAATACCTTCACAACAACGTGAAACATTTGGGGGGCGAAAGTTTTTTCACCCTACTTCGAACCAACCCCCTGTTGTTTGTGCCATGCACTGACGAATTCATGGAGAAATGACGCATGCCACGGAAGGGGGAGCACCAATATTACATTTTTATGAGGCTTCTTACACTGGAGAGGGACTCTCAAGACTCTCCCGAAAACAGACTTCCGGTGGAAAAAATGAAAGCATGGCCCGGCAAAGAAACCCATGGCCTAAAAGGTCGTTGTTGCCGGAGAGTTTTTTCGCCCAGAATTTCCATACTTCTACAAAAACTCCTAAAATTGTGAAATTTACTAGAGGGCAAAATTTCAAGAAAGCTAATTTCCACAAAAAAATGTTTTTTTTTCTCCATGAACATGGACAAAAAAGCTCTCCCATAACAACGGCCCCACCTGAAAAAAAATGGCAAAACAGAAATGGCACATTTCAACGATACTACTGTAAATAGTGGACAGTTTCTCAGAAATGGTTCGGTAAATAAAATGCGTTGCTATCCCTTTACCTTGTCAAACTCTCTTTTGGTGTACCATGGTACCAGTACCTCTTTTAGTCCTTCCCGTTTATTATCTCCGCCCCCTTTTTTGCTCTTTCTCCCTCCTGATCGTAAGTCAGATACGGGGTCGCATGGATAGGAGGCCCTGCTCCCTCCTTCCCCCTACGCTGCGTGCCTTCTTTTCTTTTTATCGCGAGAGAGAACACTTCAGGCTTTTCTTCCCTCGTCGACTCGAGTTGAATTGCAAAAAAAAAAGCAAAAACCTGCCTCACTTTCAACCACAGAGTAGGTTGAGTACACGGGGACACCCGGTTAAGTATACCATATCTGCGTTTTCATAAACCAACATGTTCGGGAAAAAGCTTTAAAACACAAACGCATCGGTCGGCCAGATAAATCGCTTTGAAGCTTTCAAACGGATAAACAATAGCGCGACGCACACCCCCCCCTCCTACGTACGTACTCACCGACACAGAGAAGCTTGTGCTTGGATGGTCGCGCATTTCCACGATCGTAACGATCTGCCACACGACGTCTTCACGAAAAATAACAAAGAAAACGGCAGAAAACGAAAAAGGAAAACGCCAGGTGCTCGGTGCAACGCACCACGAAAAAACAAAACGTACATATAGGATGGTCTGTGTAACAGAACGTGGTTAATCTCCCACTCGCACACACCAGTTATTTCCTAAGATATACCAGTAGCAGGTAATACAGCCCACGCTAGTCCATCCCGCCATCACAAAAAGGCACAATGAATCCTCTCGGGGTAGGTAGAGGAAAAACAAAACACGGTCGGAGCTCGACGTTTTGCACGCTCGTTCGGAGGCGAGCTCTTTTCTGTCACCCCGACTAGACGAAGTTGCTCATTAAAAAACGCACGAGGTGCTAACATATTGAGCATATGATTAGTCGTATGTAATTACTGCTGTCGCGCCACCATTCTCTTAAGATTTGGCGTGATCGACAAGCCTTCACACCCCGGACAGCTCATGAGCTAGCTCATATATCGTGTATAGCTCAAGCTTCGAAAACATGTGCAGATGAGCTACCGCCTATGGCTCAAGCCGGGGGAAACATGTGTAGCTCATGTAGCTCCCATAGCTCATCTCGGGGGCAGATGAGCTAGCTCATGCAGCTCCTATAGCTCAGCCTGGGCAAATGCGTGTAGATGAGCTATCATTTATAGCTCAAGCTTTGAAAACATGTGCAGATGAGCTACCACCTATAGCTCAAGCCAGGAGAAACATGTGTAGCTCATGTAGCTCCTATAGCTCCTATAGCTCAGTCTAGAAAAATATGTGTAGATGAGCTATCCCCTATAGCTCAAGCCTTCAAAACATGTGCAGATGAGCTACCACCTATAGCTCAAGCAGGAAAAACATGTGCAGATGAGCTATCGCCTATAGCTCACCCCCGGAGAACGCAATCATAGCTCATGTACGCAGCTCATTGTAGCTCTTTCTCGGCAACACATGCGTGTAAGATAAGTAGCTGAAAAAGCCCACCCTCAGGGACAAGTGCGAATGTATAGTAATAATATGGGTTGTACAGCTTACCATGCATATGCAATTTCAACGACGGTACGAGCGGCAGTCAATAATATTGTTACTATTGGCACTTTTCGCAAACTCATACTGCAGTAGACTCATATAGAATAAAATGAACATGATTATTGTAATAGTATGGCTACTGCTAATGGTGCGCTGCAACGCCAGCGAAAAACCAATCCGCCAACCCATCCACCCACCAACCATTCATACGGCTATATTGAATCGCAGCATCATCTGAATCCCGGACATACCGTTCCTTGAACACCACTTCCGTGGCTGGGGCCTACCACAAGAGAGGCAGACACGAAAAACTATATACTATTAATAGTACATCGACAAAAAACACGCAAACAGATGAAGTGCTGTGAGGGACATCACAAAACAAAACACAGCAGATCCACCGCTGCCTCAGTTTATCCCTAAGGCATCTACGTGAAGCTTGAGCTTTCCCCTTCGTGCTCGTCGAAGACGTCCTCGTCAGACCGGGTAGTTGTTTTGCCGGGTACGGTATACACCGCCTGAACCCGCTTGGTGGTGGTATGTCACGAATGGCTGTCTCCTTGGTCTCCTGTTAGTAAGCGCAGCGTGAGAAGGTGCACAGGACTTGTAAGCGCTAAACAAGCGAGGCATCTCGAACACACATCATGCATGGTACTGCTGTATTATTTGAAAAATTCGGAAAGGTCAGCTGCGAAAGAAGCATAATACATCAGCCGCCATCAAGAACTGCTGTACGGTCATCGTTGTTGCTGTGTGTTCGTGCGAGTACGGTTAATAAGCACTAAGCACCTGGACGAAAAATGAAACCCCACACAGCTACGAGTACAGCTCGCTTCATAGATACAGGGTACATCCACCTTGCGACTACAGCAGTAGTACAAACAGTCCCCTACCCTTCAACTACTCCAGAGAAGCACACAGATTGGATGATGTAGCTTGAACAGCAGCATCATGGTCTAGGTGGGCAAAATCACACGACCTCCGAATCACGCACCTTGCTTTCGGCCTGGGTTTGACCGTTGTCCTCATCCACATCAATGTCGTTGTTGGTGAGGTCCACATCCATGGATGGATCCGCTTGCTGCCCGGCGCCAGCCTGGTCTACGGCCGACGTGCCGCTAGAGCTGCTACCCCGGGTCGTGAGAACACTGGGGGTGTTGCTGTGTTGTATCGTTGTTGTGTTTTGTGCAAGCGCCTCTTGCGGTGTGCGTGGTTACAGCTGACAGCCGTTGTGTAGCTGTTGAGGTCAAAAAGCGAAAAAATTCAAGTTCTGCCGGGTGTCGACCAGATCCGATCTACTGCAATATCATACCACATGCTGTACCTGGTACGTACAAAAAATATATGGTTGTTTGTGTTCATGTCGTTCTATTTTGCGTACTTGTATTGGTCACTTATACAGTTCATGAGCTAGCTCATCTATCCCCTATAGCTCAAGCCTTGAAAACATGTGCGGATGAGCTATCGCCTATAGCTCAAGCTTTGAAAACATGCGTAGATGAGCTACCGTCTATAGCTCAAGCTTTGAAAACATGTGCAGATGAGCTATCGCCTATAGCTCAAGCTTTGAAAACGTACGCAGATGAGCTACCGCCTATAGCTCAAGCCAGGAAAGCATGCGCAACTCATGTAGCTCACGTAGCTCACCGGTGAGCTAGCTCCTTAAAGAGCTAGCTCGATCTACCGCGAGCTGATCTGTCCGAGGTGTGCAAGCCTTCAATTTCAATTGTCGAAAGTCCAATTGTAATATCTCTTTTCTTTTCACTATCGGTGGTTCTCCAGTTTACAGTAACATCAGCAACCATTCGACCAATTATTGCAACCGACTGCCGGAAGTTTACATACCACTCTTGCCATACGTACATACCGCTCTGACCCGAAATATAGGGAACTTTAGCATGTAATAAGTCAGTCTAAATTGCCCTTATATTTTGGGTCGGAGCGGTACCAGTTACATACGATGCAACAGGTATACGACTATACCCTCACTCGCATCCCAAACAATGCCCACACTACGATAAAGCACACGGCTCGGAGTTGATCGTCTTCTTCAAAGGGAGTTGCACGCATACGCGCACATGCACGCAACATATGTACGCACATACATGCATCGCACCTATACCACATGCATGCACTCCTTTAGCCAACCGTAGAGGAGTGTTGCAGGCAACACAACGATACTCACATCCCAACATAGCCAGTAACAGACCTACCCAGACCAGATTCGCCCGCGTTTGGTGTTCGTTGACGACATTCCTGGGCCTCCTGAAGACCGAGGACGAGGACGCGCAGTAACAAACACGTTAAAAAAGCACGGATGCTTACCTTCACCACCACGGATTATGGCCGACTATGACGTGGATGATGCTACGACAGGCGTGCACCTTTTTTTTTTTTTCCGAGGCTCTTCACTCGACCTTAAGGGAGCTCTATCCCTCACCCAGAACCTGAAGTTGACAAGCATTGAAGGCGTCATCCAACGGACAATCCCAAGGCCTAATGCATCCTAAAACACGGATCAGTTCATTGCATTATTTCCCGCGATTGTAGATAGATCTTCAGCTAAGGAGCCTCGTCAGCCAAAAAAAAAAATCGGCCAAAGAGCGTTACCCCTATGCCTGCACGCGCAACAGCATACAGCAGGCAGCATACAGAATTTAGCATTAGCTTGCTTGCCGAACCTTGTAGGCGAGACACGACAACAACAAAAAAAAAAGCGCAGCGGACATAAACTGCTTACATTTGTCGTGAGGTCCATGTCCAGAACATGGCCTTTCAACGTATTTCGGGTGCGAAAGTCGGCGGAAAACACTCTTGCTTGTACAACGCTATGCGAGTGCTCGGGCGGTACACGGGCGTCCTAGTTAACGTGCCGTGTGGAAAGCGCGCGTCGCTTTCCTTATGAAACCCAAAATGATTCTGACAGTCCCGGTGCAATGGTTTTGCGCGCAGTCGTCAACCATTGCCCTCACGAGGACGGGTACACCCCTTTCAAAACTATGTGGTGTGCTGAGGAACCTGGCCAAAATTACGCAAGACGTAAGATGGGGAAGGTGTCTCGTGCCATTTTTAACGGTCTTCGTGTACGCCGACAAGCAAGAGTCGTACATGCGAGCATGATAATCATCGTCAGATTGTTCACACTCAACAAGCGGGGTGACTATACACCATGCCTGGCCAACTCTACGTTACAGTAAGTAGACCGTGAACACATGCGCAATCGCGAATTGCCTGCGTATATGGCACCGGACGGTAGAAAACATGTGACATGGTTCTTCGGACATACAGCTAGCTGTAGTTTCGAAATTTTGCCCTTGTACGAGAACGATACGTACTGGGACAACTGGTACATTATCACAGCTATTAACAATAGTAGTAATTCTCAGCCCAATAACCCACTCATCCGTGCAATTTAGGCTATCCAGCAATCATGATTTCGTCCGACGTGCAGAACGCAGGAACGCTGGGCCGCTACACATGTACGGTTGCTGCTGCTGTTGTTGCTGCTGTCGCTGTTGCTGTTGTTGTGGCTGTTGTTGCTGTTGTTTCAGGTAGCGCAACCCTTGAACGTGATACATGAAAGGCTGACAGAAAAAAAACAAAACTGTTCATCGGCAGGGTTGGGGCGCCGACACCCCTGTGATTTATTCTGCGTCCTATTTGAGTTGTGCGCCGTTGCGCTTGGAACTATACCCGTATGTATGTACGTAAATATATCTAATTATGTCGATACTGTTTTATGCAAGATACTAAACAGCAGGTACGTGCCTCACAACACCACCGCAGAAGCCGTAACGTATCTGTACACGCTAAAATAGTCTGTAGATTTATCTATTAATAATGGGCACTACGGCCATAGCACCTGCTAAAATGCTAACCACTAATAGCCTCGGACGATACCAGATACCTGTGTGTCCGCGTTCAACGATACACTTCTTTCGACAATATTTCCGTGTTTCAGGGATCAAGCTCAATCGCCAGGGGAGTGTCAAGCACGTTGTATATCGTGTATACACCCGCGTGATCATACGTCTGTGCTGCTCGGAAATGACATATATTTACCTAACTAAAAGAAAAAGCGGTGTCTCCGGTCGATTCTTTTATTTTTGGAACCCTTCACGAGGTAGACATATCTTTGATCTCCGTCTCCGTCATGTTAAAAACGCCTGAGTGAGCCTTTTTCGTACGATCCCAGGCACTACCGGGCGGACGAATGCACCTGGTATGCCGGTGCTACCGCCGTAGTATGTCTGTGCTCGTTCATATCTTTGTTGTCGTAGGTTTGACATGGCGTCAACCAGCGCAACTCGACGTGATGTCATGAGTTGTCGAGTGATGAACGTACCAACCCAAAGGGGCAATAATAATAGACATACCGAACAAAGGCGAACCACATATATACGTGTGTGTTATAGGGGGGGGGTCGCTCATTTGCCTTACTTGGTCGTTTGACGATTGACCGCGCATCCCTTTCGAGACGGTGGGGGGAAAGCTTTTAGACTTTTTGTCTAAGTTGTGACGACATGCTCATTTAAAAACGGCAAGAAGAGCATCAGGGGCGCCCAAAACATTATTTTTTTGTTAACCGTCACAGACGAATAACACGTGTCGTCCTTCTTTCTTTTTTCAGATTCGGCCCTTCGGCGGGGGATTTCCCCGGGCGATGGGGGGATCAGCCACACCAACACCAAGTGATACGCTGATTCGGGGATGGTTACCATCAATCCCTTTCCTCAAGAAAGCCTCGCGATTATCGTGGAACCCCAGGGCGAATTCATGTCCCCTCCCAGCTCTTGCAGGGCCGAATTCTTCACCTCGATGAATTCAGTGGTCGGAAATTCGCAGACAGGGTTCGCTGTGCAGTGATGTATGTGCATGAACGGACAGTGCATCATATTTTTTGCGTATGTGAAAGCTTGTATGGCGACATACAAGTGGAAACCCTTTGTTCGGCGCTTCAGGGGGGAAGGGAGGTAGTGTCGGTCATTGATTCTGTTTCTGAGCGCCCTCGCTAGGAATATATAGACACCTCTTATAAATAGTACCTCAATATTATGATACTGCTTTCTGTTCAACGCTGCAAGCCCTGCGCCAACCCCCACGACCGTGGCGACATGCCGAAGTATTTGCCGGCGGGGTTGACGCAATACGTGCTCAAAAATTTCTCCAAGAAATCCCCTCTGTACCACGTCACCGAGGACGATGTTTCGACCCCTCTTGAGCGACTCGAAGTGGAAAAGATTACTGGACATCAATCGGTTAGAGGTCGAGGTGGCGTCATCGCGGTGATGTACGAGACGCACTGGAAGGGACTATCCCGGCCATCCTGGGAACGGGAAATGGACCTTCAGCTTTCTCGCCACGCAATTTTGCGCTACTGGGCCGGCACCCCGAATCAGCACCGCCAAACCAACCGCCTGTACCGCCGAATGAGAATTGGCGCGGCACAACGGGAGCTTTCTCGGAGTAACGGCGAGCGGTTTCTGGCACCCGGCTATGGTTGCGTATCGCACGCCGATTGGCTCCGCCGATACAGCAACACTGTACTTGCCAACGGGGCCCACTTTTGGTACAAGGGCGACGACGGTCTGTGGTGGCTCGGGAAAATCAGCGCAACTACACCGACGGATGGAGTATATTTGGTTCGATTTCTGGACGACCCGGGACCAATCAAGCTCCCTCTTTCTCCGGCGCGCTACATGACTTCGACGAGAGCTGTACGAGGTTCTTGGCGTCTGCAAATTCACTTGGCTAGCGCGTTTACACGGGGGGTCCACCGTAACGTAGATGAATCTCGAGGTGCCGCCGTGGATAGCTGATTTTCGCTTCTTGACTGCACTCGATATTTATTTATTTGTTGTCGTCCTCCTGGACTTTGGGGGATGAATTTTTGTCTGCCCGATATGTTTCTGGTGTGTTTTCCTTTTTTTTGGGTTGGGTTGGGCATGTGTTTTTGCGTATTCTGTCCTGCCTACCCCCCCGCCGGGACTGGTCTGGGCACTCGGCCGCTCAATTGTGGCCCAGGACGCGCTTTCAGAGTTGTGGACTGGGTTTAGGTGGTTCTTGCCGTCTTCCGTGTTTTTTTTTTCTTTTCATTCCCGTACTCACTTTTCGCTTTTCCGTGCATCTTCCTCGCCTCCCCCCCCGTGCGGGCGGCATGGCGATGGCATTCATTGACGATTTCTTCCTGCCCCATAAGGCTAGGTCTTCCCTTTATTTGTTTTACGTACTTTGCCGGCTTCGTTGCCTCGCCGTTCAGAGGTGTGGGAGTGAGTTTTGAGGAGCCGCATCTTCGACTCATGTTCTAGTTCGTGGAATCGGGGTTTGCACGAATTTCCCATAATTCTGCATATACGGCTCATCAGAGTGGGCTAGTGTTATGATACTGCTTTGTATGAGGTTGAAAGTCCGGTAATTACCTGGGTTCAAGCACTGGGAACGTATTTTAGTACTTGGAAGGCGTGTCTTAGATGGAAAACCAGGGGTTTTCCAGAGGCGCACGAGCTTGGTCTCAGTCTCCGCGTGCACGAAAGGAATAAAACTGCTCTTCTTCTATAGCTAAGCAAGCAACACACGTGTGAGTACCAACGATTACCGACTTAAAAGGCAGACCTGTCCAGGGATACAAAGTGTTCTGCAACCCTTGATATTAACATCAATACAATATTATACCGGTACCAGGTATCTGTCAACAACGTGCATGTGACAGTCTGAACGTTGTTGCTGTTGTTTTTCAATTGGTGACATTGACAACAGGAGCAAGGAAAAGAGGGTTTAGTGGAAACAGTCGGAAAGGATTGCGAGAAAAAAGTACGGAGGACGTAAACTAATCTCTTTTTTTACTCTATGTACCTGCAGCGAGACGTACGCATAGTATTACTAATAATAGTAGTATCAACAAGAGTGATAGTGCTTCGAGTGCAATAGAGGGAGAGAAGGAATCACACATCGTTGAAAATGAGACCCTACAAAAACGATGCAAAATATATAGCAGCACGTTCTTATATCATGCTCCATGTAAAATCATGTACTGCTGTGGGTCTCCCGGTGCATCTGTGCTGTGGTAAATCAAATACGAAAAAGTAGTGAAGGAAATATACAGGAAAGCGGAGCAAGAAATTCAGATTTCGATTATCCCGCCCAGATGACCACGCGAGGTACGAGTACTTTTACAGCAGGATGTGCAGTTCGCGGGCGTACAAAATCAACCCACAAACAGCAGTACAGAAATTGATAACTCAAATAGGTAAGGGCAGCAATTTTTTGCGGCGAAATCACGGACAGCAGTCACTGCTGTGTGTGGCAACAGGTCATACATATATAAACCGCATGTATGTATGCTATAATACCTGTGGTGGGAGGCTGCTGCTGTATGGTAGGCCTTCACGCCGCTGCACCACGAAACGTATTCGAAGCGATACCCACGTACCAGGCAGCAGACTATATTCATGGAGGATGGAGGCTGTGAGTACCTTCCCCTAATGAGCGCCGGTAGCCGCAACGCTGTAAGAGAGCTGCAGAAGCACAGCCCATGGGGGCTGTCTGTGCTCAAACAGCGAGGGATTTTCTTACCAGCTTCGTTGAAGTTTCGAGACAAATACCCCACAGTGAATGACAGGATTTCGACCACGGACAGAGGAATCCACATCCCTTTCGTGAGGGTTATAAAACTCGAGAATATCGCGATATTTGACCTTTACTTTTCTAGTTCTGAAACCAACTATTATGGGAAATTACTTCTGAGCTCTCAGAACTGGGGTTTTAGGCCGAATATACGCGTTTTACTTGGCGGGAAAGCCAGAAATACCGATAGACTCCTCAAAATGCTCCCCGTAGTTTTTTGCGAGCTCTCAGGAACAATTTCCCGTTTCTCCAGAGTCCTAATTTGAATTTTGGAGTTGCCAATAGAGTGTCTTCGCAAAAGAAAGAATAAATCACTTTTCTCTGGAGGGTCAGAAATAAGGCTGTTGGTCAGAACTGGGGCCAGAAATAGTGGATCTTCGAGGATTTTTGATGAAAAATCACGATGTCCTCAGAACTGGAAATATGGACGAACAGTCCGACGACGACTCTGGAGAAACGGAAAAGTGCTCGAGAAAGCTCTCGGAAAACTAAGGGGGGTATCCTGAGGAGTCTACCGGTGTTTTTGACAGTCCCGTTGAGTAAATCGCGGGTTTTCGGCGAAAAAAGCCAGTTCTGAGACCCCTCCAAAAATTTCCCATAATAGTTGGTCTGAGGCTCCAAAAATATGTGGATGAAAAATGAGAACCATCTATTATGGCTTCTGATCGTCAAAACTGGTTTTATATACAAAGTACCAGGTAGTATTGATTGGTTGGTTTCGTGACGAGGCGTCCGAGAGCTGTTCTTTTTTTACATGGCTGTGGCCCGCGACTTTTTCATCCAAGTTGTTTCTCGGTTGTCTCGGCGCGGCTTCGCTCGTCGCGAACGTTTCATAGCGGGCAAGTCGTCCTCCTCGTCGTCATCGAGGTCCGCGATTGCAGCGGCTGCCGCGAGCGTGGTTTCATATTAATAGTACTAGAGGATCATCGCCGGCCATGTCGAATCGGCATCGCTGCTGTTGCTCCTCCTGCTGCTGCTGCTCTGCTGCTCCTCCTGCTGCTGCTGCTGCTGCTGCTGCTAGCTAGCTAGTAACTGCTGCTGACGCTGCTGCTGCTATCGCTTCTAGGTGATTGAGAGGCCATCTCCCACACGAGCACCGTAGGCCGTACGTACAGCTAGCCGTTGGTGTGAGGGGAAGGTGTATTTACTGCTGTGGTGGACAGGTGGGCAGCAGAAGGCAGAGCACCCAAAATCCAAATTTCTCAGTTCCTAGAGGTACGCGACACCGCTCAGAACTGGGCTCAGTTCTGAGAGGATTTGCTGATTTCTGCCCCCTCCAGGAACTGAGACCAAAAATATCGATGTTTTTCTGACCCATAATAGATGGTTCTTATTTCTGAGCGTCGGAGATCGCTGAAAAATCCAGAAATAAAGTCTCAAAAATTCCCATAATAGTTGGTCTTACCAAATTATGTGCCTGACGAGTTTTATACGGACGTCGGGTGTAGGCGATATTTTCGCTATACGTGGTCCGCAACACACAAATATATGCTTGGGGTATTTTTACCCCAAGCATATATTGTTACAATGTGTTCTCTTTTTTGTTGGTAGAGCCGAATTTCGTGGACAAGATTGGACACACCTCAGACATAGCCTGTCTCCTGTACTCGGTCATCCGATCATCACGACGCCGCCATGAGCAACAACAGCGGCGGTGGACGCGACGACTTGGTTGAATGCATAGGGCAGACAGGTTCTCCCGTGGTCGGGGACGGGCGGATGCCCGGGATGCCCGGGTTTAGCGACACCAGTCCAGAATCCAGTGTTCCGGCTAGGCGTCTCGACGATGGAGTCGCCCCAAATCCATGCCCCCAACAAGCCGTGCCACCCACCCTATCCGGCAACAAGCGGGTAGCGGTCGGCGCGCCGGATGCCCGGACAGGAGGAGGAGCCGCTTGGCGGCCACTTCATGTCGGCGCCATCGCCGTAACATGGGTTCTGGTGTGAGCTCTACCTACCACAGCAGCAGCAGCAGCAGCCACGTCCTCTAGCCCATGTGATGTACGTACGTGCTTGACTTGCTGGAGGGTGACGTGGACTGTTACCTAATTAATCAGACTCTTCATAATACACCCCAGTTTTATATCTCAGGTGCTTCTGGCAAAAAAGGCGATATTGAGTTTTATATTGATGGATTTGCCCATACGGAAATCGCGATATTGAATTTGACGTAAAGATTCGAAATATCGCCCTCTCTTGAGTTTTATATATGTCTAAATGTGGCACTTATTACACCAGCAGGAGCACACAGCAGCAGTAAGTAGTACCCGTACCTGTATCCAGGTGTACCCGACACCTGTCATATCGTATTCAACAGTACACAACACGAGCCACCGCTACAGGCTTCTCTGCTACGTCTTTATACACCACGCTGATGACTACGGGTACAATACAGCAATCGCTCAGGGCTGGGACCGGTATACGCTCTTGGACAAGGGGTGGCTGTTCGCTTGAGAACTAAGCTCCGGCGAGCATGCACAGATAATAGAGCAGCCAGTGTTTCATACCAGGGATCTTCGTAGACCCGCTCGCGATGAGCAGGGCAACACACTGCTGCTGTTGCCGACACTGCAATTCAGCTCGCCAACATGTGGCTACATGCTACAGGCAGCAGGCAGAGGAGCAAAACGCTCCACCCCCTTGACTTCTACAACGAACGGATGGCCGGAGCAAGAGGCGGCCTAGGGGCGCAGGGACATTGCAGCACAGCAGAGCGCAAAACGCACAAGCGTAATACGGGTGCGTGCGGAGGGATGATAAACTATTAAAAACATAGCTGTATAGTATTAACAATTAATAGTTTGTGCCGCCTGCGTAAAAAAAAACTTCCTGTTCCTTTGGGCACACACACGCAAAACTATCTTCTTAGACTTTTCTGCCCGTGTTTGATCGTCTCACCACATAAGTTTCCGGCAAAACAGCAGCAGCAGCGGCAGCAGTCAGTGTTGTTGACGCAGTTGGTGTGGTGATGGGGTGATTCGATGATGATGGTGAAACAGCCACCGAAGGAGCGGGCAAGGAAGGCCGTGGGTGAGGGTCAAGAGGTCCAAGTGAATAATGTCGAGTATATATGACAAACGCTCAATGGGAATGATAGGATGAGGGACTCACTCAAATTTTTCCCAGAGACGTAGCTCTCAACCAATATAGTCAATGTTCCCAGTGACGTGCGTAGTCACTGTTCCCAGTGACGTATTCACTGGGCTCTCAACCAATATGTATACGTATATTTGTCAAATTTTCGTACTTTCGCCAACTTTTCTCTTCGCACGAGCACTTTTAGGCAAAACACTGAGTACACGGACACGGGAAGCCCTGCCGGACACATTGGTCTAGGTCTCGGCGCGATCCGTGCACTCTGAAGCGCGTGGCGGGCGCTCAGAGTTTTTTTCCGGCGGGAGTGGATAAGACGATTTCCCTGGTTTCAGTAAGAAGAGGCCTTATATGTATACGTATATTTGTCAAATTTTCGTACTTTCGCCAACTTTTCTCTTCGCACGAGCACTTTTAGGCAAAACACTGAGTACACGGACACGGGAAGCCCTGCCGGACACATTGGTCTAGGTCTCGGCGCGATCCGTGCACTCTGAAGCGCGTGGCGGGCGCTCAGAGTTTTTTTCCGGCGGGAGTGGATAAGACGATTTCCCTAGTTTCAGTAAGAAGAGGCCTTATATGTATACGTATATTTGTCAAATTTTCGTACTTTCGCCAACTTTTCTCTTCGCACGAGCACTTTTAGGCAAAACACTAGGTACACGGACACGGGAAGCCCTGCCGGACACATTGGTCTAGGTCTCGGCGCGATCCGTGCACTCTGAAGCGCGTGGCGGGCGCTCAGAGTTTTTTTCCGGCAGGAGTGGATAAGACGATTTCCCTGGTTTCAGTAAGAAGAGGCCTTACTTTGTATGTACGTATCGGTACATACATGCATTGTCATGCTGTCTGTTTTCTCCCCTAGGCTCCCACGAGCTGTGAGCACACAGCTCAAACATATACCAGGTACACAACAGACAACATGTACAGATCCCAGCGTCCCAACGCTGCCGCCCCCCCGCCCACCCGCCGTGCGTGTGCGACACACCCATATGCGCAGTGTTGCTATGGTTGGTTGCGTTTGTCGGAGCCTGCAGTCCGCATTCCACCGTTTGCCATAACATACCTGGTACACTTTTTGATCCGTATATACCCAGGATGACGTATATATATATCCCTGTACATATTTTTTGTGTTGCACGGAGCACGGACCACCGCCTAGAGAACAATAGCCACAGCAGTGCACGGAGCGCGCTTACCTCCAGCTTCCTACAGCACCACAACCCTGCTGCCCTGCTGCCCAGCAGCAGCAGTAGTGGGCACACCTTGCGCGTATGGCATGATCGTACTGCGGCTATCACAGTTGGTTTATTCGATCGATCACTTGACCACGCCACGAACTAACTATTGCTGTGTGTGATCCAACATTGCCACTGCTCCAGCTGTGCTCAGCACAGTGCGCCAACAGCAGCAGCAGGCAGGGTACTATGCGCATGTGGAAGATCCGCGCTGGAAGCTCAGTACTACTACTGCTGTAGTTCGTTGTTGTTGCCATCTTCATTGGCCGATACACGTATACCTTCCGCAGTGTGTGACCCATTATCCCCGGATCGATATATTTTTCGTCGTCTCGAGCACACACTGTACAACAAAAACAAATCGTTCATACTGCTGTACAACAAATTATTCGTACAGCAGCGTTCGTACAAAGCATACTTAGAGCAGTAGTTCTCATTGCTGTGCGTGTCCTACATTGCTGACCGATAGATCCTAGAGCCAGCTGAAAGGGGGTCAGTACACGTACGTTCCTCGCGTGGCATTCTACAGCAGCAGTACTGCTGTATATGCAGTCGCACCTATTCGAGCTACTCTAGTGCTGCTGTAGGAGATCGTGCAAAGTGTTTAGATTGCGTAAAAACAGGACGCGCCGGTTGTACGAGCACTATTCTAGCGTAGACGTTTTTACTGCGAGCGATAAAATTTTCGTTTCCGAGGTTCGAGTCGCACCATCCACGCTTTTTTTTATATGTCGCTTTTGACTTATTTTGTACCAGGACTACAACAGTAGTATTAATAATAATACATTCGTTCACACCTTTTGCTTTTCTGAGCGTATATTATGATATACTACAGTTGTAATACAAGTTGTGTGTGTTTATTTTCCACTTCTGACTTTTTTTGTACCAGTACATTCATCCACCTTGCTTTTCTGAACGCATAACAGATGTACAAGTTACTTGTGTGTTTTTTACCCACAAGGTCAAGAGTTTGGGCGCGCTTACGTGTGGCGTGCGTTCACACCTCAACATTTCACAGCTACTCCCAATAGTTGGGAGCAAAGCAAAGTATGTTCGAGAAAATACTGATTATTATCGCAGGTACTTCGTACACTCGCAGTATTTCGGGGTTTTTGTACTCGAGAGTATCTGATGCTGCGAGTACTCGCTGTATTTTGAGGTTCTGTCGATACTACTTCGTATACTTTCGGGCTCGCACTAATACGGGGTTCGCTACTGCTGCTGGCACGGATACCCCCTGTTGTGCTTCAAGTGTCTCGGGGTTCTGTACCGCGGGTAGTACAAGTAATCTAGTCTACAGTAGCAGTATTTCGTCCGTTGGTAGTGTTCGTACTGCTGCTTCTTCTGCGAGACTCAGTACCCTCAATATGCCCAGTGTGTACTTCGAGTATGACGAATACTTCAACCGTCTGTTCACCGCGTCGACAATTCTCGGGCCCAGCGTTCTGCACCAAACACATCCAGATAGTCCCACACGAGTGGGAGTTGGAGAAAACCACTTTCGCTGGAGACGATTTGAGTACTTAAAGCAGTCTGGCAGTATTTCGAGGTACGCATTTGCGAGGAATATATATCATGTATGTACTGCGAAATACTCTGGGTATCTCGAGGTTCTGTACTGCGCATATTGCCTTTACTCCCAGTATATTTCGTGTTTCGATACTACTGCGGGTACATACTTTCCTGTATTCTCGGGGTTCGGTGCTGCTCACACTCTCATTACTCTCAGTATTTGGGCCTTCTCAGTGCTGGCAGTATTTTTGCCGCCAGTACTCCAATATACTCAGTGCTCGGACTACGATTTATTTGTTCTCGAGCATTTTTCTGTGAATGATGTTACCCTGAGCACCAAGAAACATTTATTTTGGGGGAACATACATATTGGTTACAATATGTATGTGCTGTACCTACCTTACTCAACCGGTCACAAAGTACTATGGCGCAACCTCGACCTCGCGCAACTTTTTTGTACGTACGAATTAATCGCCGCGAGTCGGCTGGATCAATATATCCACTTACCGCTACCCTATATTATATTATTGTAGTAATGATCCCACACTATAATTCCGTGAACAACTGTAGTATAATAGTCTGTCCTCAAAAATATGCTGTGTGTTCTTCAGGCTAAAATGATGGGTGGATGCAGGTACTACTTCTACACAACAAGTGTGCAGGGTTGCATACATACGAATATTATTTCGCTCTTCTTGCGCCACTCCCCTATTCATACGGCACCTCCCGGAGGGGAACCTTGTATTTTATACATTTCGTATCTCGTGTGTACCACTACTACTTTCGAATCTACACAAAAAGCCTTATAAAATAAATAATATCTATCTAGATATTAAAACAACAGCGAAATAGCAAAAACAGCAACAAACAGCAACAAACAGCAGCATTAATCACACTTAGAACCAGTATGATACCATTAAAACAACAGAAGTAGCAAAAACAGCAGTAGCAAGCACAGCAACAACTCATTCCGGAAGAATTATTCACACTTGGAGCCATACCACCCTAAAAAATCAATAACACTTTTAGTCAATCTATAAATATTTGTGAAATGAAAAGGTTTCAACATGTTGCAACATCATATCATTATCCCTTGTTCGGGTTAATATAGTATCAGTGCGCAGAATGATTATTTAAAATTGTCCTGTTGACCCGGGCAGCATCCAGGGGATTACATACTATACAGAATACGCGCGTTCGGTTTATCACAATACTAGTAAAATTCGGTAAAAATGGAATATATAGACAAGACGTACTACTACGCAGCTTGCAAAGTTGAGTATCACAACTATTTATTCCGTCGAACTCACAGCTGACGTACTTAAAAAATTACGAAATATATATATATATATTTATAACATTTACGATCCTCAAATCCCCTCCTCTGTTCACTATTTTCAAGTCTAATTCCATCGATTTTTATCCATCCCCTCCCTAGAATTTCCCACTTTATCCAGGTGAACCAGAATTTGGATCTCGTATAGCCTAATCAACTCTCAAAGTCATGTTGTAGCCAAGCAGTTAAAACAGAATGTCGCCAGGATTTCACCGACCAATACTTTCTACAAGTAATTTTTTTCCAACTCTTTCAATCTGCATGGAGGTCAGTATTATTTTTTATTGTCAAAGGAGGTCAGCATGTCAGCATCTGTCGTTATGTTACGCCAGCTTGTGGTCAACGCGCCGACCAACGCCTGCAGATAGATCAGGTCCCATATTTCTTTGTTTCATGTGTGCAAAGGTAAATCATGAATGGTGCTGTCTGCCCAGTTGACGGGGCTCGCGGAATAAAGGCAGGCGGCCAAGACCGGCCGGTTCGTTCATGCATATTATCGTGCACGTTGAAGGGAAGATGAAGAGGAAGATGAGAGGAAGATGAGAGGAAGATGGGTGCCCACACCAACACAAAAACATGAAAAAAAGGGGTATCCAGAACTCAAAGCCAATTCCCACACGTATCCCCCAATGCAATGTCCCGCCATATCTCCGTACCAAATCCAGATCTCCGTACCAAATCTCCGAATAACTATTACTGCTGTCACAAGGAGAGTGATGTCGTGAGTACATCTTTCACTCCCCCTGCTCGTGCCATCACTTTCTTCCTCTATATGAATACAACAACATGAAAAAACCCCATAATATATCCTCCGTACTATACTCCAGATAAAATCATGCCTTCTCAAAACTATAGTCAACACGCTAGACACACCACAAAGTACAATAGTCCGCAGACTAGATAATTGTAAACTCAAACTATGGCCTCAGCTAGATCCCCGATCACTTTGTAATACGATTTCAAACTTCTCAAAACAACCGGTCATCCTCAAATCACAAACAACTCAATTCAAATTTAATATAATGTCGCCAAATAACGGGTGATCAATCCATCATCGTTTCCATCAGTCTCAATTTCAAACATAAATCGTTCAATCATCAAACACACCCGCAAAGTATCGCCAAGTTATCACACAGAGAAAGTGTCCTGTCCAACACTCCCATGTACGTCTGTCCTTCTTTATGCTCTCTTAATTCCTCCCTATAAAATCCACTATCGAGCACAGTAACTGCAGTGTCCTCGACACAAGTTTTCCGCCTCACGAATCCAAGTCAAATATCAAACATATAATTCCTCCCCGTAAAATCCTCTACTACCGCTGTTGAGTTCTCCACACTACTGTACAACTTTCTCACCAACTTCAAATATCAAATGCTACAGAGCCGTTTGTATTATCCTGGCGTCCCAAGTCAACACAAAAATTCCTCCTCAAGAATATCATCACACAAAAATAGAACACAAGAAATCCCCAAGACTCTGAAAACCAAACACATTAGACACGGTGGCAAATGCCGCACCAGCAGTAATCAAATCATCACACAATTAAGTCGGAATCCGAAACGATATGGCACTACTTGCAATTAGTTACCACAAATTTAAGACTCTTTATGATCCAAAATATCACCACAAAAACACGTTCAATCAGTCTTCAACACATACAGTCCAAAACAAAAACAACACATAAAACACTATCTCTCACTCCAAATATTCATGACGATGCCCCTGTGGAATTCAAACGCCTCCCTGGTTAGTGCCTTTGTGAGAAAATCGGCATGCTGATACGCCGACGGCACATGGCTCACCTTGATCTCGTCCCTCTCCATCAACTCCCTAAGAAAGTGGTGGCGCACATCAATACACTTCGAGTTCGAGTTAGTGATAGGGTTGCTAGCAAGAGAAATAGCCCCCTCATTATCCTCAAAAACCGGAATTAACGGCATGCCAGCATCCGGCAGAAAGAAATGCCAAACCTGCCTGAGGAACAACGCTTCCTTAACTACATCGCCCAACGCGACTTATTCTGCCTCTGTGGTTGAGGTCGTCACACACTTTTGAGTCCTGGACAACCAAGCAACAGGTCCACCGCAACACACCACAACACCTCCGGTCACACTGCGGCGATCCGCGGCCTTACTCGCAAAGTCAGCATCCGCAAACGACTGCATACTCAACCCCATTGCACCCCCCTTCTCAGACGAAATCCCCAAGGAACTCGTTCTCCTCACATATCCCAAAACATCTCGCGCTGCTTCCCAATGCCTCAGCTTCGGGTGGGCACAGTACCTCGCACGCACTGCATTTGCTATGTCTGACCTCGACATCGTCGCCAGTCACATCAGCGATCCAATCAGTTCACGAAAAGGCTCACACATCCTCTTCATCAACATGAAACTCTCCAAGTCTCACCCCAACTCCAATACCAAGCGGCACACTCTTTCCCCACTCAACATTATACTCCTCCGCTAGCTCCAACGCGTAATTCTCCTGGGAAATAGTCAAACGTCCCGACTCCCAATCTCTCTCATAAAAACAACCCGAATACCAGCTGAGCGGGCAAAAGTCTTTAGTAGGCATCATCTCCCCCAGATCCCTGAAAAACTGTTCATATCTCTCCTTCTTCCCGACAGAAAAGACGTCGTCTACGTGCACTACCAACGTCAGAACGACAATACCATCCTCAATCAGTCTAAAGACACAAGCATCAGCCAAACACTGCTCACATCCTAAAAGTAACAAAAACCTCCTCAGGTGCGCATGCCACTGCCGAGAAGCTTGCTTCAAGCCGTGAAGACTCTTAGCCAGCTTCACTACCAAGCCAGACATCAAACCACATCGCATGTAAACATCAATCCCGTCTTCCAACCTTGAGTTCACAAAAGCTTGCTCTGTCCAAATGGTATATCTCAAGTTCCTGCCCGCAAGCAAAAACGGCCAACAAACGCACATACGACACCGCAACAGTGGGAGCCAAAACCTCTCCAAAGTCTATATACTGCGTATGCTGATCACCCCTAGCTACCAACCTTGCCTTGACTTTCGTCGGCCAACCGTATTGATCACACTTCCAGTCATACACCCACTGAGCATCAATCTATTTCTCGATTAATTGCTAGTTGGCTATGGTAAAGGTCCCGGCGCTGAGTAGTCCGTGAAACTCCCGGCACATAGCGTCCTCGAGGAGGTGGAGGTACTGGTAGCGCGAGGAGGTCGCCTCGGCGAAGGTCTTCGGCATGCGCAGGTCGCTGCCGTGGCACAGCGGCAATTCCGGACGGTCGTGAGGGGGGCGCTGCTCCATGATGGCGATGTCGATGTCCTCTCGACGCGCAAAGTGAGCCACAAGGGCGACCGGTACGCTCCCCCCACCTTGCTGCTCCCCCTTACGCGGCATCCCTCCGCCGGGCTCCGCGCGAAGCGTGTTGACCAGGTCCTGCGTAACAAGAGTCGACAGCAGAACATCCAATCCCGAGAGGGACAGAAGACCGTGGCTGTGGCGGGTGGCATCACCGCCGCCTCGCGTCCCCGCTGATCTGGTACGGCTGGCGATGCGGACGTCGGCCATATCTCCCGTGCGACCCGGCCGAAGTTCCGTGATCGCCCTACGGGAAAGAGGCGGCATCGCCGACGCAGGACGCAGTAGCGGTGTCTCCTCCGGTGGCGGCCCACCTGCAGACGGCCCGGCGGCCCCAGGCAACGGCGCGAGAGGTTGCCGAGGCGCGACCGACGGCGATGTGAGCGGCGGCGTCGCAAGCGGCAGCCCCGTCCCAGACAACCGAGAGTGTGGGGGCGAGAGAAGCGGCGGCGGCGCAGGGGTAGATGGCGTAGATAATGGCGGCAGGGGCTGCTGCGTGGCGGGGATCCGAACTCCTCCCCCCTTCCCGGCAGACGCGGCAGGCCCAGAAAACCAAAAAGGGTGGCGGCGCGCCCGTGGCCGGAACCGAGGCTGAACAGTCGGCGGCGGCGGCGGTGGGGCAGTGGCCAACGGCGTTGGCGGCGAAGCGGCAGACCTCGAAATCCGCACGATGTCCCTGGTGTGGCACACCTGGCCGGTGGAGGCCTTGAGCACCCGCACCGTGGAACGGCCGTGTTGGTAGCCGTGGCCGAGGAAGTAGCACGTGGTTGACTGGTGTCCAACTTGGTCTTTCGCATAACGCGCATCATCCCCGGCTGGAAAAACAGGAGGACGATGGTGTCGGGCTTGATGCCCGTGAAGGCCTCGTACGGGGAGATGTTGCCGGGGTTGGCCTTGTGCTGCAGCGGTTGAGGCACCCCGCGATGTACCGCACCGACTCCATCCACAAGCCGTCCCCGCGAGGGTCAACACCAGGGATAACGGAAAAATCGGGGATGCCGAACTGCTCCGCCGCGCTGCGGCGGCACACGGTACCGCCCTTCATCAAGCGCCAGATAGCGCTCTCAACGGGCGCGTTCTGCTGCGGCGTGTCGGGGGCGGCGAACTCGAGACGAATGCCAGCGTCGGCGCAGAAGGCACGAAACTCCGCGTTGGTCCACTCGGTGCCCATGTCGACGCGAAATCACTCGATGTTGGCACGGCGGTACTTGGAGAGGTCGGTGATGGCCACCTTTACTCCAGCAGGAGCAACGGACTTGCGTCGAAGCCCGTAGACCAGGACGAACCGCGAATAGCTGTCCAAGACCACCAGCAAGTACATGCTGCCACCGATGGACACGGTTACCTTGCCGCAGAGGTCCAGGTGGAACGTGACCCCCGGCTCTCGCGCCCTTCCACCAGTCTGCGGTACACCAGCCTTTCGCCCCTTGATCAGCACGCACGGCTCGCACGTCTCCAGTGTGCCGGTGAGCTGGTGCCCCTGTTGCTTAGCGGTTTCTCTCAGCAAAAAATCGCATAGGTGGCCGGTGCAGCGGTGGTAAAAGTTGATGTCAAACTTTTTGGTCGGGGAACCAACCTTAAAGGGGCGATTCTTGGGTGCAATCGCAGCAAGCGCACCACACAAAACACCACACAAAACAGCACCACCTTCCACATTGAAAAGGTCATCGTCAAACGCTTGCACCAAAAACGCAGCCTCCACATCGGAAATAAAAGGGGAGCCTACAGCACGGAGATCCTTTCCGTGAATACTGTCCATCTCTGATTCGTTCATAAGCACGACCACCACATTTAACGCCAACTCCAATCCGTCAAGGGTCCGGGGGCCCTGGAAAATCAAACCTAAAGGCGAAGTCACGACGCCTGAATCGGCGGGCGGGACTACCAGTCGAAGGTACCACGCCCGCAACGGCGGACGGTAAGCAACCCTCGGACGCCCCGCAAAACGGTTCATCGGGAGGGGTAGACCGTGGCACTAGATTGTCGTCATCGATGGGCGGGAAACACATGTCGCCAGGTACTACACCGGCGTGGCCGGTGGTGGAAAGAGAAGTCCCAAGACCAAACGAATTGAAAACACGACACCGGCGTTGCCGGCGGGCGAGGATCCAGGCATTGGTGCCCCTCCGCACCCGTCGTCGACGCAGGGGTCATCACCGGAGGGAGGGGGGAAATCAGGGGGAAATCTGACCCAGGGAGAAGTCCTACAAAAGTCGGCAAAGCAGTCTTAATCCCACACACACACTCACACGCGTCGCAAACAAAGATGACCCAGATTGGTTGCGAGGGAAAGTCAAACCAAGGGGGGGCAGGGGCACACCTTTCACATCAATTACAATAGGCATGTGCGCGGAGAGTTTATGGAGCGAAAGAAGATTAAAGTCCAATCCCTCAACCGCCGACACGCTCGGCAAAAGCACTCTAACTTCTTCTCGCACACCGGCAGCATTCCATTGGTGAAAGTAAAAAATCAACTTCCACGCGCGGCAACACGAAGCATTGGGCCACTACCAACCTGTGCATATCTCTGATTAATAGGAATGTCGTTGCCGCGGAGAGTGTCAAACATATGCGCGTCACCATTGATGTAGGTACCGCTAGCACCAGAATCCGCAAGCACCTCCTCGCTACCATGCGGCTGGCATAAGCCCAAGTTGTTGGCCTGTGCCAAAAACGCATTTCCAACTCCGTCATTTTCTACGTCACCCTCATTCCCGTCATTCAAATCGTTATCAACACCAGGCACACCAAACTCGCCTACTGGCACAAAGTGCATGACGAGGGCGTGCTTTCCAGACGGCGCGGGGTCCGATCCAGGAGGAGAAGAGTAAGCTGCAGAAGGGGGCGCGGGGCTGCCGGTGTCGGGGACCATTTCCTGCTGTGGGGTTGTTGGGGCTGATGTTGAAGCTGGGGCGGGGGCAGCAGCTGCTGCTGTTGCTGCTGCTCTCCGACGGCGGCGGTGGCAATATTTGCATTGCTCACCATGGCTGGATCGGGGGTGTAGGTCCCTGCGCCTCCGTTACCCCAGGACCCACCGGTGCCGCCGTACTCGTACTGATGCTGCTGGTAGTAGGTGTTTCCGTACTCGTCGTACAGGAGCGGGGGGGAAACTTCTTGCGCGATGCGTGCGCGGGCATCCTGTGGTTTTGATTAGGGTTGTGACCATCGTAAGCCGACCACCTCCCCCCAGCCCCGCCGCGCGCCCATCTTCCCCCGCCCCCGTCTCCACGGTTTCCGCGAAACGCACGCCCACCGGGGCCTCCACGGCCACCGGGACCACCACGGCCGCCGCCACGACCTGAATGGCTACGACCGCGACCCTGCTGGGGTGCATGCGCGTAGCTCCAAGCAGCTTCTCCTCCAGCGTTTGACGGCCGCTGTCCTCCGCGCGACAGACGGACGTCGAGCCCAAGGTTGTGCTGACGTTGTCGGTAGGCCTCGTGGTGCTTGCGCTCGACCTCGCTGTTGTCCCACTCTCGCTGGCGCTGCTGCTCGTGGCACTCGCTGTCGTCGTGGTTGCAATGTCCGTGTTGACGGCACCATTTGCCTCCTCCACCAGCATCCGCGGGATGGCGCTGCCGCGATCTCGATCCTCCGCCGCCCCTGGCACCCTGCCCTCGCCCAGGTCCGGCAGCCATGAATGCCACGCCCCCGTACTCGATCTCCTTCTCCCTTCTCTTCATCTCCCGGCGGTTGTGAGCGGACTGCACCACCTCGCACATTTGTGCAAACGATAAAGAAGAAGTGGTAAGCAAAATGCTGGTCTCAGTCTCATAGAGAGAGGAGAGACCAGCAGCAATATGATGGTTAGCTTCCACATCGTCCATAGGGGTCTCGTACGATTCAAGCTTTGTCCGGATTACAGACGCCCTTGCCAGGTACTCTCTTGGCATTTCACCCTCTGCCTGCTTTACATTACTCCAATCCCTTCGGAGTTTTGCCTTCTCTAACCCTGCACGCGTTTCGTAGTACTTCCTAAAACAAGCCCGCCCTTCCTGAGGGCTACCAGCAGACAAAATCATCCTCATTATAGGGGCGTACGGAATCTTCTGGATGAGCATGCCCCACAGTTCATATGACTTTCTCACTATCTCCTCCGAATGTTCGGCTACCAATTCAGCCCTGTCAGCATGTTCAAGTCCAACCTTCACTGCCTTTTCCTGCTCCAACACAGACAAAGTCCCGTTTTGGCCACACACAGCAATCATCATGCTCGAAAAAAACCCTGTACTTTTGCCTGTTCGTTATCCCCTGCCCCTATCTTTCCGTCCCATGGCTTCATGGAATCATCTGCTAACGTGCCTGCGTCGGCCCCGAGCGTCATTACTCGGGCCAGCTGGTGTGCCAGATCTTGTCCACCGGATGTCAGCCGCGATTCATCTCGTGCATGTGCTGCCGATGACTCTGCTCGCGGGTCCGCCCCGTGTGGTAAGCCTGGCGCAGGAATGTCGGACCGTGCTGACGCGGCTGCCTCCTGCTGCTCTTGTTTTTGTTGTTGCTGTACATGGAGAAGCTCCGCCTCCGCTGCTTCTCTGGCGTACTGCGCCTCCCTGATCTTCTGCTGGGCCGAGGGGGGAATGGCGTCCCATCCCTCATACTCGGCGGAGAGGTCGTATGAATAAGACATGTATCCTGCCAACCACAGGCTGTGGTTTCTCACAACACTCACCCACGATCACGAACACTAGTGTAATAGGTAAATCATGAATGGTGCTGTCGGCCCAGTTGACGGGGCTCTTGGAATAAAGGCAGGCGGCCAAGACCGGCCGGTTCGTTCATGTATATTGTCGTGCACGTTGAAGGGAAGATGAAGAGGAAGATGGAGAGGAAGATGGAGTGGGCACGGCGCGTGCCCACACCAACACAAAAAGGGGTATCCAGAACTCAAAGCCAATTCCCACACGTATCCCCGAACGCAATGTCCCGCCATATCTCCGTATCAAACCCAGATCTTCGTACCAAATCTCCGAATAACTAATACTACTGTCACAAGGAGAGTAATCTCATGAGTACATCTTTCAGACTTTTACTGACATGTTCGTTCAATACCGCCGCTGATGACGGCTCGGTTCGAGTTTGATTTGTTGTCGCAACGTAGACTAGTTTATTTGTGTGTGCCACGCTCGTCGAGGGAGTGTTCGGCATCTCTCGTTTTGTTACGCCAACTTGTTTGTGGTCAACGCTTAGCCCTCTGTATTGCATACCTGGTAATTTTTTCTTGGTAGGCGGCGATCATCTCGAGCCACGCTCGCCGACCAACGCTTGGTGAGCGGAGAAAATTGAAAAAAAACCACGAAGGCCTCGAAAACGGTGATGCAGAATGGCTTGGACGTCCTCGTCCCTTTGAGGGTCCCGTTCGCCGTTTCTTCTTGGGTATGACAGCCAGCTTACTGCTGAATGTGCTCCAACCATGTTTTCGGCGAATGACTGCAACCAAGACGTGGATGTGGTCCGAGATGTATTAATAGCAAGATTGTTCAAATTTTAGACTTTCCGCATGTTCAACTGCAACAGCAGTACAATCTCAGCACCGAGCACTCGTAACTCGTGCGAGTTCAGTGTGGACAACTGCTGCAGTACCAGGTATGTACGTACTAATGAGATGTAGGCCGTCATCCTCATATCTCTACAGAAGAAATCCAACCGCAGCAGCAGTTGAAGGGCATTTCGAGGTTGTGGTTGGCGCTTTAGTGTACATCGCGACGTTGCAGTGTCAGTGATAACCGTCAGTGTGTCGAACCACGACTCGACCGGCAAATTGTACAGATCATCACACATATCCTACATACCGGGCTGGAGATAACTTGGGCGCGAGACCACGGAGAGACCATCGAAGGTTGGGATGGGATGAGACGAACCATGGAGATACTTAGCTCGGTGCGGCCACACGGGGGGAAGGCAAAGAATGGGGGTCGGCACTCCGTTCTGGTGACGTGCGTTTAGAGACGGTGAGTGTCGTGTGTATCGATAGGTCGACTGCAACTGTTCACACCTCGGACAGATCATGATCTATCTACAGCAGTAGATTATCTATCTACAGTTAGTAGTTCCTCATCTTCCGTCATGGTAGGTTTTGCAGGATCTGCATTGCACAGACCCAACCCAGGAAACATGTGCTACTTCTTTCAGATGTTATGGATCGGGCCCAGCTACATGATGAGGTAGATATTACAAGATCGAGAATAGATCTGCCTTGAAAGAACTAGAGTATATCATCAACTAGGAATCGATGATCTGTCCGAGGTGCGCAAGGTTTGGTTTATGGTAGAGTCAAGACCCACTGATCCGCGCCTGCACATAATGTTGCAAGCCGTTTTGTCAAATTAAAGGATAAACTCCTTCAATGTCGCTCACGCTGTGATCACAGGACGCTGCAGAAACCGACGAAGTGAAGTGCAGGACGGCGGGGACGACGGGGTCAGCGAGGACGACGGGGTCAGTGAGGACGACGGGGTCAGCGAGGACAGCGGGGTCAGAGGTTAGCCGTGATACACAATCTGTGATCCGGGAAGAGATTTGACTATCGACGGACTGCGCGCGACGTCGTAGGTTACAAAGTCTTAACCTCACGGGGGCACGCCAACCGCAGTCTCTACGATTAACAAACGTACGTCGAAAAGCCTCTATATTCTCCACACCTCTGATAACGTAACACTTAACGTTTAGCGAAAAAAAAAAACGCAACATTACGTTGCTACGTTAACTACTTTCTGGATTTTATGATAACATAGTGTTAGTGTGTAATGATATTGGCGGGCGATCGCGTAACATTATGTTAGAGTGATACCTTGATCTCTTACTGACCGCAGTATATATGTTACGGTGTTAGGGCATGCAGCCCATAGCGAATAACACTATGTTAGCGTGTTAGCGGAATTCCTGTTGGCTATTGTAACACACGTTGAAAGGATGACGTACATGGTCAATTAAACATTAGCATTATGTTACCGTGTTAGCGGCGTCAGCCCGTAGCGAGTAACGTTATGTTAGTGTGTCAGCGGGATTCTTCGTGCTATGGTAACACCCTTTCGACGGATAACGTACACGGCCAAATAAACGCTCACAGAACACTATGTTAGTGTGTTAGTGAAATTCCTAGGGGCTATCGTGACACACGTTAGGGGGATGACGTATACGGTCAATACGACTTACAACGTTAACATTATGTTACCGTATCAGCCGCAGCAGCAGTCCGTTTCGAGCGACGTTATGTGAGGGTATTACGAAAGTCTTGCTACCTACCATAACAACATAACATACGTCAAACGGATAACGTATGTGATCGTAAAAAAACACTATTAAATATTAATAGCATTATGTTCATGTTGTTAATTCGTATGCGATGTATGTAGTGACACAAGTTAATAGATAACGTACACCCCCAGTCTAAAGTCAACAATATGTTACTGCCGTAACTCGTACATGCGAGTGTGCAGATTATGTTGTGGATGGATAACGTAATGTGTTATAGATGAATAACGTACTGGCGGGGTTTCCACAAAAATAAGTCAGGCGTTTTTTTGCGGGATACCTCCTAATATCCCTTGTTTTGGGGTTTTAAAATATGGAGGCGTTTTTTTTTTTTTTTACCGGGGATGCCATGCTATCCTCCCCCGGGGATATTTTTTAGGTATCCCCTACTGGGATGTCGGCCAATTGGATAACACGGCTACGCTATGTTACTCCCGCACGCCCGCTTTACCACTAACACAGGTAACACATGTTAGATCTCGGGAAGATCCAAAGGGTAACGTAGTAACATACGTTAAAACGACTTCGACGGTGACGGTAACTCAGTAACATAAAGTTAGACCCGGATTTTGTTTGATGGTAACACGGTAACGGAATGTTACCATCAGATCTTTACTGACGGTAACACCGTAACATAATGTTACAGAGACTTCCGCATTTAAGCTAACATTCTAACATAATGTTACGTATGGGCCGGCGAAGACCGTATCGTATCTAACGTACGTTAAGTGTTACGTTATCCGACCCTAAGGCAATCAGATGGGGGGTCCAGATAACGTAATGTTAGTAGTGCTGGCCATTGCGTTATGTTACGTTAGTGTGTTATCTGTAACACAATGTTATGTGTTAGTAGTGCTGGCGAACATGGTAACGTTATGTTACGGTGTTATGTGTAACACTCCTCCCAAGGGTAACATAATGTTATTGCGTTACGTCTAACGCTGCGTCGACAATAACATTATGTTATCGTGTTGGTAAATATGCGGATATCGATCTGGGCATGTTGGAGTGATACGCACGTACGTTTTTGGTCAAAGCCTAACATTGTGTTACGGTGTTAGTTCAAGGACTGATCACGGCATAACATAATGTTACTGTACCAGAGCTGGACGAGACCGAGCAGCAACATAACGTTAAGGCTCGTGCACGTTCGTGAGTTTCCAGTTAACACTGTGTTACCGCGTTACCGTGATCGCTCCTCTAGTGCTAACACTATGTTAGTACGTTACCACATTCCTGTGGTAGGCCCCGTAACGTAGATAAGTGTTATCCGAGTGTTACGTTATCCGAGGTGTGATAATATCATTGGCGGAGATGCAACCCCTTCGTTACTTCTTGATGTTTTCCATGCCGATACTATCATTATCAACGACGACGAATAAAGATAAGAGGGAGAAGAGTACGTGCAGCCCCTGCCGAACTGCAGGGTGCCCCTTCGGGTGGTTGGGAACCGGAGACGGGGACGAAGGCGTCGGAAGGCGGTCCGGATAATCGAGAGGGGAAGGCGCACACGAAGGTACCGTAGTACGCTAGTGGACGCCCCACGGGGCGTGATTTTCTTTCGAGCTTGTGATTTTCTGAGCCCGAAAAGGCGACCCGGGGCGTTTACCATGCCAGCAGGTGCGGTATAGTGGCAGCACATCCAGCGGACGAAACACAGCTACAAAAAAAATAATATGGCCGCCACCCATATCCACGAAGCCACTTACCCCTCTACGAACCCAGTCACCCAGTCACCCACCTACCAACTCATCGACCCATCCACCCATCAACTCATCAACCCACTCGCCATGTACTACAGCAGTGCAGCAGTAGGTGCAGCAGTAGATGAGCGCCCAGTTCGTACGTAGCAGCACCGTGGTCCAATGGTGGAAGCACAAGCGGAGTAAACGAAACAGAAAACACGGCAACCACCCACAGCCACGAACCCATGTAAAGCGGAGCCCGAGTCAGTGATAAGGGTAAGGGTAAGGGACGCAGGTGGTTCTGGCAGCTGGAAAGCAGTGCTTCGCTTGTTCTGATTTAGATCTTCTTACTGATGGCGACAACTGAGGAGATGCTTTGGTAGAGAAGGGAGAGGTAGGGGGGGGGGACTCGACGCCCAGATATCCTCGTCCCACCCACGCCACAAGCTCTCCTAAATTCCTCTTATCTGATGTACTCCTATAGAACTTTCCTATGGCTACCGGTCGTTCTTCTCCTAATATAAGAACTTCTCACTTCGTGGTCCTATCTGCGTTAAGGAACATTGCTCTCGTCTAATGGGTTGTCCGCCCTACTGTAGGGAACATTCGTCAAAGAACTTTGCTCTCGACTAACGGAATATCCGCCGGGTTAATCTATTCTTAGGATTATTCTCGTATTCTGAGACTACAAGACTGCAACATATTATCTATATCTATAGCCCATGAGTAATCCACTCATATCACAATAGCCCACCCTGAATATTCGTATATGCAGACCACAAGATGGTCGGAGGATGATGACAAAGTTCATCCCAAACGGTCACGAAAAAGGTGGTCGAAGATGCGGCTATTCGAAACAATAGAAATTAGGCCATAGATCCCCTCATACCTCGTAATAAAACCCAAACACTGGAAAACGCTGCTTGGTTTTTGTGCGATGAGCACGAGGTCATTTGGGGGGTCTCCAGGTGATTCAACCACGTGGTGTCACGTATCGTGGAGGTAATCGACGATGTCATCAAAAGCCTGGAACGCGGAAAACGAGATACCATCGGGACCAGGAAACAGACCAAAAGCTTGTCACAGGTCAGGAGAAATCGATCGTGTCCGAACCGCTATGTATGGCCAATAACTCAGCGGCCTTCCGGGGCGGCAATGCTATCGGGACTCTACTTGGCAACCACGTAAGAAACACGGGTGAGCTGGAAGCTCGACATAGTCCTAGGTCGATGACCGTCTGAAACACGGGTCGACGGAAGCCGTCGGAGGTCAGGATACAGCCCTGGCTACAACACGATTTTACCTTGGCGTGATATTGCCGATAATCGGCTGTAGGAGGCTAGTGAAGTACAAACACAAATGAAAATTAAGGTATCGCTACGAGTCAGCGGCCTGAACATAAGGAGGCTACACGGAGCCGTAGGCGATAAGAAGAAAAACAAACAAGGGGGGGGGGGGGGGAGGCGATAATACTCTCAAACACAGCAAAAAAAAGGAACACAAACGGCCCCGGAACGGTAGCCAACACGGAGTCGGTCAAGCGAAACCGATGGCGGTAGATGGAAACAAACACTCCCAAGAAGCTGGCTGCTGATGACTATTGAAGACTGACCCTGAAGAACTACTCTGAAGATATTGTAGACTAACCCAGAACGAACAAAAGACTAAACCAAGGCTAACCAGGGGGGGGAATAGAAATGGTGGGGGCTCCGCGGGACACATCAGAGTTCCGCGGCACCCCACGTGCAAGGCTCCCATTCCCATGGCGTTGAAGACACCACGATCCGTATACGGCGTTCTGTGCTGTAGTGTAGCGGGCGGGCTGGAGGTCGATCTTGATCGGGCCGGGGTCGTCCAGGAACCGGACGATGTAGGAGCTTCCCGGTGAAGGCTCCGGCGGAGTTGCCGAAGAGGCGTCAGGGGCTGAGCGGTGAGCGACCTTACCCAGCCACCAAAGGCCGTCGCGCGCCTCTTGTATCATATGTGAGCTCCGGCGGGGAGGATGGTGGTGCTGAAGTTGTGGAGCCAAAGGCTGCGGGAGACCAAGGCGTAGCCGGGGGCGAGGAATATTTGTCCTTGAGATCGTGCCAGTTCGCGGTGTGCGGCGCCGATGCGCATCTGGCGGTAGAGGCGGTTCGTCTGGCGGTGCTGGGTCGGTGATCGTGACCAGCAGAGTAGGATGTGGCCGGAAGTGTTGAAGGTCCAGCTCGCGTTCCCAAGAGGGGCTGAGAAGTCCAGCCCAGTGAGGTTCGTACAGAACGGCGATGACCCCGCCGCGGCCGCGTACGAGTTGATGGCCAGTGATCTGCTCGACCTCGAGGCATTCCGGTGGAGGAGTGACGTCGTCGATGGTGACGTGGTAAGGTGGGGACTTGGCGGCAGAAGCTGTGAGCACGTATGTAGTAAGGTCCGCGGGCAGATGCTTGGGGATGTCGCTGGTGTCGTCGGGGTTTCGGCAAGGTTTGTATCGTTGGACGGAGACGCGTGGCTTGGAGTCCCGTCCCGGAAGGTCGGATGGAAGGTCGAGGAAAAGTAATTTGTCGTGAAGGGGGCGATTGTCGGGGGTGTTTGAGGCGGGCGTCGGCCCTACGGCGAGGACCTTGAAGGGGTCATTCCAGTTCAGGGAAAGCTTCGTCTTGAGGACGGTTGTGTCGGTGCCTTTTTTGACGCCTTGGCCAATGGTTGAGGCGGAGTTGTAGACCCAAACCCAGCCGCCTACGGTGAAGGGGGGAGATGCTAGGAGGGCGGCCATGATGGGCGCGTTGCGGCGCTGAAGACGCGAGACGGTGAGTCGGTGTAGTTCGCGGACGAGGGAATAGGCGCGTCGTTGTCGGTCGGTGGCGAGGTTGATGTAAACCAGGTGTTCGCGGTCCAAGCTTTGGTGACCCCCGATGTTGTCGGGTTCGAAGACCGAGAGCGGGAGGCGAGGAAGGCGGCCCATGTGGATTTCGTTAGGTGCAAGCCCTGTGGCGGCGTTGAGGGAGTTGTTGTAGGCCGACGACACGTGTGGGAGCAGCACGTCCCAGTCGGTCTGCTGTTCGTTGCCAACCGTAGAGAGCATTTGGGCCAGCACATGGTTGACGCGCTCGACGCCGCCGTTGGTGCAGGGGTGGTAGGAGCTGGTGTTGACCTTGTGGATGCCAAGGCGCTTGTAGACAATGTTCGCAAGCTTGGAGGTAAAGTGTAGTCCGTTGTCGGAGAGAAGTGTAACCGGGCACCCTCAGAGAGGGATGTACTCGTTCAGGAAGATGTCAGCAGTACCGGCGGCCGTGAACTTCGCCGCTGAAACGGCATACATATCGGCGCGGCGGCTGAAGCGGTTTGTGAAGAGCAGGATGTGGACGTTACCGCGCGACGTGAGTAGCAGGGGCCCGAAGTAGTCGACGCTGACGGTGGTGCCAGGCCCGTTGGGCAAAGGAAGAGAAAGGATGGGCCAACGAATGGTGGGCCGGGAGGTCTTCCGCGCCTGGCATTGAAGGCAACGGCGGATCCACCAGCGGACGGAAGCGTCCATGCCAATCCACCAAAAGAAACGTGCCAGCATGCGGACCGTTCGGGTGACTCCCAGGTGTAGAGAGGTGGTGGAGTGGCATATGTTCAGCACCCAAGGGCGCATTAACATTGGCGCGTAGACGTGTGGGGTAAAGCGGGCGGGTGGTGGTAGGCTGTTCCCGGGTGGGGTTGTGGGTGGTCGTTGGACCAGGAGGGTGGTTTCGTCGTCGGTACGGTGGAGCTTGCTTTTGGAGGCAAGAGTGAAGACGTACGAAAGTTGTGGGCACACCGGGCCGAGGGGATGAAATCCTGGAAGTCGTTCGGCGTGGGGGCGGGAGAGTCCAGACCTTTCGTTGGGATACAATTAGAGTACCCGTAAAGATAATCGTCCAGGTGCGCCAGGAGCTCACCGTCGACGACACCGGACCATCGGCGTTCAAGAAGCTCCTACGTCTACTCACGAACCACTTCGACGACGGCGACCAGGGCCGCGCCTTCAAGCAGCTTCACACCTTCAAACTTGACCCCGGGGCGTTTACCCCAATAATTTGAAAGGGCGAGGGGGGGGTGGGAGACGTCTGCTGTGTCACCGGGGCTTTTTCGAGAAGCGTGCGTTTTTTTTCTCTATATTGGTGTCGTTTTCGCTGAAAAGGCACTCCATTGGTTTGCTCCTGGCGTGTCGTTTACTATCATTACTACGGTAGACGACGTGACTACGTCTTTTTTGTGAATACTTGGACTACGGCTTGTGAGGACTGCACAGAAATTTTCTTGCTTGCTGACGCTTTGCGCTCCGGTTAACATAGCTTTGCACAGCCACGACAACTTGTTCACAGAAAGTCGGCGTGATCATCTGCGTTGTTGCTGTCGTCTTTTTTCTTTCCTGTACCAGGTATATATATTGTCCCATTGCAACTGGCGGAAGGAATTATCGACAGGCACCCTTCGGAAAGGGAGGTCATTACACGAGTGACCGAAGGAGTTGAGGCAAAATGTTAGGGGCGCAAGAGCTTTCTGGTGCCCTTAGCTACAAACCTCGGTCTGGCCATGGTACAGATGTTCGTCTTTTCAAAGTTTGATTGTTGTTCACATTCGGGAGTATATTTCGAAGTGTGTCGTCAAACCGCCACCCTCTATTAAGAATTCTGGTCTGCAATCGCTGTTGCCCCAAATGGCACCGGGTATTGGCCGGGATACCGATTCGGAGGCCGAGGAAGGCACAACCAATGCCGCGGGGGCGGCAATTGCGGCCAGCACTGGCGAAGCCGATGTCGACGAGAAAACGGTCTAGCTATCTTCAATCTGGTTAATAGTTGTCGTCGTGTACAGCAGTAGGTGGTGGTGATGGGCACGAATATGTTTTTATCGACACCCAAAACTATCGTTCATAACGCAGACGTAGTTTTTGTGATGGTCGTTGCAGTCGTGTTTTCAACCCCCCTCATTCTGTTGCTGTTGCCTTGCTTGGTAATTTTTGGGCTGCCCCTCCCCCTGCCCCGAACCCTCGCAGTTATGTGTGACGCTTGTTATTTGAGGGGCATTTTTACTGTTTTTTTTATTCCAAGGCTAACCTGTGGTGCAGAAATTTCGCTTCGTCATGCATAGTAGATAGCGGGCCTTGCCTCGAAATCGGATCGAACGCCGTGGGTCGCCAATAAATTAGCTGGAGGAGGATCAAGGGAAGAGTGCAGAGATACGACATTCGACTGGCCTCTCCTTCAATTACACTGCCGCCCCCCCCCCCTCACACCCCCTCGGAAGCTTCTGTATGTCCATCTGGTGCGCACGAGGCAGAGTGGATTGATATTAGTGATTGATATATGTTATTTTGTTGCTCCGTTTGTTTCCGTTTGTATTTACTGCACGAGTCGATAGCACATTGTATGAGATGACCGACCTGACATTCTGTGATATGGCTCGACTTCCGTACAATTGCCGAGAGACTACCGTGCGAAACTTATGGCGCTTAGTGAGGACTCATTGTGGTGCAGAAATCGTAATTTACGAAAATACGTGCTCCTTAATTTGATACTACAAGACTTGCAAGCTAGAGCACATCGACCGAGCCAAGCAGTGTACCTTTATCATTGCAAGCAATGACGCAACATCAACCAAGCATTCATGGTAATACGTAGTGATCATTCTGTAAGCCACTCCCTAACCCCCCCCCTCCCCTCCAGCGCCAACCCAGTACCCCCGCCCCCCCCCACATCCACACAGTAAATCTCGGCACAACAAACACAACTACAAGACACTGGAAGCCGAGATTGCGTCAACCGAGTCAAGCAGTCCATGTTGAACACTTGCTTAAATTGTTTTCGCTAGCATCATATTCGAAACAATGCAAAACCGCGTGTGTGCAAGCTAATAAAATAGATGAATCATGCCAAGGTCGAAACATAAGCCATGAGGTCTTGCTCTGCTTCATAGACGGGCTGTCCGTCTTTGACATAGGAACACCCTCGGCGTCGCCAGAGGGCTTCTTGCGCGGTAGGGTTCCGTAGACCCACAGCGCCTCCATGACCGTTTGGAAAAGTGACAGCGAAACCGAAAGGGGAGGCAAGCAAAGGGGAAGGGAAGGGCGTGCAAACAAGGGGGAGGGAGGGGTACGGTAGGTGGACATCAGGGACTGTCGCAGAGGTAGTTTGGCCCCAGTACGGGAGCGTGTTAACTGTATCTATTTCCCCCCCCGGATGACTCAGATGGCAATTGTAATGCAACGATACTACAGTAGTCTACCAAATTTACTGGATGCGGAACATTGGACTAGAGTAAACCACGGCCATCTTGCTAGCATAACACCATAATACATTATGCATTTAAGCAAAATAATACATTATGCATTGGTCCATAAAAAATACTTCATCCAGTGAGGTGTATCGCTTTGACCGGTCACCCGGGTACTCGCGAGTAGTACCCGTCTCCCAAATGTTTTCACGGATAAAAGTAGCACTTGGCACGTGTTCTTTTTCGTTTTTATCCTCCGGCGGATTGGCAAACATAAGCTCAAGCTCACCATACTTCCACGTTCAAATTTCGTGTCGTGTTTTTAACCCATAGCTCCCGTTGCGAAGCGCGTTTCATTTGCCCCCCCGGGTACTCGTGTAGTCGCTGTTGGAGATGCTGTCGCCCGTCTTTTACGACGAGAAGACGTAAACGAGCTGTGACACGCGGCGTGGTCGTTGATTGTTATGCTACTCAGACTTGCTCGAGGGGAAACAAATACGTCAGCTGCGAATTCGACTGAAGTAGTGATTGATACTCATCTTTGAAAAGGGCGTGGCACGTCAGACGCGCACAAGTTACGTTTGATAACCCATTCGGCATTTGGGGCCCCGTGGCATCGACACTACCCCCCCTCAAAGAGCACCACAAGAATCTTGGCCGTAAAAAAAAACGAGAAGTAAGAAACTCGATACCGACGTTTGCATAGGGAACACGCTTCCCAAACAAATACTTTATCAATAACTTTGAACTAATTGATAAGTTTCTGATCAGAGGTGCCATGCTACTGTAGTCAGAACCAAAATATCGACATTTATTGAAACCTTACCAAGCATCCAAGCAAGTGTGCAAAACTGGCAAGATATAATCTGTGTCCCACCCTGTTATCCTCGCAGTATCACCACAGTCTAAACAGGTGTCGCATACCTACCCCAGCGACCCGGGCTGGTTGATGTTGTTGATATACCTGGTATCACTTTATACAATCGTCATTTTGTTGTATATCCTTCGAAGTGTCATGTTGTTATTATTCTCTGCAACGTCGGGGGGGGAATCCACTGGCGTGGTACGAGAGCCGCGACACCGGCCGCTGACTCTCGTTGTCTATCGTACTGCCAGTACCGGGAGTTCCCCCCCCCCAGCCGACTGGCCGGGGCTCTAACAAACGCAGTCTCGGACGACCGAGAAAACCATTGACATACCCCAATTTCGAGGTCGCGTCGATACTACGGTGTTAGGCCCCAAACAGTGCCCTGGCTTGGCTGCCTCTGCCCTATCTTACTCGTCTCTGCTAGTTTACGAGATACACTACCCGCGTCCTCTGGGTTATTGCGGATGTACGTCTAGAAAAACTGTGAAGACTTCCATCTGCCTTCTCTCAGATCGCCCTCTACGGCACTTCCCCCTGGCCTCCAGCGTATTGGTTGCGCAACACGCAATGAGTGGAGGCCGACTTCGCTGGCATCGTCTCCTGCTTCCACTACCACTTCGCGAAATGCACCGAGGGCCTGCGTGTACCTCCCAACTTTGACCTCCTTACCCTACCGATACGACGACAGGGCGCTTTCTGGCAGCGTCGAATATCCCGCCAACAATTCCACCATGAGAGCGACGGCACCGCCGCCGGCTCCTACCCCGGAAAGCGCCCAGAAGGCGTCGTCGCGTGTGCGCACGATACCCGATATTTGATGAGCCTGGACCCTTCATGGCCTCGAAACAGGACCTTGATGCTGGTGGCTTGATGCCACTGCAACAAGGTCAACCGCCGCTCCCCCGCGAATAACGCTACGTCGCCCCTCGTCAAGCAATGCACGGCGTGTACAACTCCGGACGAACAAGCGAATATTTCGTCAGACTTCGCCATGAAAAATAAAAAAATAAATAGCTCAATGCCAATGACAGCCAAAGAACTCGGCCACCCAGGCCCCACGACACGGACCGGCCCTGTCCTCCCAACAAAATGTGTCCCACGAAATAGGGCGACGTTTGTATGAGGTACCGGCGGCAATGTGCGACCGTGCCCCCCTTGCAATGCACGTTTAACAAGCGGCGACGACGTGAGAAACTCCGTTTGCAAGTTTACGCGGTGAAACACGACTGATAGTTTACTGGCAACAGTACCGGCTTGGTTGCCCTCCAACGCACACCATGCTACGAACTTAAGCAACGCCTGAATCTTATCCGTAGTAGAGGCTGGCGTGTCGAAATACGCAGCCACCCTTATTAACCCCCGAAAAAAAATAAACGATTCGAGACCGGAAACCTGACGTATAAGCTCGGTGAGATGATGGTGCAACCGACTGGCGGATGAGCTCGCTACCAGCGCTCCTGAGCATGGCGCGATACCCGCTGGCCCCAAGCCCTGGGCTCCCAACGGACGCCGACCCCGCACGTACAAGCTGTGCAACTCGTGTTGCTGTTTCCGTACGCCCCACGATCGGCCTCGCCTCCACTGAAGGGCGAGGCCCGTCCTTCTATTCGTCAGCTTGGCAGCCGCCGACCGAGTGAAGCCCCCCCCACTCGACGCCCCGTTGCCGCTGCCCATGCCGCTGCCACTACCGTCGCTGCTGCTCCCGTTAGTCGCACCGCCACCCCCAGCCCCCGCCTGCCCTTGCCCTTGGTCCTCTTGGCCAGGGTTCTCCGAATACAACGCCGCTGGCTGCGATGCCGCTATTGGCCGACCCCCCCCGCCGGTAGCCGCCTTGCGCTTATTACCGCTGCCCGTCTTGCAAGTGGGACCGATGTGGGAGAACGCGCAGATGTCATCGAAGCGGCACCTGCCGGTCTTCTTCCCCTGCCAGCATTCACCACCCCCGGCTCCGGCCGCCGGGGTGGAGAAAAGGCGAGGTTGCTGGACTTCGGTGTTGACACAGCCGCCGAGGGCGACGCAGACGGAAAGGCGGGGCCAGTGAAAACCGGAATGGCGGGAAAGGGACTCCGCCGGCGGAGGGTAGGCCCAAGCGTGACCGCAGCAGTCGGGGACACCGCACAGGTCGAGCGTGAAGGTCGCCAGGTCTTTGGTGACCAGAGCCGCCAGCCTGGCCTAGTTTGCCGGACGACCGGCGACCGCAAAGTGCTCCATAACGTAGTCGTTGAGGATCGTATCTCCCGCGCTGAAGGCTCGTCCGAGTGCCCCCAAGCGAGCGCGCGCCAAATGGAGGTCCGCGCTATTTAGTGGGAGCCCGCGGGACGCGATCGTAACGATCGCGTACCCCAAAATGCTCAGGTGTCGTGCCAGTGGACGGTTGATGCCTGCCCCCCGTGCGCTGTGAAGACCAGAAAGTCGAGGTCTTCTAACGCTCCAACATGCCATGGACGTTGGCCAAAATGTTGACCGTGGCTCCCGCGTACCCCTGCACGGCCGCCCTCTACATTGACGCCAGGTGGCCACCTGCCATAGCCGAGTGGTGGGGCTGACCCACGATGCCACTACGCGGGTGGTCATAATCTGGTTGACCTCTCGGCCCAAGGCGTAAACGGGTTGCTGGCGCTGCCGTCCCCGAAAAGCGTCCGACCCGACCTCAGGCCCACCCGGCCCGTCGCGGGCCGCGTGGCCGACTGCAGTCGATGGCCCGCCGTTGGCTCCTGCCCCACCCTTGAAGCCGAGCCGGCGGCGTGCCCGCTCATCTATCCGGAGAAGGCACCGGCACCACCGGCGCAGCCCACATAGCCCCCGTAGCCGAGCCATCCCCCCCCCTGAGCCACTGCGAGCCCGCCCGCCTGGCCGAGTTGGGCGCGGGCGGTTTCGGTACCGGCCAAAGCGCCACTGTAGCCGACTCCTCCCGCTGGGCCCACGGTGGCCCCGGTACCGCCCCAAAACACACTACCGTAGCCCGCCTTCCCGGGACCACGGCGAGCGGACCTGCCTGTCGAAGAGGGGCGCCGCCCGGAGTACCGCCGTGGCAGAACACCCGCCCCGGACCTGCGGCGAGCCTGCCCTTCTCGGGGTTGGGGAGCCCACGCAGACCCGCGCGGGCGCCCGTGGCCCCATCGTCGGGTTGGCCAGCGATGTTGGGAGTCGGCGGGAGGACCCCAGCGACGGGGCTCCCGAACGGCTGTCCGAGCAGGGCGATGTGGGGGAGTAGTCCAGTAGGGAGGCCCCGGCAGCAGAGCTGCCGGGATGCGTTCCAAACCTGCTGGCGCCGCCCCCCCCCTGAGGGTGGGACGGCGGGAGGCTTCGATAATGTCGTTCATCGATCTCTGGAGCGCCGCCTGGAGCTGGGCGACTTCGTTCGCCATCCTCTACTTGAATATTGCAAAGTCGGCCAGCGACGCGAAAGCCTCCTCGTCGCCGTCGCTACCCGTCATTGTCCCAAGCCCCCCCTCCGCCGTCGTTCTCGCCGGGCCTCTGCGAAATTCGGACTCGGCGAGACAGCTCGGACGCAAAACAGAACACAGTGACGGCGACAGCGGACTACGCGGACGCGGAACAGAACGCAACGGCGGCAACAACGGACGCGACGACACGGCGCGAAAGCGAAACGGGGCAGCGCGACGGGAACGATATTAGATGGAGGCGACGGTGAGCACTATCCATGCACCGGCCTGGACAAGGGTGGGGCTTGGTTGTCCCCGTGCTGGTGTGCGCCGGCACGCCAATAGTACGCTCCGGCGTTGTTTATAGCCGCGGTTGTTGACATACACCGACATCTTCCAATCAACAGCATCCGCTATCCGGTGTTCCGCACCGCGTATCTAAGATAGAGGCGACGGTGAGCACTATCCATGCACCGGCCTGGACAAGGGTGGGGCTTGGTTGTCCCCGTGCTGGTGTGCGCCGGCGCACCATTAGTACGCGCCGGCGTTGTTTCTAGCCGCGGTTGTTGACATGCACCGACATCTGCTTGTCAACAGCATCCGCCCTCTAGGGCTTGGTTGCCCCCGTGCTGGTGTACGCCGGCACGCCAATAGTACGCGCCGGCGTTGTTTCTAGCCGCGGTTGTTGACATGCACGGACATCTTCCAATCAACAGCATCCGCTATCCGGTGCTCCGCACCGCGTATCTAAGCTAGAGGGGACGGTGAGCAGTATCCATGCACCGGCCTGGACAAGGGTGGGGCTTGGTTGTCCCCGTGCTGGTGTGCGCCGGCACACCATTAGTACGCGCCGGCATTGTTTCTAGCCGCGGTTGTTGACATGCACCGACATCTTCCAATCAACAGCATCCGCTATCTGGTGCTCCGCACCGCGTATCTCGTGCACCGGCCAAGAGCTTTCCTTGGGGTGACACGCGCCTGTGTCTTTGGTACGAATGTATCGCTAGTGGCATGGGGGGTGACGCATGCGCCGGCATGCATTCCGCTCGATCTCGACTGAAAGCCGGTGCGCCGGTCACGAGACGTAGACCGGCGCATACTCCGGTACTATCGACCGCCTTATAGTGCACCGGCACGGCATCGTTGTTGTGCGTCGCGACGCGTATCATAAGTATCGTTAGTGAGGGGCAGGGCCAAGGGTCGATGCATCGGCGCAAGCCCCAAGCCGTGCACCGGCACATAGTCCCTCACCATCGACCGACTTCTAGTGCGCCGGCACAGCGGTGTTGTTACATACATCGTTCGTTGTGTACCGCGACGTCTAACATGTGTATCGTTAGTGAGGGACGGGCCAGGGGCCGACGCGTTGGCGCCGGCCACGAAGACTGCGCCGGCACATAGTTCTCCCCATCGATCGCCTTACAGTGCACCGGCACGGCGTCGTTGGAACACACAGCAGTAATTGTGTCTCACGACGTGGATGATATAGATCGCTACTAGGTACCAGTATATATTTATCGCGACGCGTATGATAGGTATCGATAGTGAGGGGCAGGGCCGAGGGTCGACGCATCGGCGCCGGCCCAAAGCCGTGCACCCGCATATAGTCCCTCACCATCGACCGCCTTCTAGTGCGACGGCACAGTGGTGTGTTAGATACATCGTTCGTTGTGTACCGCGACGTTTATTATATGTATCGTCAGTGAGGGACGGGCCAAGGGTCGACGCGTTGGCGCCGGTCACGAGGCCTGCGCCGGCATATAGTCCCTCACCATCGACCGCCTTTTTTTGTGCACTGGCACAGCGTCGTAGGAACATACAGCAATACATTGTGTCTTGTAACGTGTATGATGAGTATCGCTAGTGGGGGAGGGGCCGCAGGCCGATGAGTTGGCGCCGGCCACGAGACCTGCACCGGCGTATCTTCCCTCACCATCGACGGCCTTTTAGTGCACCCGCCCAGCGGTGTCGATACGTACAGTCGTACATTGGGCCTCACGACGTGCATGATATATATCGCTATTCATAGTGAGGGACGGGGCGAGGGCCGACGCATTGGCGCCGGCCATGAGACCTGCACCGGCCCTATCTTCCCTCACCATCGACGGCCTTTTAGTGCACCCGCCCAGCGGTGTCGATACGTACAGTCGTACATTGGGCCTCACGACGTGCATGATATATATCGCTATTCATAGTGAGGGACGGGGCGAGGGCCGGCGTATTGGCGCCGGCCATGAGACCTGCACCGGCCCAACGCCCCTCACCATCGACCGCCTTTAAGTGCACCGGCACAGCATTGTTGGTACATACTGCAGTACGTTGTGTCCCGCGACGTGTACGCATGATCTGTATCGTTAGTGACGGACAAAGCCAAGGGCCGACGGCACTGGCAAAGAAGCGTTGTTCATATATATCAGAAAACGAAAACGTCAGCTGTGAGATCGAGGATACAAAGTATACGTCAAGTATATGCCGGTACGTGCGAGTATGCATCACCATTCCTGGGTGCGGCATGTTTGCGAGGGGAAAAAAAAACCTGGTATGTGCTCGTACAGCACACATGCCCTCCGTTCAGGTGTTATCAGTATGTCCTTTTAATGCCAAATACTCTTGTGTGCGGGTATGTACCTCCATTCCTGGGGACGGCCTCTTGGCGGATATATCACGATATCTGGTACCAGTACAGACTTGGTGCTCTCTGCGCCGGTGCAGCGGTGGTACGTCTCGATCAAATATTTCTACTGATGTCCGAGTCCTGTCTATGCTGTTGCGAATATCATCAGTTGTTCCCTCCTGTAAACGGCCGATTCGCGAATTCGCGGACTTTATAGAAAAAAACTAAGAAAGCACCTCAGGAAGGACACCCAAAGTTTATACAAGTCTCTACCCGTATTACCCTTCATGCGTGTGCAAGCAACTCTTACCCAACCACCGGAGCGAACCCGCCAAGAAAAAACAAATCGTGGGAAAAATCATGGCTGGCGGCCCCAAGCGATCGAGGTAACGATGCTTGCAGGCGCAAGAGGCAGGCTTGTGAGGCATTGTGCACCAGAGTCGACAATCCGCGCCCAATTGCGCTCAAGTTCAAGGTCTAAGAACCCCTAACATTCCCGGACCCTCGCTGTTCGTTTGGATCGTTCCAGCAGCGACGGTTACAAATTGTAGAGGGTTGCGTATATCTTCGCAAGCGTTATTATAATTATGCCGTGTGCTCAAGAGGAGAGTTTGAGCACTCTGTTCTCTGCTCCGAGCTACGAGCTAGGCTCCGCTCTCTCTCCCCTCCTCTGCCCTCTACAACGACTATAAATAATCTCATCGGACCATGCGGTGGTCAGGGCATCCAGGCTTGGACTCTACGAACACACTAGTGACTTGAACGTTTGAGATCTGGTACCACAAACCCACGGTGCCTTCGAAGGGATCAGCCCAAGAAGAGCAAGATTCTCCGAGTGAAGTTGAACATCTGAGATGCCAGGTCAAGCTGGCGATGGAGAACAGCGAGGCGTCGATGCTGAGCGCCATGAAGGAAATGATGGCGGAGTTCACGAGGAACAACGGCCGATCGGAGTCCGGCAGCGCTGAGGGTAACGCTGCTGTAGAGGAGAGCCCACAAGGGGCAGTACCCAATGCTGTGAGAGAGATCCCTGCTGCTGCTGTAGGCATGGCAAGGGATATTGCAACAGAACAAGAGACACATTTGCGTGAGGGCGCCTCGCCAGATTTGGGAGCAACTGGACGCCGAGGAACTGCGTTGCCTGTCGAGGTTGGCCCACCGAGGGGTCAGCCAGACCAGCATGGGAGGACAGGAGGATGGGACCAATACTCTGGCGGTGAGTTGGGTGGTGGGTTTGATCTGCCTCTATCGCGCTATTTGGCCTTCAAACACACTCCTGTGCCATCGTTTAGTGGGCTGAAATCTGAGTTCAACCCATGGACAGCTCGGTATTACGCCAAAGGAGTTGTTGTTTTGTCCGCTTTCGTGTCGGATCCACCGCAGTACATCCCCGTGGGGGAATTAGACACAGAAAACTTGATACTTATCGCCAGGGGGTTTAGCCGCGAAAGTGTGCACAAACATACACTGGTGTGGAATTTCCTGTCAACAGCCCTCAAAAACAAGAGCGAAAAGCCGAGGCAAGCGTGCGACGCTCTCCGTGCGTGGTACGGCCCTCAGACGACGGGGGCCAAATCAGACCTCTCTAGACGCCTTAACAGTTTCAAGATGGCGCCGGGGAGCAACCCGCTCGAGGAGGTGGGCAGGATCGAGGATCTTGCCGCGGAAATGCGCACAGCAGGAATGTCAGTATACGACCACATGCTGTGCACCATCTGTATTGACGCTCTGCCTGCAGAATACGAGATATAGGCTCGGAACCTGGCATCACGTGACAGAATCGGCCGTGATGACATCATCAAGGCAGTTCGAGAACGGCATCACCGACTTTCTGGAAACAGGAAGAAGGGGTCCAACGCTGGCCATGCAGGCCATGCTATGTACGCTGGCGGCGGCGGTGGCGGTGGTCGCGGGAAAGGTGGAGGAAATGGCAAAGAAAAAGGTGAAGGACGGGGTCACGGACGAGGCGGTGGAGGCACCAACGAGGACGGGGGTGGCTCGGTCGCGGCTGCTGGTGGCAATGGCAGCAGCGCCAAAGCCGCCAACGGAAGTACTCCAGTAGGCAAGTGTATTAGGTGTGGCAAGAAGGGCCATTGGAAGAGCGAGTGCACGGCGAAGCTATGCAGTCGATGCCAAGGACGCGGACACTCTGCCGATGCCTGTCCCACGTCCATGGATCGATGCAGTCGATGCAACAGGCGGGGACACGCTGCTGATGTCTTCCCCTTATCGAAAGAAGAAGCTGTCATGGCGGTGACGAGCGAGGATGGGGCAAGGGACGACGACCAAGAAAAAGGTACGGTCCAGGCCTCAGCTTTCAGGGCCGAAGAGACAGGCAAGTGCAGCGGTGGTTCGGGGGAAGGGGAGTCTGCTTGGCAGGCAGGAAACGAGACCTGGAAATGCAATAGTGGTGCGTCTACTCACATGACGCCCTCCGCAGACTGCATGATAAACTATAGAGAATGCAACTTGACTCTCCCAATCGCTGACGGATCCACTCGAGCGATCGAAGGTTTCGATGTCGTGAGCGTTGTCTTTCGGTCCGGAAACGGTCCCGTGGAAATGCTGCTTACGAACGTTGCGCGCGTGCCGGATCACCGCTACCACTCATTTTCCCTGCCCACTCTCGTCAAAAAACGGCCATACTGTCGAAGGGCGCCCCACGGGGCTTGTAGTCAGGCTCAAGTCAGAGCGTTCGATCGTGTTTCCGTTGAGTGGGACCCTCTACAGCCTGTACGGCTGCCGAGTCGACCACAGTCGTGGGGAAAATGCCTGTGCTGTACTCGCCTCGGCGCAACTGCCCAACCAGCCTGCACCACCTGTACCTGCCGAGGCGAATGGCTCCCTGTCTACGGAAAAGGGAGGGTCAGAGGCAGACGACGTGAGCACGTCGGATCGAGGTGGTTGGGGGGTGGTGGATGAGCTGGACGACGGTCTGGCTCACTTGAACGACCTTGACGTGACGTGGGGTTTTGACCTGGACGCGTTTATGCAGGAGCGTGCACAACAGGCACCTGCCGTCGGCGAGGCCGGCGGCGAAACACCCGAGACAATGAGTTCGTCTCAAGGGGGCGCTGTAGACGCTTCCTCGGTCCCGGCAGAAAGGGCCGAAACAGCCGAGACGATGGATTCGTCTCAAGGGGGCGCCGTGGACGCCTCCTCGGTCCCGGCAGAGAGGGCCGGAAGCGACCCGGGCGCACCATCAGCCTCCGACACCGGCCAAGAGGACTGTGAGGATCCCCCCATGGTCCTGTCGGGAAGGCCAGCACACGAGCTCAGCAGCTGGGGCCGGCTCCCCCCGACAGTACGGGGCCGGACCGGTGTCAGAGCCAACGCCTGGAGAGTGAACCTGCTGTGCACCAAGTAAGGATGGATGGAGGAGCCGCAGGCGCGCTGCTTGCGGCAGCGTACGAGTCGTGGACGAAGCCTGGGAGTATGCTGAATCGTTTCTGGACGACGGAGGACGCAGTGGCTTTGATGGCCGGAGGACCAACTGTGGAGAACAAAGGGGAGTTGACTTGTTCATGCCCAGTGGTTTCCCGGAAGACGTAGAAACCGCCCCCACAGTCCGTAGCAGATGTAGAGCGTTCTCAATAC
>JASSKH010000003.1:5125956-5426734 GCA_031763025.1 Macrocystis pyrifera
CAATACCTCTCCATAAACCCTAGGTTTCCTCCCTTGAATGTTCCACCTGGGCGCTCTTGGCATGGGCAGTAGAAACAAGATTTTTTGTTTTTTGCTGTCGAAATCACTGCATATTGACAAGAGTAGCTACGTTTGGATTTCTTTGGGCAGTGCATACTAATATCCATACAATCACCTACCAGGTAGTGATCAACCGAGTTTATCCAACATATTCCAAACGTCATTAATACCCGGTGATTTTTATTTTTTTAAACAAAATATATATTTTTGTTTCTATTTCATTCCCAAGAGCGCCCCGTCGATGGATTAGGCTGTTTCTTATGCGTTTCGATTTCGAGCTTCAGATTTGTATATTTCGTCCCTAAAATGAAAGCATCTTCGTACAAGTATGCAGTCCGAAATGTGCGAAATAAGAACGGATTTGTTCCGATTCGAGAGTTCGATGGCCCAAATCGTCAGCTTTCGGCCCAAAATCCGACGACTTGGGCCATCAGATTTTTTAATCGAAAAATAGTATGATCTCTAAATTCCAAAATGTCTTCCACGAAAGTGAGCAACAACAGCATAACGACCGATGAGTTGGATGGTGACACGGCTGTATAACGATGTTGCGTCGCGCCCGACGCTCATTCGGCGGGCGGCGCGTCTCTCCGTGGCCACACTACCGTGGGCTGGGGCAGGCTCGGGCCTAGAGACCAAGTCTAAGAGAAGCGCACTTGGCGCGCACCTCTACGTGGATACATAAACTCGTAGACTGCAGCCGCAGCAGCAGCAGGAGCAGCAGCAGCAGCAGCAGCAGCAGCAGCAGCAAGTTGCAGCAACTAGCAGTCTGTCACCTTGTGTCAAAAAGCATATTTCCAAGACACAGATTGATTGACACGTTCGACCTCGGCTCGCCTGTTCGCAGCCAAAACAGAGGCAGTCAGCTTGGGCTCGGACGCTTGAATCGCACGATCATTTGAACGCCCTTGTCGCGTCTATTCTCGGCGGGCGACCACAACAACAAACAACAGTTTGTCTGGACGTTTGCTCGAATCTTTACACGCACGGTAAATCTGCTTTTGTCGGCAGTGGAAGACTGGTTCGATTTGCGAAGTTCGCACCTGAAAATGCAATCGGGTCGAAATTTGAAACTCAAATTGTGATCCGCATAAATAACAGCCTTACTTAGACGTGCCATGCTTCGATTCGAATTTGACCACTTTTCCTTTGGGAATTTCGCGATTATGCTCTATAGGAAAAATATGACTTCTGGCCCAAATTCAACAGATAATATTTTGTCTCGTTATTACTATTCAGAAATGAAAGATAACCGACGTGATTAGCCACCTACTCGGAAAGACCGCTGGTCAAAAATAGTGATTTGATCGAAAAGCACGATTTTCCCCGAACCAAAAAAATGTCAGGTTTGCTGACAGGGCATGCACTCCTTCCCATTTTTTTTAGGTGTACGATATGTTTTATCTATATTATTTGTATCTGGCTGTATTGTATTGATCGCTTCCTTGTTTTCTGATATGTATTTGCGTTCCATTTTTTGGGAGTCTGTCCTGTGGCTTTGGATGTGGAAGATTGGACAGAGGAAATCTGGGGTTTGTGGAGAGTTATTGAACGTTGTTATGCCTGAATAGAGGGGATGGGCAAGAGGGTCATACAGTTGATGACTGGTGCAGTTGTTTGAACTGGGAAACAGGGGCTTAGAAGGGTTGCAATAGTGAGGAAGAAGACCATTTACTGCTGGAGTACTCTGCTCGTGGGTGTTGTACGAGAAGGGGTCTGGCATTCGGTAGGAGGTCGGCGAGTTGAAAGAAGATTTGGATGTGGGCTAATGTGAGAACAACAACAACAATTCATTGTGAACAGGTCAAAGTGAAAGAACATACCAGGGCCGTGGGAACTCCGGACGGGCTTAAGATTTTTTTTTTTTACCTCCTTCAATTATTTGTCGTACTTCGCTTGGGATTCCTGTATTACAGTAGTTTACAGTAGTCAGTCTAACTGCTATGCATTGTAGTAAATACCCGGTGCCTGACAGACTACTCGTAACTGCTATAGTACAAATTCGGCTAACGCCCCGAAAAACAATATACAAATCAAGTTGAGAGGCTTTGAAGCCCACCTTATTTGTTTTGCTAGAAATCGACATGCTCGAACGCACAAAACAAAGGCACCTCTTGTTTCACGTCGTAGGTTGAACAATTAAACCAGCGGCATGATAAAATGATAAGTTCCCTCGCGCTGCCACCGTACGTCGAGGATTCTCTCGCTTTCTTTGCAACCGAACGAACGTCGATAGTGGCGACGGTAGGTCGTTGAGTCGTTTTCCTGAGGAAGGCAGCTCACGGGCTTCAGGTTTCGAATACGCGGGCGGGAATTTATTAAACACTCCAATCAAAGATACCGCGCGTATGTAGAATACGCGCACGTGTTGTTTTCGCGGGTGGGCGTGTTGATGTTCGGCCCTACTATGTACTAAACACACACCGCACGATGGCACGATGGCACGGCATGAACGAAGCCACCGCACAAAAATGTTTCTTCACTATTGTACTTTTCCTCCTCCGATCAGCTGTACGGTACCGCTGTATGTATATGCCACATTTATGATGTTATCCTGTCTTCCGCTCCACCGTAACAGGGCGGTCTGCGACGACGTCGACCAGTTCTTGGACGTCCCGTTTCCACTGACCGGAGACAAAACCATCGACTTGAGCGTGGGAGTTATCGAGTGCGAGATAATGGACCCAGACACAAACCCGGAGGAAGTGACGACGATTGAGGTTGAAGGCGGCACTCTCACTATCCGGAGCGACAAGACAGTGCAGTAAGCATGCGAATTTGTAATGCGAGTCGTGCGTGTTGCTTAGATTGTATTCTCTCCGTTTGGGGCTGAAAGTGTATGCGTTTTGGGGAACGACCTGCCGTTCTGGGAACTGGAATGACCAAATAGAGTATATAGTCAGTAAGACAACACGAATATATATATCAATTTTGCTTCAGGAGGGACTTCCGTAAATGATACCAGGTACCAGGTATGTAGCACGGTCAGTCGAGCCTGTTGATGTACTACTGATGTACTTGCATCTGGTTGAGGTACCACAGCAGTAGCCACTCCGAATCTCTTCGGAGTATCAAGGCGCCACGTCACCTGTTTGGCATTAGCAGCCTCCTACACAGTATGCACCGCAGATACAACGAAACCCGGTCTCTCGTGGTGCGGGAGTATAGGACGTTTACGTACCCATACACAACGACGCAAGAACGAGGCCGTATTTAATTTTTCTTTAGGCTCGTTTTCTTGGATCGGTGTGTGATACATTTGCGATTTTCCTGTTCGGTCAATGCTCCAAGCCTATCACAGCAGCAAAACCCCTTGCCAGGTTTTTCGTGCTGTTGCATTTTACTCCGTATACGAGCTTATGCATGATGGGTTGATTCGACCCAACATAAGCAAAGATGAAACAGTTTATGTTGTTGCGACGCGGAAGAACTATTTTTGGTTGCGACACAGCAACGGATGCACACCTTAAGCAAGCAGGCAAGTGGTACAGAAAAGTGCAACGATCAAGTGATCAGACTTGAAACGTCCGAGAAGATACAGCGGAGTACGTTCTGGCCCTCTTGCAGTATGAACCATGCAAACGCATAGTTCGTATAGCCCCGTTATTGGGTTGCAGTATCCAAATTGATATTACGGGGGACCATAGTAAATAGGACCAAATAATGTTAGTCAAAATAGGAATATATTTTATGTGTACCAAATGTCCAACTAACTATGGACCCCTGTACTAGTTGATGCAGCAAGTTTAGAGTGTCACCCGCATCAAAGGCATGTATTAAGGGTAACTATGATGCTACGCAGCAGCAGCCGGCAGTCTATACGAGTCGCTGATCAGTAACGTAGTCACCTGAAGAGAATGGGCCACAGCAGCATGAGGTGCTCCGGCAGTACAAGCAGTCGGCAAGCTCAATAAATGCCGATTTAGCAGATATGCGGCGAAACCAGCTTGGACTAATTCCTCTGTTTGGCGCGGCTTCACCCCGATTGGTCGTTTCTAGGTCATTTGTTTCACCTAGGACGATGCCATTTTTCAGCCGCACTATGGAGGTCTCGCGAGCTCTGTCATCGAACGAGAGTTCCCGTGAATATGTGAATACTAGGTCGCTTCTGTTCTCTCCCCGCTGCCCCCTTTAGACAGGTCATTGTTGTAGGGGAAGAACCTTAACTCCGCATAAGGGGGATGGTCGTACAACGTAGTGTTTATATGGTAAGGCACTCACGAGGCACGTACATAAGAAGCCCATTGCTGTCTCTGGAAGTGGCCACACCAGAAAACAAATCAATTAACTGAGGCTGTCATCCATATGCAACAAAATCCGTCCCAAACGCGATTCTTGGTAGGATGCAGCTCATTCATGCGACTCATCCAACACCTCACCACGCTTCGTGCTTGGTGCAAGCAGTGTCTGCCCGGTCGATATAACCTCGAGGTGCTTCGTTCCTGCATTGAGAGGTAGCGAGGGTCTATGATCATACAACTGCGGTCGTGCATAACAGCAAGTACACCACCACCCCCCTCCTCATTCTGTCCTCACGGGCAACACCAAAATCCAAGCTGGCCTTGAGCGTCATTCGTTTTTGAAAATATCTTTTGAAAGCTGACGCTTGAACAACAACCAGTCGGATTGACACCGAGTGATATTGCCTGCCTCCGCTGTGGGCTGCCTGACCTAACTCAGGAGCCGCGCACACATGCCCACTGCCTACTTTTCCTTCCGAGAGTAGGCGCAACATTGTTTGGGTTCCAAACAACTTAGGACGGCAGTTTCCGTGACCACATGTACCTGATATTTTCCGGAGATCCCGTAGGTATCCCCGCTGGCGATGTTTTCGAACAGCGTATTTGTGATGAACAGCGAGCTAAAAGCGGGTTAATTATGATGCGTCCTATCCGCAGGTTCATCAACGTGGCCTTCCTGGTTTTGCCCGGGGCCGCTCTCGTGTTCGACATGCCCCAGACCCTGTTCGGTCCCAACGGTTTTGTGAGCTGCCGCCTATTCGTCAGCCGCAAGCTGTCATAGGTGTACTTTAGAGACGGGGGAGTGTTGGGATTCCACGAGGCAGATAGTTTGTAGAAGGGGCAGTGATTGCGCTGTATGCGTTGATCACTGCTGTGTCGCCACGGTTTTACACGTTACTACGCTGGAGGCTGCTATTTTTCTCGTCGCAAGAAAACTGACGTGCAACATTCTCACAGCATCTCAGTGGTGAAATCTAGGTCCTTTACGTTCTTCTATTGCATGACAGTAACTGCTGTACCAGACAACGACGTATCTCGGGACCGAATTCCGTTCAACGGCCGAGGGATGTCGTCGTACGATCTTGCACACTGCGGAATTTCGCTCAAACGTTTCCAACTAAAACATGCACGCTAACCCGTTTTTTCCCCACAACCGCGGTTCCATTGTGATTTTGATATCGTTATTCCATAGGTGTTTAGCGGGGACTTTACTTCGGGCTCGCTGATCACGGTAGAAAACAGGCGGCAGCGTTACGTTCAACGGTCACGTCACGTTCCGGGAGGTTGAACACGCGACATTCATTCTTACCGTTTCTGGGAACGCAGAGTGAGCGCTGTCGGTATGTCACCCCTCATATCATGGATCCCCTTCTCTCGAGTCGATGGACTATAGGGCCGACAAAACTTTGTGAAACATTGGGACTTGGTATTGATATCGATACAAATATGGCTTGTGAACTACATTGTCAAACCCATTCGAGGACCCAGCTGGGCCGGTGCTTTATCGAGTCCGCCTGGACCGTGTACACTGATGAGGTACTCACTGAATATAGTTATATTCTCGTTCAGTGCTTCGGTTTTCCTCGTAACTCTACGGAAGAAGACATTACGGACGTATTCCCAAGTCAGCGCTATCTTGTGAGCTACCGAGCCTCGAGAGTGGCGCAAAACAAAAGCAGATATATTCATATACATGGTAATGGGTGGGATCCATCGACGTGCAGCAAAGCCCGTCGTCAACCCTTTGGGATGCTCTATTTTTCGTTCCCAGCGTTCTGCGGTTAGGTGCCGCACTTCAAGAGAGATCAGACTGTACCGTATGGTGCAGCCCCGAAACATATGCGATGTGCCTTCGTCATCTCGATAATGTATATCACCGATATATACTATTAATACTGTACATACAAGTATATTCCGGAACGATTCCACTCCGTAACGCCTATAATGTGCTCATGCTGTGAGGGCGGGGCGACGACGGCTCACTCGTTAGGCGGTCTGGATTTCAAGCGCTTACGTGGAACCACTGCGTGATAATCTTCATACACGTTCGTGCGACAGGTTCAAGAAAACGGTTTTCAGCGTGGATAACCGCCGTGGTGCGATCCAGGTTACCGGTGGCGAATTAAGGTGAGCGGGGATGGGGCGGAGCAATACTATTGCCGCGTTAGTCGGTTGCATCACGAGGCCACGTCGAGACCACCAAGAGCACATCCGTTAACGTATCCCTATGAGGTCTGATTGTTTTCTAAGTCAAGCTGAGCACGCTTTATTCGTGCCGTGGAGGTTAGCTCCATCATGAAAGCATGCCACAGGCATTGTAATACTATCTGTATTCCTGTCTGTAACGGCTTGCGTTTCCGGCTGCTCACGGCACTACGCGTCCTTTTTTTCTGTTACTGCGAGGCACCCCTCCACCACCACACGTGAAAATAATGTCGAGGTCGCCCGTGGACTGCAGTGCCACTTCGGTGGGCATCCACAACAGCGGCCTAGGCTTCGCGCAGTCGAGCACTCGTATCAGCGCAAAAGCTGGCCTCTCCCCCGCCGCCACAGCTGGTTCTTGATGCTAGCTAATCAGGCGTTCCACGATAGAGGTTGACCCTAATTTGTCTGAAGGTCCTCACTTGAGGAGCTCCATACCTCTCCCGAAAACTGCTTTCAGCAAAAATCGTAATGTACCCCGATAGATATTCCCACGGCCCAAGTATGCAAAAATGTTATTTTTCTAAACAAGATTGGCATCCAGACGACTTTGGGTTAAGGAACTCCGTCATTCAGAAACCATATCAGCGGAAGTGTGCTACCTCTATCGTAGAACGCGTCTAATGGGGAGGGAGGAGTGGCCAATGGCTGCAGGCCCCTTGGTTAGATGCGCAGACAAGCCTGTTTCTCCAGGGATAATTCATCGTTGATCACGCTCCCCTGTATCGCCCCGCCCTCCACCGAAAACCCCGTTTGGGTCTGCTTCTGCTGCACGTATCACCACCACCGTGACATATGTTCGTCTTCGTATCTGTGTGCCAGAAAACACCTAGCTGCGTTGTGGGTGAAGGGCCACTCCGGCGAACGAGAAATCGCTCGTTCAAACGTATGCAGCGCGCTTGGCGTTGTTGACACAGGGGTCATGACGCTCCTTCGGGCAGACCATGGCCCGAAGGTACCGCCGCAAACGCGGGTTCAAACCGAGTCGCACCCCTTCTCCAGTGCAGAGTGGCTCGCTCAACTCGATCGCGTGAATCGACGGCTGTGGGGTGGAAGATCCACCGTTGCTTCGATGATGACCCGCACGTTGTGTTTGATTGTTCTAATCACACAGATCTGTCGCAAGATTGGCTTTTTGTTTAACTCATCCATCGTCGCCTGTGATCGCGTCTATCTTTCATTGGGCAGGTTGCGTGGCGATGCGATGTTCAGTGGAAACGATTTCGCCAATGTCATCAACTCCGACGGCGGATTCATAAGGTCAGCCAAGATTTGTTTTTACGCTCTCGTCGTCTACATCGTCGTACTTGCAGTTGCTGAACAGCACATTGGCTACCACTGGGCTGTTTTCCAGCATATCCGCTCCTTGTATCCCCGGGCCTAACGCCGTGTGGTACCCAACGATGTGTGACGGGTCGTTATTGGTCAGGTTCTCAACAACCGCGACCTTCGACGCCTCGAGCTCTAGTGACGAAGGAAGCGGTCGTGGCTGCGTGTTCATCAACGAAGGCTCCACCTCCAAAATCAGGTGCTAGTACATCGTTTAGTTGCCCGGTCGGGTTCATTCAATGTGAGTTTTTCACAGGTTTCTATTTTTTTCCGTGAGTGTTCGAGGTTGAAGCTACTGAGGTTGTGTGGTTTGTGGTCAGTTCCGTGTCGTCTGTGCCTATCCTGGTCTGTCAGGTTTCTTGTGGAACTGTTGAGATTCAGGCGATTCGATACATTAAATGCAAAAAAGTGCGACAAATGCACTGCTAGAGAACAGAGGAACTGCTACCGTTTCCTATCTGTTTTGTCGCCCGAACGAAACCAGTATAGTTAAGGCGCACCTACGTATACATCCTCGATGGGGGACCACCACTAGTAGTCGTGTGCACGTTTCGAGGTAGGAAAATGTAGAGTTCTCCAGCCTTGTCAGAGATAGTTAATCCGCATTCGATCACCGTGATCGTCGTGCGCCCTGAGGTTATTTTACCATTCAAGCATGTGCCTTAAACCACGCACCACCTTTTTTACCCTCAAACCGTTTACCGTTCCAGCTCAAACAGTGTAAATCAGAAAAAATAGCTTGAGCAGCCTTCTGGGCAAGCCGTGACTGTCTAGAATATACCTATTTTACCTGTGAAGGTGTAGAGCTGGTTTCGTTGAGGTGACATTAAATTCGCGAATTCGAACAGCAGCGGCAAAATACAGATAACATCTTCCGATGTAGACGTATCCCACGGCAGGTAAAGACCCAAGGATTTCCGGGACGTTAAGCTGTTCAATCGAGTAACTGCCGGCTAGTGTTACACTGTTACCAGTCAGCATATTTCGTTTATCGGACTGGCGCAAAGAAACGTTGGTAGGGTTGTGTCAACAAAATATCTTCGACGATATGTTCTGGGCAAGATCTTGGACCTCCTCCGGTGATGAGCGTCGAAGATAAGACACCATCCGCACCATCCCTACCCATGGTTTCCAATATATTTAACTATACCGTATAAAGGAAAGGTAATCTCGCTTTCCAACAGGGACAGTGCGCTCATCGCACGGAGTCGTGTGCTCTTTTTTCCTGACGCGAATCTCTGTCACCCTGTTTTTCACCATGTCGGACGCTCGCCTGTACCTGGTGCAGCTTCCGAGGGGACGTGTACTTCATCAACAACAGCAGATGCACCAACACGGAGGCCCCGCCGGTGTACAACAACGGAGAAATGACGTGAGAAACGTCGTTGCCCTCGTCAACGTCGACCGCCCCCACGAATCAAAAACGATACGGACGGCGACGTCATGGGGAGTGTCTGCAGTAGCGTCATCCAACGATGGTGTATCATCCGTAGTGGGGGGGGGGGGGGGGGGGGGGGTTATCTGATTTCGTAGCAGGGTGCGATACACCGTGCGTAATTTGTAAATGACCACAAAGACTCCTCGGAGAGTGTTATTCGAGCGTATCCTATGGCTTCGAGAAAGGCGTAAGCAGGACCCTGCAACCGGCCGTGCTGTTGTGCTGAGCAGTGCCACACGGCAGAGGTGCCATTTTTTTCTTCTCAATACTGTCTGACCGGTTGAGTGCCTCCCGCGAGGAACAACGGTCAGCACGTTACGCTTTCTAGTATGATTGATTTCGGACTAGTTCATAGCAATGTTGGTCAGGTTGCGAGAACAATCCTCTTTTAAGGCGTGTTTCGGGTGACAAATTGAGCTCATCATGTGAAGAGCGCCCGAAGATGGCCCCCCACCTCTACTGCTGTGGCGCTGCTCTAACTCCCGGTTTTGACGGTTGAGCCAGACGTTGCCCATCAAACTATGTAAAGAGGCTTTGCACGATAGAGGTTCACCCTCAATTGTCTGAGGCTCCTCACTTGACCTTAAGGAGCTCCATACCTCGCCCGAAAACTGACTTCAACAAAAATCAAATTCGTCGCGACGAAGAATTCCATGGCCCAAGTATAAAAAAAACGTCCTTTTTCGAAACAAGATTGGCATTCCGACGATTTTGGGTTAAGGAACTTCGTCATTCAGAAACCGTTTTAGCGGAAATGTGCTACCTCTATCGTAGACCTCCTCTCAAAAGTGATGCGACGCTGTCGTGTATAGTTTGGATACATCTAGCTATCCGCCCCTATTTTTTGTTTGGTTCATATCACGAGATGTCCCAGTGCATGTCCCGACGCTGCCCCCCTTGTGACGCTGCTGTTTATAATCCGTACGAAGATTCTACGGGAAGGCGCGTTTCAACGACAACACATCTGGGGCAAACGGTGGCGCTGTTCGCAACGAGTTTGGATCAATGACGTGAGTGCGTCCCGTTCTGCTCGACGCGAACCTCGCCTGTTCCGTTTGACATGATAAGCACGTGTAATGTGCATGTACGGTACTATGAGTGTTTTCTCTTGTTTGGGCTTTCACTTGGGTAGCAGCTGCTGTGTCTCCATCGTATCATGGCCGTCGTCTACGAATATGGGAAGGTTTGGCGGCGGCCTTGAATGGACACCAGTACACGGAGGACTGCGGAGCGGATCACAGGAGGTAACTACAATGGGTGGGTATCCATGCTTGCGACTGCTACGTGAGAGTCTTACTTCTCGGCCAAATACACTCACGATACAAGAATAACGACGAACATGTTTAACTCTAACTTCGGGTCGAGTACACTCCACTCGGGTTCATTGTATTTAATTCATTCGCAAATTCGTAGCTTATTCTGTATGCGAGTGGCGCGCCCACAGTCGATTTTACTTTTCTTCTTTTGTTTTGTGGGTGACAGGTTCCACAGGGCTGTGCAGTTCAACAACAACCTTTCTCAGGGCAACGGTGGTGCCATCGCCGTTGACGGTGGAGACGTGACGTGAGTGCTGTGCAAAACGCCCAAGGTTGAAAAATAGCCATGACACTTTTTAACTACCAGTCGGGGTCGATTCCAAAGCAAAACAGGGCCGTCTGACGTATGCCTTTGATAGTGGTGCACCGACGGTTTTTCTGGGATTCCTCATTAAACAAAATGCAGGCCTATACCCCAGTCGATATATACTGACTTTTGAGAAGAATAAAACAGAAATGCAACCCCATGGTCTAAGCCACAAACAACGAAGAGAATGTGAGATGCCAATAATGTTCCCACGATATTGGGTAGAGTTCCTCGGATATTCTTCTTCCGACTTCAGAGGGAAAATTTGACGGTATCAATTGACGGTCACAGCAACGGCCACTGCGTGCTTCGAGGATGATCCAAACTGACGTCGGGGTTGTAATCGTTGAATGCAAGGAGTCGTAGGGCACGGGGACAATCCGTGAACCAACGCGTGCAGCTGGGCGTTCGTGTTGTTCGTGGGCTCTATCTCGTGGTGTCCAAGAGGTTAAGAAGCGCTCCGGCAGTCATAAATGCTTCGCCTAAACAATTCAACTGCTATCGTGGTACGCATCATATGTAAGGATATATCTATATATTTAGTTCTATACGCAAGGATATACGCCGCCGATTGCGGAAAGTGGGGGGGGCAGCGTTTCGTTGATATCGTCCCAGAAGTTAGCCAGGCGGCGGTTATGGTGAGATGCAAAAACTCTGAGTCATGCATGTTCAATATCATTTTGTGGGGAAATCCGCCAAATTGATCTTCTTCGCCCTTACCGTTACTTCCTCAAGCAGAAGCAGGAGCGCCTTCGCATTTCACGCCGTCATTTCTCCGACACAAATGCCGAGTACATCCGTCTCACAAACGGCAGAGCGTTGTTGTCAGGTTTCGTTTAGTGAACACCATACGGGTACGCGTTTGCCCTTAGTCGTCGGCAGTTCCGCCGACTTTTCGCTACTACTGTCAACCATAGGAATATCGCCTGGGATCAGCGAACCGACCGATCACCCTTTTTTGTCCTGTCTGTCCGCCTTGACAGGTTCAGAAGGGGGGTGACGTTCAACGGAAACACTGCAGAAGAATCTGGCGGCGCCTTTTCCGTCCTGTTCTCCGACAAGTGAGCTCTTTCGAAATTGCCACGAATGAATATTTTTTTTAGGTTTTCAAGGCGATGTATGAAAGTTTTGAGAGCTGCCCTGTTGAACGCGAATATGTCAGAAACCATGTCAGGCAAGGAAAACGGTACGGTGTCAAGGGTGTAAGGCTGGGTGCTCCACACAATGTTACTGTGACAACTAGTTGTTTGGTGCCCATCAAGGCATTTCCAGGTAAATTTGCTGTCTGTAAAGGGGCCACAGTGCTGTCTCCTGATATCGTTGGTTGATTGGCGAGTGCCCCCCCGCTTCCATGTCCCATGGCGCGACAACCTCCGCATGACATCCGGCCAGCAAGAACACGCAACAATGAAACGTCACCCGTGATACGCACGGCCTGCCCCCGTACTTGTGCCTCTTGCGCAGCCGCTCTCTTGACACTTCTGGCTTCGGCTCGCTTACATTCGAGAGGCCGTCCGCGGTGCGCTTCGTGGACAATACCGTCGACACAACGCGGGGGGTAAGTTGATTGGTCCGTTCGTCCTTGTCCGACTACGGCGCCCTGACCGTTTCGCCATAGTGCAGAGTTATTTGGCTGGCCATCGTCGGGAATGATCGGAATCCTCACCCATCCGAGACTGCACATGTTTGTGTTCATCGTTAGCTGTCTTGCTCTTCACCCATGCTTTAGACGTTCGCACCCGGTGTTCGTCGTGTTCCGTGCTGGCAAATCGTTTGTTTTCACCCCGCGAGTGAGGCAGACGATTGTGCAAAGTAGTGCGCGCGCTTTTATCCCTGCTCGGTGTCATACACTCGGTTACATCTGGTCGTTATATTTAAACACGCTGGTGTTGACCACTTAGTACCCTCGTTGGTCTGCCCCAACGTATTTGCACTTGGTACCTGTACAGGATGACAGAGACAGCGCCGACTGCACCGTGGGCGAGGTTGGGGAGGGAAATACGCTGATTGGCTTCCCTGGCGATGATGTTTGTGTCACAGCCATGTGATTCGTCGCGCTAGCCACACACCGGATCGAGTACGTTCGGGATGCCGCAAGTTGATTGGGTTTGGAGGTTCACGCAGGCACAACTCGTGGCCAATTTGGGCAGCTAAGCCATACCGGCGGGATCCAGGCCGCTGTTTGTACCGAAATAGGTGTGGATTCAGGTACCCGGCGTCATATGTGCCGTGTGCAGCCGACAATCCCACCATCAACAGGCAGTGTTGGAACTGATGGATTGGACTTCGTTTGCTTTGGTTCGCACGCACATTTTGGTGGAAGAAATGGAGATTTGTTTTGTGAACCGCGTCGGTGCAGAAACTCTTCATCGCGGTTTTAGGCCACTGTCTATTTTTCTTGTGGATTATTTCTGTTGTTTGCAACGTGTTCTTGTGAAAGTTAAAAACACTGCGGATGTCGCCGTGGCACCGTTCAAAAGCGAACGTACTGCGTAACCCGTTGACCTTGGGTATGTTAATTGTCTAGGAACGGTCGGACTGCTGTTCAAACCTAACTCTAAGTCGCCCCATTCTACGGCAGTAGATACTTCTTCTCCTCTGTTGTGGCTGCTCCAATACATGGAGCTGGCCCAAGTAGGGGCAGCCAAGTAATGGATTATGTGTTAAACCTACCCTATGGACCCCTGACATGCTGTCGTTCATAAACGTGTTAATATCAAACGGTGCGTGCTATCTCCCAACGTATGTACGCCCTACCATTATACGATAAACCAACCGAACCGCTCCGGCCTAATGTATGGGTGCTTATCCCTGAGATAGTGGAGACCATGTTGTACATGACGCGAAGCCACAACAAGGCCCATCTATTATAGTCAAACTGCGCCAGGCTACCACGTGCTATCCTACGCAGTTGACCTCGCTGAGACTGACTGCGTCGGAGCAACGGTTTACGTAGGATATTGTTGATTAATCTCTAAAGGTATAGGCGCAGCTGGCACGGGAACGCGTGGTTGACTCCAGACAATGAGACTGAACCCATCTTATATTATATCCGATCTGTCGAGTAACAGCACCACATGACGCATGCCGTTCATTATCCAGCCAGTTGCCAGTACAGTAAACCTCCCGTTTGTCCCGCAGAATATCCGCTAAAATATGCCTCTCCTACAATCCCACGACAATGCATGAAAGTCCCTAATGTCAGATGGAACATCTCCGTCGTGTTCCTGAGCGCAATGAACATCCCCCCTGCCCATTATACACGACCATATCAATGTCCTCCTAGCTCTGTACATGACAATGCACGACATCGCAGGATTGATATATCTCGATATTATGATCAACGAATGTGAAACTCAGAAACCCAAATTTTCAAGAACCAAAAATCAAACTCTCAGTTTCCGAAGTTGTCCTCAAAGCCTTAAATCAGAAAATATTTAATATGGACCTCATGCGCCCCCCGTCGTTTCATTGCCTCCCTTCACCCCTATCGAAAACCTCTCCCTCTATTCCACAAGACATATTGCAAATCATGGGAAATGTCACAGTAGTCATGTCAATCAAAAAACAAACTAAGCCAAGAATTTTAACGCTAGAGATCGCAAGGAACCGTGTTCCTCCGGACAAGAGTCTACCCTTATCCCCTAGTCCCGCCATGGACAAACAGATCGCACGAGATAGCATACATGTATTTTCACCTAAATTATTTTTGACGTTGAAACTACTCAAAATAATAAACGCTCAAGTTGAAACACCAAAACAACTATCGAAATCCATCACCAGGATCAAAGCGGTATCATCCTCGGAACTAGGCAGGGAAAAACGGCAGTATCTTCGGATTTATAGTCCAAACAAAATCTTCACTCTGAAAGCATAATACAAAAAAAATTATCTCGGAAAAGGGCGTCAAATATTCATCAGCAAATCCCGGTGGTAACGAAAAACCGTGTTGTTTGGCGGCTTTGTCAAGAAGTCTGCACGCTGCTCCGCCGGCTCTACATGGGTGACAATAAAATCTTCCTTGACAATAAGCTGCCCCAAAAAGTGTTGGCGCACATCGATGTGCTTTTAATTCGACGTGCACACTGGATGTTGTGCTAGGTGCCGTGCACCCTCGTCATCCTCGAGAACCGTAATGCATCTCTCTGCAAATCCTGGAAAAATAAACCCCGTACATAGCGCATGAACATCGCCTACTTGACAGTGTCTGCCAGTGCTATATGTTCGGTCTCAATGGTTGAAAACGTGACGCATTTCTGCGTCCAAAACCAGCACACACGCCCCAGCGCCCACCGGAAACTGACTTCCTGTCGGTGGCTTTGTTGGCATAGTCTGCATCTGCAACCATTACCAGCTCAAGCCCGCTACCCTTCTGGAACGTAATGCCGAAATCACTCGTAGAAAATACGTACTCTCAAATACCGACTGCTGTCTTCCAGTGCACTTCCCTCGGCTTGTTTGTGTAAGTCGCTACCGCCCTCACCGCGTTCACAATATCCGGTAGTGTTTGTTTCGCAAGCCACATCAAGCACCCCAGCATCTCGTGAAAAGGACAGTAACCCACGGGTTCATTCTCGTCGAACTCCTTGAGCTTCACACCACTCGAAAGCGGGTTATTCCTCCCACAACTAATATCAAACCTCGCCGCAGTCTTTTCAGCGAATGCCTCCCGCGAAATCGTTCAAGTACCAGCATCCTCATCCCCCGAGAACCAACAACCAGCAGAACACCGCAACTAGCCCATATTGTTGATCGGAACAAGGTTGTTCAGGCTTTCACAGAACTGGTCGCTTCTAGCCTTAAGTCCGACAAAAACATATCATCCACATAAACTACCGTTACAATGGAGACAGAGCTCGACTTGGCAACATTATGACGCACTCATCAGCGGGGCTCTGCTCAAATCCTATATTAGACTCTTCATGTGAGTGAGAAGGTGGTTATGCCACGACCTCGACGATTGCTTCAAGCCGTAGAGACTGCGGTTCAACCTGACCACCTTACCAGACATTTCGCTGCAGCCAGGGGATATGGTCGCATGAACATACCCTCATCCAAACTCGACTGCACGAACGCTTGCTTAGCATCAAAATGACACAAATCCCAACCCAACTCGCACGCAATAGCACCCAACAAACGAAACCAAGACCCTGCAGGCGTCTGATCGAAAGTCTCAAAGAAATCACTACCCTCACGCTGCTTGAAATCTCGTGCCACCAGCCTTATTTTCACCCGCACCACATCACCATGCTCGTTGGGCTTCCAGGCGAACACCCACTTCGCCGAGATGAGGTTGAGTTCCTCTGGTTGCTACGTCGCTCCAAACGTCCCCGCGTCCCCCAGTCCATGATATTTCTTGTCCATCGCCTGCCTCCAGATGGCCGAATACTCGTCCGGACACGTTTCAGCATACTAGACGCGCTATCCTCGTGCATTTTCCCTTTTTGTAGACTTTTCCTCTCTGCGCATCGCCACCACCCCCCTGGAGTCATGCAGTCTCTCCCCTGGTCCGTCCTCTCAGCACATCGCCGTCCTTCGGGTCCAGGATATAAGAACCCAGTTCCCGTGCAGCACGCTGCAAAGCTGCGGCAGCGGTGATTGCTGCGGCGGCAGCAGCAGATGTGGCGACGGCGGCGGCGGTGACGACGACGGCGACGTCGGTAGCGGTGGTAATGACGGCAGTTGCGGCGGCAACAGTGTGGATGAGGACGGTGGCTCGGACAATACGTCGGGGCCCCTCAGAGGCTCCGGCGTACCCGAGGGCGTTGGCAACGGCAGCGGCGGTTGCGGGGAGCTCTCCTCTTCCGAAGGAATTAACACCACAAACGACTTCCGCGGGTGTTGCCAAGTGACGTCGCGGGAGAACGACCTCCGGCAAGACACCGGCAGGATCTTACTGGGGCCAGCTGCGTGGTGGTTGCCGCCGTTGACGGAGAAGCAAGCCTCCGCCTTCGACTCGGTCTTCATGGTCCTCCTGACGTGGTGCAAACCCGGTCTCAGAAACGGGAGCAGCCGCGCAAACGGTGCTCTCCCGTAGGCGGTACGGTACGGCGAGTGCATTGCCGGCTTGTTCCTTACCCTCGCCGTCATATTGATCACATTGCTTGCGTACACGCACGATTCAGCCGAGAGGGTCTGCATCGCCGGCATTCTTGCATCGCCGAACCGACGTGGGGCCTCCAGACGGGACGCCATTGCAAGCTCCAGCGTCATGGCGATCCGCCGCTCGACCACGCCGTCACGCTTTGGAGAATCGGCAGGCGTGTGCTCGCGGCGGATGCCATGGTGGTTGAGCCATTCCATGACCTCAACCTTGGTGAACTCGGTGCGGTTGTTCGAGCGAAGGCACTCCACGATGGACGTCACACCTTTTGCGTTGATGTCGGCCAGGAAACCAGCGAAGACCTTGGAGACGTCGGACGTCCGCCTCAAGAAATATGGCCGCCCCAGTCGCGAGTAGACGTCGACGATCATCAAGTACTGCGCACCGCCAGCAGCCGTAGACTGCTGTCCCGACAGATCTACGAACAGACGCTCCAGACGCCTGCTGGAACGACACTTGGTCGTCCACGGCACCGCCATCCTTCTCCCTTTCGCCCTCAGAATACCCAGCACACGAGACCAACTCCCCAAACCATAATGCCCATCTGGCGTGCCGTCTTACGAAGGGTGTCAGCATGGGAGTGGGCGAGGGAAACGTGAAGGTCGTTATTAATATTCCTTCGCAATTTGTCCAGCAACCGCAATATCTACATTCCGCGTGGCATCTACTTATGAACCCGGGTCCCTCCGCAGGAAGGACAATTGCCCATCCAACATGTGGGCTCCCTGAGCATCACGTGTCACCGGGCATTTCAGTATTAGTGCATGAAGTGAAAACAGGTCGAAGCGAACACCGGGTACGTATGCTACGTCCTACAACCTAACTTGAACGTGACACTGAGAGCTGTGCATCACCATTGGAATCCGACGTACTGTACTTTCAGTGATCGCACGACACTGACCACCAAACTGATCCTATCGGGGGGAGGGGGGGTGCAGTCTACAGTACCAAAGGCGTTGCCAGTCACACGAAAGGTCGCTCCCCAATCCGCTACCACTCTTCTCTCCCACTAAACCAAAATAAATCGTCATGCCTTTGTGCGCAACATGCGCGGTGAGAAGGTGCGGGTCGAACGCAGGTGTCATGTCACCGTTGTTCGCTGAGGCAGGGGAAACGGAAGTGCTCGACGAGGGTTGCGACGGGAAACTCCAGCCAAGGTATATCCACCACTGCCGTAGGGTGTCTCCTGCAGCCAGCCACCTCCGTAGTGCATCTGTTGAGGGGGTGAGGAGCAGTACCACACGGGACCGCAACGTTCACCTGCGCGGGAGCTACCCGGCCTTCCGCGACGTAGTGGCCCGATTTGCCGCACCGGAAGCAGAGCCCCTTGCGCCTACATGGTGTGTTGCTCGGTGGGGGACCCCAGCCTGCCGGAGTCGTTATTGGCGGCGGGGGCATCGGCGGCATAGTCCCTGGTGGTGGGTCGGTAGGTACCCAACCCATGGAGGGGACTACCCCACCCGTACCGAAGGGGTTTGGACCAGAGTCATCCCAACGGTACCTGCAGGCCACGACATCCCCACGCTATTTAGGGCCTGTTATCCCCCCCGACGAAGCTCCTCCCCTATTGCCACCTTGCTGATGGGGATGATGTTGCTGCTGTTGCTAGGGCTGCTGCTGTTGTTGATGCTGCTGTTGTTTTTGCTGCTGCCCACCGTTGAACCTCCCGCCTCTCCTGTTCCTCCTTTCTCCTCCTGGATCCGCACCTCCACCACCGGCAGGCTGCGCTCCTCTGGCGTACAAAGCATGCTGATCTACCACTTCCTGCATGCCCAACGCCACAGAAAACATGTCCTTCTCTATTTTGTCATTCACATACGCGTCACGGATGATCTCATCGATCTCGGAACGGGGGATGGAAGGGCGGGATATAATTGGCTCACTTTGTATCGTGTATGAAGACGGGAGGTTGGTAACTTTGTGGCGGTTTACTCTTACCCCAGCTCAGAGTAGCCAGCTCATTCGCTGCCTTATCTATCCTTCCTAGAAACAGCTGGGGGTTCTCGTCCTCAGTCGGCCTAAGGGTGTCGACTTACCTTTAACCAATGCTTCGCAGCTATCGTCTTTGGCACGTAGTAGTCCCCTAACTCTTTCCAGGCACCACTTGGCGACAATGCCTTTTGCATTCGAAGTTCCACTATCGCATATACCGTCATTGACTCCGTCATCACGCCATACACCAACCGTGCATCGTTTATCTCCTGGGGTGAGTGCTTGGATGCTAGCTCCTCTGGCGACAGTCTTGTGTCACCTACCAAAACTAGGTTAGCCATTTAACTAAGTACGTGCAGGCAATCAAGCGATAATAGGTACGCTAAATACTTGCTTCGCCACATGCTAAAGTGGGTTTCTACGTTATCGAACTTTGGGGGTCTCGACTGGGTTAAACTAAAGCTATCGGTTGTCACAATAGTGTTAGGTGGTACCGGTACTGTACGTCGGGGGAGGCGTTTCCTAAGGGATGATTGACTTAGTGGGAACGTTCTATTCGCCGTGTTAGTGCGTAAGGCGGCGCATGTAGTGTGCGTACTGGGGGCGGCTTCCTACCGGAAAAGAAATTGGCCGGGTTATCTTCTCTTAGTTTGGTCACTATAAAATATCTCCGGTCCACCGTGTAAGATATTGTGTGGCTTGCCTTGTCCGACTAAACCAGCTAGGGAGGAAAATACGGTGGAAGTCCAAGGATCCGAGGGGTTTCCAGACATGGACACGGCGTGTAGGCAAGGGGAAAATGGGAGTTGAAACCGGAGACTGCGGAGATGAGAGAAGACGGCCACAACCCTTCTCCACCCCCTTTAACTTCTTATAGCTCGTCCCGTGGCCGGCAGTGTTCCCCTAAACAAGACGAGTACCGACTGAGACAGCTAGGAGACGGTTCAAGCGTGTGCTCCGCAGGCTGTGTGGAACGATGGGGATGCAGGTGACAGGCATTGTAATGAACTGAATGGGCTTGAGCGTGTGAGTGAGTGCCGGACGGCTTTCTGGCCCGGTTTGTTCTGAGAACGAAACAATACATGATGTGTTAGAGTGTGAGCCCATCTGAGCAGCCCTCCGAGGAGCATAAGCTATGTCGGCCGGAGAGCCCGGTGATACTACGCCATCATGCATGACACGCGCACCGCTCGACTCTGTGACACTAGCATATGGTTCACAATCTAGTCATGGAGCACGATGATAACCATCATCATTGCAATATTTCGAATATTATTCATCATCATCGTCATCATCTCGCTAACACTCTCACATTATGTTTTTTTTTGGGATTTTTCTGGAACCTCAAAGCAATTCAAATCACCATCATCACCATCACCACCACCACTACCGATAGGAACCACACCAAAACCAACAGCAACACCAGTACCAATACCAACACCAACTCCAACACCGACAACAAACACGACACCATCAACGCCATCACCAACACCAACAAAGCCACCCACACGAACAACATCAAACAATACCACCACCACAAACCATTTCAAGACCCATAACGCCGCCGACACCGCCCCCTGTTATTGACTGTTTCACCTGATCTGTGCGGCTCAAAATTTAATGAGGAAGAAACGGCTCACGGCTCTAAAGAGGGCAGTTTAACCCTTTTTGAACGGCCGTTCCGTTTTGGGGACAAAGCACTCAATGTCCTCAGCTATTTGTCCGCAAGACGGGACTGCAGTTGTAAAACGGTCCAAAACGGAGACAAACGACCGGATCGCACCCGCCAGCCTTATGAGCATACGCCACGCGGGAGGAAATATGACACGAACGCGGAGGGGAGATTAAGGGAGGGGGAGAAGCAAAACGAAACACAAACCGCCTTGTCAAAAACTTAAGTTTCTCTGATCCCGTCCCCAATTTCCAATCGTGCTTGTCTGTGTCCAAGACCCAGATGTGGCCTGGATGCAACATCAAACGCGCTGCAAGAACCTACTAGCCGTGCATGGACAGAGCTGTTATTTTGGTACAGCGCTTAACCGCTTCAGGACTGCACTCCCGTTGTGAGGACAAATTAATGGCAAATTAGAGTCCGATTTAGGTGTGTGTACAGTGCAGTAATGAAAGGGTTAACAACCAAGGATATCGGCGCATATTCGAAGAAACGTACTAGCCGCCCCGCCAGCCATATGCATAGTGGAGCAACAACAGACACCTGTGGCCGTCAGCTAGCACCGTCACAGCCGTCAAACACTTCGTGTGCAGACGGTTACGCGTATAGCGCTAAACAGTCATTCGTACGCTGTATGGGCGCATCTTCCCGTATTGTGGACGTCGGCTGTCGCCCGAGAATGGATAACGCAGGGCCTGCTGCCTCCATGAGTCATACCCCAGGTTATGGGACACCTTTATTTCCCCCCAAGCTCCAAACTTACCCGGAGTCATCTATCTTAACCCAAAAAACATACCTGGAGAAAACGGTGAATACGGCCATGGACTAGGCGCGATAACGAACAAAATTGTAAGCAAAGCATAGAAATACAATGCAAATGCCACGCTGCGAAACGGGGGTATGAAGCCACGATGTAACACGACAGAGTTCAGGCCACTCGCACAAGCGGCTTTCTGTACCACTATCGAAGCCGGACGTCCAAACAGTGACTTGTTCGCGCAGTGGTGGCACAGCAAACGCATTCCATGGAGCGGTGCATATCGCCAGATCTAGAACAACGTTTGAATTGTTTTCAAGACTAGCAATAGATAGAGTAGACACTCGGTCCAGCAAGTGCGCCTGATCCCTTGAAAAAGAGGCCTCATGTTTGACCCTCTACTATAGCTGTAGTCAAACTTGTAAACACACAATCCAACAAAAACTGTAAACGTAACCACTGTCAGCATGAAAATCTGCAGAGCTGGGGAGTTCCTTTCGCTGAAGAGTCCCGAAAGCCATACCAGGTATCGATCGGGGACCCAGACGTCTCCCCCACCACCGTGGCGAGATTTTGCCACTTAACTTAAACCAATGTGAGAACATCATATTACGTATATCAAGTTCTCCAAAATACGAAGTGTCGCTGAGTCCCGGACACACCTCTTTATCCGTGACGAGGTCGTAATAGCAGTACAATCTAGGTGCGAACCCCATACGCTGTACCAGGTATATTCTAACAGACCAAGTGTCGCTGGAGAACGTCGTACAAACACTGCCTGTAAAATGGTGTCGCATGAGCCGTGTTCTTGACACTGTGTGAGAAACATCCTGAAAATTAGTGAAAAAACAAACCAAAATCATGTTGTTCTGCACAAAAAACATATAGATTCGCCTCAAAAGAATAGACCATTAGAAGTGACAAATATATCTGGACCTGCTCAAAGCCAACGTACTTCAATCTATCGAACCAAGCCTGACCGCCCCCGTCCGAAAATTGGAGGCAGCCGCCAAATCATAACAGGTGCGGTGGAGGGGGGTGGAAAGGGGGTTACTTGACACTCTCCTTAAACCGCCACCGTTGCCTGGGCTCTACTAGGTTGGATAGGCGACGGTCTGTCGCTTACTACCAAGGAATTCTCGCTCGCGACTGCCGAGTGAATAGGGGCGGAGGATGAGCGCTTTGGGTAGTCCAGAAAGACCGGACGCCTAAATGAAGAGCGAGGGACGGTAAATGATGGCCCGGCGTCAACCTGCAACACGGGCATGGTCGCGTGCGCGTAGCAAAACAATAGCCGAGCGTGGAGATAAAGGGCGTGGCATGAAGGGAGTTGTTAAGTTTTGTTTGCAAACTTCTGACGTTGTATGAGCTATATGGTCGGTACGCCCGTCACATGAGGGCGGTGCGTTTCATCGATGTGTCTCTGGTAAGTACATCGGTCTCCCTTCGTTTCGCGGTAGCTACATGGCTGACCCGAACATCTGGTGGTCCTGACGATATACGGCCCAGTGAAAACAGCATTCGTACCGCAGTCTGAAGATGGTCACATGCACAGGTTGTCTACTCCAGCTGAACACGCTCGGGAACAATGATACATGCGATCCTACGATGGCTGCCGAATGCTGTTTTTGTACGTGCGCTATTACGGAGGCAGCACCAGCGAATGTTCAACGGATACCACGCTGGTTCACACTTGACGTCATCGGCGGTTTTTTTTTTTTTTTGTCTGATAAAGTCCGCAGAGCGCGCCCACAACGCCACCGGCTTGGACGAAGTTGTCCTTAGCACCAAGCGCGTTATTCGCCCTGTGGCATGCGACGCCTTGTACGATGTCCCTGCTTGGTACCATATCCGAATCCCCACAAATACTGTGGAGCAACAACTACCACATCTCGGCGGCACTTTAGAGGTGTGAACTACAGTACACTAGCCCCGCAAGCTTGAAAGCCCTAAAAAAACGTTCAGTAGTAGTAGACGTTCAGCGGAAGTAGTCAGTGCATTCGGGTATGTAGAGACGATTACTTGAGAAACTGTAGCATGTTCGTCTACTAGATACAAAAAGCATGCGTGTGTCGGCTCACCCATAGCTATTCGCGTCGGCGGACCTCAGATTAATCTTTGACCTTGTTGTAGGGTGCAATGATTTCATAAGTATATATATATCGACGTGTCAGAGCTCGCCTGGAGAAATCGGGCGAACAATATTAGAGCACTGCAGTCTTTCGAAAAAACAAATCAGTATGTTTTTTTTCAGTTTCAACACTTTTTGTGCTATAAATTCGACCTTCTATTACTCCCTTCCGTTTAAAGTGGCCTCCAGTTATAGTGCTCAGACAATCTCCTTCACAGCAGGTTTCAGAACGCGAAGGTCGTAGTCAACTTTTTTGTGCCAGGTGCCGGATCGATCCGACGCCTTTTGCATCACGGAACGTGCCTCTTACTAATATCAACTCCTCATACCTCTGCTACTCATAGACGAATTTCAAAAATGCGCATGTCGTTACATTAAGACACAGTTTCACCTCAGACGTGTCGACGACAATGCCGAGCACTAGTGGGAGACCTGCCGGGGCCTTTAGTTTGACTGTCCGTGGCGTACTACTCGGTCACAGTAGGGTGAAAATACCAAACATGAGGCTTCGTAATGATAAAACAATTGGCTGCTGGGTATTTTCATTTCGTGATGCCAAAATAGCAATGATCGTCCTCCCTTGCAGATCCAAGGGCCCCAACACCTCCTAGACATCATAACGAACGAACTATACGGTGGGTCAGGAGATAGTTTGGGGATAAGAACTGGAGGTATGCCGTGTTCGGCAAGGAGTCAGGATGTGGCGTTTCTGTACCAGAAATCATATTGCTGCTGTAAAAAAGAAGGAAAGTGTGTTGACCGAAGCGTCCCTCTCAATAGACGAAGTGAAGTACATACCAATCCCGCCCTTGAAACCGTTACCCCGGCAGAGAAAATCACTAACCGGTGGAATGGCGCGGATGCTGCCGTCACGAGCTTGCTCTCCACCCCTCCTCGTGGCGTCCCAGTAGGGTTGTTCCTCGTCACAGCCCTCGGAATCAGGGGTCACCGCGTTTGTACTAGTCCTTTGTCTTTTTCTGCGGACGAATTCTTTCCCTCTCTGAATCGGCTGGGCAAAGTCCCGACCTTTGTGTGTCGGTGACTCGGCTTGAGAGGCAATGAAGAATATACTCCAGATCACGAGCAGGAGTTCTGGGAGAAAAACAACAGTTGGAAAGGCCGAATCGGGCTGTGAGATTGAACGACGAAAACCGAATAGATGGTGGGTAGCCCCCTGCAATCGACGATGCTGAGCACATCTGCAATATCTATGGTACCGAAGGACTGATTCACTTACCCCAGAATCCGCCGATGTTTCCTAAGAAGGCTCCAGCGTCAAGCGGGTTGATGTCGTTAAGCTCCGTGAGCGAGTAACTCCCCTGGGTGAGGATGATGTTTAGGTAGCCAATTGCATACGTGCTGGTTTCATTTGTGACGCTTCTCTGAGCCTGTGGGCATGGGAGGATAGCGCTTCTGAGTTGAGGCCGAGTGTCAAGAGGTTGAAGGTTGAAAGCAAGGATAAAATTCGACGATGGTTCCACGTCTTGGAGAGCACACAGCAGCGTTCAAGCTCGATTCCGCCGGATGGTCGAGTTCAAATAAATCGGGAGAGGCCAATCCCTGTAGGAACGAAGGACGGGGAATAAATCGGTTGCTTCATCTCGGAGGGGTGAAAACGCAACCCGCTTGTCCCCGACAAGACCCAAACCTTTGATAGTCGAGGTGTCACTACTCAAACTATTGCAACAACGCAATGATAAAATGCCCCACACGGAGAAGATACTTCGGAGTACGATACCGCTGGTTTTACGCCTTTTCCATGAACAGTATGTTGGGAGGTAAATCGTTCATGCGGAATCCTTCGATTATCCCCCTTCCAAGGTTTTTCCATAGTCCTGTCGGTTCACGCAACGACTACGTAGTATGACAGTGGTGTGGGCGCGTTACGTCATTTCCGCTTGGTCTCGAAACGGTGATGAACTTCGAATAGTACGATGCCCACCCCCATCAGGTGCCGCCCATCACGATACCGGCGCACCTGTAACATTGCCAATCAAGGCGGGCCAAGTCTTTACGTAGACAACCGACGCCCCACGATCAGCCACCGACGCCATTTGCCACCGTCATCTACAGTTTATCGGGCCCAAGCGAACAATAGGTATGATAAATGTCTGGTACAGTCTAACAATCGGAAGTACTACTCCGAAACGATAGGGCGTACCTGGTCGACGTGGTTGCTTGTTGTGTAGCTCAGGACTGGATAACTGGTGACGGTTTCACCTGATATAGATCTTCGCGTGCTTTTTCCGATTGCCTGATTATGAGGTAGCAAGGTACGTACGCGCGGGGGCAGAGGTAACGAGGTGGGGAAACATTGAATTTAAGCGCAATCAACGCAGTAACTATTCGGTCGTGATTCGGCGACTCACCGCACCGTGGATTCAAACCGATAGGGTTCACCTTGAGGAAACATCAAATCCAGGTTGTGACGGCAAGTGTATTTAGTGTAGTCACTCACCAAGTCTGTTTGGATCCAGGTCACCGTGTCTGGGACAACATCCGGCGTTATGACGACGCGACTGTAGGGTACCATCAGGTATTCCGGTTTCGTTTCGTTTGCCAGGAACAATCCAACACTCTCGCTGACCAAGGGTAGAACATGACAAACACACAGAAGAACAAAACGAGGAAGATTTGTGTTGCGTGGGTCGCTTAACCTGGGAAAAGCAGGTCGAAATCTAGTCTGGCTGATTTGCGGCGTCACCTTTCTGTACGTGAGCACGAATGGCTTTGCTCGACATATATGATGGCATCAATGGACAGCACGGTCGGCAGAGCTCAACTGCTGAATACCATACATTGATTTATCGCGCGAAGACCCAGTCACTCACCTGTAATACTCTTCCTCGTCAGGAGAAAGACTTGTAATCCAGGTCATCTGCGTTGAGCGAGGCAGAGCCGAAACAAACGCCTATAGTGTTGGTTGAGATCGGTCAGACATGATGTGTCTCACGGCATAAGCCGCGGGGGTATTGATGAAATCCTCCGTGGGTAGTGTTGGGGTCAGTGTTGATGTTTACCATGGAGATTATTTTCCCGGGAACGCACTCAGTATGTTCCCCCTGAATGCTTTGTGAAGGGATATTACCAATTCTTATCTAATTAACTTCACGTCAGGTGTTCCAAGGTATATGAAAAAGGAAACATTGGTGTTTTACCGTGCGTCGACGGGGGATTCACTTGCGGCTGTTGGTATGTTTTCCCACACTCGTTTCCACCCCAACGGTATTCCAGCTGACGTTTTCGTATTTGTTTGGATCAAATCCACTACCTATCCCGTCCCTGGGGCTGGCTTCAGCTGTGGTTGTTAGCATGGTTCTCGAGCGGAAAACATCTCGAACAAAGCGGCGTGTGATCAGCCCTTTCCCTCCATCCCACTTGGTATAAAGGGCTCGCCAAGGTTTTGCCAATAGTTTTTCACGTACAAGGTGCTTTAGTCAACGACCAACGCCAAGCCGCACAACGCCCGTACGCATTGACACTATTTTATGGGCACTTTTTCTAAACTACAATTTGTTGCTGCCGAAGATACTTGAACCTGAGGCTCTGCTCAGTAGTGTCGCCACCTACCCTATTCAGGCAAGAGCTTCGTCCAAACCGCACGAGGATCCAAAACGAAGAACCCATCCGACGCTTGTTTCCGTATTAATCACATTTCGAAAACATCGCATGGAACATTTTTCACTTATCATTGCAGGGTGCATCGAGGTACTGCAGAAATGTTGATATATTGACTTCGACGACGCTACTCACAAATACCGCATTCACAAGCTTTTGAGAACGTTCTTTATGTTCTAGAAGCGCTTGGGAAAGTCAACCGAGTTGACGCATGGGGTGCCGCAGCTGTAGTGACTTGTGCGGGACCGTGTGACTTTACTGACCGTCACCAGTGTATATGGCTTCTTGCTCCGAATGAGGCCACCGCAGTCACCCCGGAAACCGTCCAGGTCCACTTTCGACAGGTCCAATGCCAGACAGTTGGACCCCTGGTGTCAGGTGATCGGATGGGCACACACGGAATTCAACGATATCAACCACCTTCACTGTTGCACCTATCGAAACGCATTAGGGTGGACAGGAGCTTCAGCGTTTGAGCTCTCGCACCGTCGAAACCACGTTTGGATCCTTGTCGACAGCACGGTTTCATCTAACGCCACCGTCCTACCTGGGTGCGGGTGTGTAGGCATAATGCTCTGGTAACTCGAACGGGTGGTTAGAGGGGAGCGGAGGAGGCGAACACACATTTACTTGTCGCGTTCCAGCAACAAAAACTGCATAATGCAGATACAGAAGCCACGCGCGGCTTCCGAAGTCCTGGACGTATAGGTCGGTCGGGGTTCACGGGAAATGGGGGTATTCACCCTTCTTATTCCTGTTTGCAGGGAATCATGATGCGGAGCAGGCACAAGTCAGAGTCGGCCATGGTTCGGAGCGCTCCCCTCGATCTGCCACTATCAGTGCGGATACACTTTTCATGCGTCGTCGTTCGCAAGAACCTCCACATCTCTACCTACGCAACGCTCTGTCCTTACGCAGGTACCTGGGGATGAGCGCACGGAGAGTGGATAGTGGCGTTTGCGCAGCCTATGTTTGGAGTCCCCGTAATCGAACATTTCGGCGGAGATGTGCATCGTCTCGATCATGCCTCACAAATGTTTGACCAAAGGCTACAGTAGCTATGCACAGACCTTGCTTTCAGTCAGGAGGTTTTCGGTTATGTTGTTGCCACACGGATCGAACACGGCGTATTCGACGCTTTCAATGCATTCGATGTTGGATCGGCTCCCATCACATCCTTGACCCTCCCAGACGCATACATCCAAAGTTGGATACTGATAAAGTTCGTCCTGATGGCCAGGGCGAGAAAGGCAAGGCGGAGAACAATAAGCGACACGTCTGCATGCTGCAGATATATGGGGCGTTCGACTATATATCCTCGTTCTCTTTCCCTTTTTAACATACCGTGGGCATAGCCATAAGATGTCAAGTAAAACATGCCTGGTATGTACGGTTGTCCGCGACGCCTGGCAGTACAGACTGCACAACGAAAAAACGGTGGATCTCTGAAGAAAACAAAATCCAGCATTTCGCGGCTCTCGGCACCGCCTAGCTCCCCGCCGTTGAAATTTGAGCCGCTCAGCTACCCGACCTCTTCGAGCGCAAAACCATAAAAAAATGCGCCCTCCAGCATGCGGTGGACGTGGAGCCACGAAAGTCTATGAAGTTGGCTAGATTCTCGGTGGGTTTACGCGGGGTACCCAGACCTTGCGCCGTGGGTCAACTGCACGTGCATCAACTATTTGAACCACGAAACAAAAAAAAGACCATCCGTTAATCGAGTCATACTTCCGCGGACAAACCCCACAAACGTTTTTTTGTCATCGATGACACGATGACACGACCACACGTCCTCTTGCCAGCATAGTGCTCGTCGTCGAGACGATCATGGTCACATTACGTAACGCGGGAAACGTCGTCGAAAGCGAACTTGCTTGCACAACTTGATGCGGCCCCTCCTTGGCAGCAGTACTACTACTGTTGATACTACTAGAGTGCTACCACTGCTACAACTACTTAAATTATTACCATTATGGAGGGCCATCGTAAATTGGACCCACGGTATACACAAAAACCTATGCATTTACCCATTTTTGCTGACACCATTTGGTCCTATTTACTATCAGGTATGGTCCCCCGTAATACCACTACTACTCCTAATATTACTACTGTAATAATATTGCTACTACAACTTCAGTACTACTGCTACTGCATCTTCGACTACTATATTACCACTACGACAACTACTACTGCTGCTACTACTACTGCTGATACTACTACTACTACTACTACTACTACTACTACTACTACTACTACTACTACTACTACTACTAATACTACTACTACTACTACTACTACTACAACTATTGCTTTTGCTGGTAGTACCACTACCTTTTGTGAAGTTTCATCTATTCGCCGTGGGACAGCCAGGTGTTGATCACCCAGAGGTTTTATTTCGCTAGAAACGATATATTTTCATGGGGCCATGCACGCATGAACGCTCGGTTCGCTTGGGAATTTCGATTGCTGTTCTGTCTATTTAGCCGAAATATCTACGACAGCTTAGAATCTCGAAAGCAAACGTACTAAAAAACAAAACAAAGTACAACAAGTACCTGTTACATCATGATCCGCTTTTCAAAACGAGATCACAGTTTCGGATCCCCCAGAGCGCACACAAAATTGTTAAAAGGAACAAAGCGTCCTCACCGACACGGAGAAGCTTGTGCTGGGGTTGTTATACTTTCCGTGAAGAGTCACAATCTGCCACAGAGTATCTGCGCGCAAAGAAACAAAGCGAGGCGCACGGAGGTCACAAGATGACACGATGGACTCACCATCGAACGCCACCGCGTACTACAGCAGATCGTAGCACTGGAGGCACAGCTCTTCGTTCGTAAACACTACTGTATTATTGAGTGCATCAGGTCACCGTGGACCCTAATGCAGCATATCGGGAGGGAAAATACCGTCCTGTGCAGCTACCTGCCACAGCAAACGTTGTTGCTTTCACATCTACAACAAAGTACCTTGCACAGAACTGCCGACGTCAATCCATCTCGGAATCATGAAACCGCACAAGAAGTAAGAGATCATGGATCATTGTAGTTTTTTCCTTCGCGGTACCCTATTCCAAGAATCATTGAACACCAACCTGGGAAGGCAGCCAGTACGCGTACGTACTCGCTGTGTCGTTTTGAAGAGTGAACGGAGATTCCCTCGGTAAAGGTTGAGGCGCATATATGACATCATCACGTGATGACAACACCCCTCCCCTCTGAGCACGAGTAGCGTTGGCGTTTAGAGTTCAGATTTGTTTTGCTATTCGTTGAAGTGGTATATATCAAGTGGCCGTGCTGTACAGCTGCACTGCCGGAAAGGTGAATATCCATACTTTCCCGGAACAGAAAGCACATAGAGCGCGCGAGGGTTTGCCGCACGAGTCCAACGACGTGTGGCACAACAACATGCAGATACGTGGAGGTTGCAAGCTTTGTCACAGAGAACTAACAACACACCTTCTGGTTTTGAATGGTGAGAGATGCAGTGGGCGCCCGCAGTAAATTAAGATTACGTTACGAGAAAAAAGACTCAAATTGGCACAATTAATAATAAAATGGGGCCAAGAATTGTGGGATCCACCTGAGATCCTAAACCAACAGACTTATCAACGTTGGAAATAAGATGAAAAATTCAGCTGGACCCCAAACTGACGTTTATTTAAACCGAGCGCCTCGTGTATCCTACACGAATATTTACTTACATCCTACGATAGCCAATAAGAGAGCCCCCCAGATGACTTTGGCCCGCCTCCTGTGCTCCGGCACGACGCTGGTGGGCTTCCTGGTGAACCGAAAGTTAGTGTCGCGCACGATTCAAGAGTTGCATCGTGTGGGTGCCAGGTTGCGATTGAGCCAATAAGCTTTTGTGTTCAGTAGCCTTTTTCGAGGTCAACGACGCTCGATAGAAAATGTTAAAAATACTGTCTTGCCTGTAAAACGCGAGGGACAGACTTGGTTATACCGGTATGAAAGATACACACAACCACCACTTCCCCCACCAAACCACCACGTAAACAGCAACGTGGCATAACGCTACAGTAGTCTTAGTCATCGTGCTGATTGGGTCACCCCTCCTGGCAAGTCAGTGTCAGCGAAGTATCGGAGCGACCAAAACCATGCTGTTTACGTTTGAGATCAATCTAGAAGGAGATTCAATCATTTTTAATAAGTTGTCGTATCCTCCGACAGATGGGTAAAAATAAGGCTTAAGCTCACCACACTTCCACGCTGAAATTGCGTGTCGTGTATCATTCTCAAGAAAACAACCGAGAGAGCGGTCACGAAACAGGCGAATATCTAGGAATGTCTTTAAGTGGAATTTGCATTCTGGGCGCTCGTGACATTGCTAATGTAACTATTAATATTATAAACGTAACACCTACTCTTATCTCCGAGATTAAGGGACAGCTTTTACGTAGGAAATCAAAGCGGCCCCTGCATTTATTTACAGTACTACCGCATAATAAAGAAAACCATCACGAAGCTATCATACAAACAAGCAGTACTATATACAGCACATCTATTGATATTAATAGTAATATATCATGGACGGTATATGAATGTCTACTTCGTAATAAGAAGACGAGATACTCTCTACATGGAGAAAGTGAAATAGTACAACGCTAAAAAGGCGAAACGGAATAAATACAGAATAAACAAACGTAAGAACACGCGAAAATGAAGTAAGTGCTGTGCACGAACGAGGCAACATCCAGGAAGAAACAAGAAATATACCGCAGCAAGTAAAATATATAGGTAACAACCAAGACCACACGGTATATAACAGTACGTAAAAATATGTTGCCCTCATCGGGCTGCTGCTGCTGCCGCTTGCTGCTGCTTCTGCTGCTGCATCTGCTGCTGTTGCTGTTGATTTGATGCTGCCACTGCTGCTGTGGTGCTGCTGTCGGCTATACTCATGCTGTCTGTTGTGGGAGTATAGAGTACAAGCAGAGTACGAGTCAGACTATCGATGCAACGGAAATAAATGCGGTATGGCCAGCTAAATCCCTTTGAATAATGTTGTTGGGAAGCAGGGCCCAAAGGCGTGTGCGGGTGTGTGAATTCGTTTCCTGCACAGGCTGCAGGATACCTGGTATGCAGGATCCACTCTTGTTGATGCGGTCCATATTGAAGAGCTTGGCCAACCACGTCATCGTGGAGCTGAATAATATTCCGGGAATGCCAATGAAATAATATTCCTGGCAAGCTTACCAATTATGATATTTTACTTTGAATCATCACTTTTGCTTTTCAATGATGTACGAGGAGGTTTTACCCTCAGCGATCTACTGGACAAGCCGTGGTCACAGGTGTCGTTCCTTCTGCCCCCCGCTACGTGCATTTATTTTTTGTCACGCATAGTGTTCAGCATTCCCACACTGCTCGTCGATTTTCATCGAATGTACAGCTAACTCACGCTCTCGCGCTTTCCGCTAATCAATTTGTGCAAGAAAAAGTCCCTACGAGCATGCACTCGGTGGGACTGGAACCCACGAAATTGATCTTGAACAAATAATTATTTACAGGGACACCGATTGAAGATTTTATCCGCAACAAGCCATTGGGCTGTGTGAGAGGCAGGCCATGTACTGCAGCACCCCCCGTTTTTACCCATAGCTTCATCTACAGGCGGGCCTGTCTGGCCGTCTCGTCGCGGCGACAGCCGAAATAAGCCCGTAATCACGCTTTTCTGGCGCAGTATAGTATGTTACAGTTGGTTGTTTCTACTCTGTATAGAGCTTCTGAAACATGTACGAGTCTTGCGTTGGCAGGTGATTGAACAACGACGACGTGGTGCCAAGCACGCACAGCAGTAGTCGGCAAGGGCAGGATTTCAACCCCAGCCACCCCCATGCAAGGTAAAAGCTCGTCACAACGCCAGCAATAGTCAGCGGGAGACTTCACGTACCGGCACGGCTTTAGACGCCACCGAGCTGGCCAGTAGAGGCGCAACGGGTTTGGGTATGATGAGGTGAACGAGTGTGTTGCTCTGGGCGGAGCTGGTTGGGATCTTGGGAGGGCTGAGGGGTGCAGGTTTCACCTGCTGCATCTTCAGGCCCATGTGTTCCTTTAGTTGCATCAGAGGCCATCAAAGGTTCGGAGGGTACATCAGGCCGCTCGAGGCATGGCGAACCTTTGTCTCCGTAGAGACAGCAGTTAGCTGGTGCCAGAGCAAGTATCACCGCCGTGGTTTGTCGGGGGGCGGGAGCAAGTCGGCCTGGGAGCACAGGAGCCAGGAAATATATGTACCTGGTAGGCAATCTGAAGCAGAATGTATTTCAGAATACACAAAACAGTCCTATTTGAGTAATACAGCAGTCGTGTAAGTATCTGGTACTATATAAACAGCACTTCTTAGTCTACAGTAGTATTATTGATACATGTGATTTGCTTTCACAGGCCTGCGTATATTCTACCCTCTCACCACATCTACAAGACTCCGGTACAGCTGTTCGTAGTCGGTGCCGCTTTTGCTGGACGTAGCAGGCAGGGGTGCTGCTTGCTGTTAGACGCCTATTTATGCCCCAGTTTTGGTTCCCGGTGTTGTGTCAGGCTGCTCGCAAGGTGCGTGTTCGAAGTGTTGTGCAATGTCAAGGGAGGGGAGAGAGGAAAAACCTCGACCGTCGAACGGAGTGGGTGGGGGGGGGGGGAAATACCGAAGTACTTTACAGTGCACCCGAGTATATGGAGAACGGTTCGAAAATAAAAGGCGAATGAACGGTACGAGTACCGATATTTTCATCAAAACTAAAAAAAAAGAAGCCAGGACGCCCTAGGAAATTTATTTTATAAATTTATAAAATACGCCAGCTATTAATAATAGCTGTTTCACATTTTATTATTAAATAGAGTGGAAAGTATCGTACCGCATTTCTTTTTGGTTTGATACCTGGTAAATAACTAGAAAATGCACGTCAGCTCGTACCGTGCGCGCTTTTCCATCATATTTCCCCCGTTATTGACTACTTGGCCGGTGACCCCTCTGGATGCTGCATGCAGCAGGCTTTCGTGCGATATGCTGCCGTTGTTCCTTGCCACTACACGGTGCTGTGCAGTAGACAGAAATATTGCTACGCACATAGAGCAGGCTCTCGTGCGCATCACAGGGGTCAAGTTCGTGGCGGACAACATCGGCGAAAGTCATCTCTTATACTTTCCACGGGAGAGCGATGTGGTAAATGGTACATGAAAGATTCCATGCGCCCTGCCCATGTGATGGCTGTCTAGCTAGTACGTAGGTCATTTTCTATCGTTGGGCCCATAATCGTCCCCAGCGTACAAGTTCATAGATGAGCAGACCGCCCTGGCCACTTAATGAATTTCTACTTTTGAGGGTATATATGGCAAGAAAGTGAGGCCAAGAGTAGGCATCCGTTGGGCCGATGGACAACGAGAAGTAGTGCAAGCGTGCTGTCTTCGCAAGCACGGCGATCCGTTGGGTTGTATTAGCATGTATGTCTTCAGGCAAGAGCGTTCTCTCCAGCGTGTGGCTCATCGTACCGAGGATGACTTTCACAAGATGAAAGAGCCTGCCAGAAACAGCGGCGATGATATTTCCATGGAGTGCACACTGCGTGCGCGAGTGCTTTCAGGTCGTGCCTCAGGTGAGCTTTTTACTTTGAGACCGAGCCCATATTTCTATTATTTGCCTGTATATCGGGATACAGACGATTGGCGACCTTCTACGCTCTGGCCGGTTGTCGACAAAATCGCCTTGCTTCTTATCGCCTACCCCGTTAGTTTTGCCTACCGTCTCTATTTCCAGCACCCGAAGAGATATGTCTCAGTTGGAGCCAAGGGCGAGGTCACGCCGGATGCGGAAGGCCCGGGCCAGCTGTGTCCGACCTTGAATGTTATCCTATCAAGGTGAGGCTGGACGCGATCTTGCCAGTGGGGGGGGTGTACTGGATAGGAGGGATGTACTCGATCTCATGCATGGCCGTAGTCATATGACCATAAACCCTCGCATCCCTACAATGCCGGGACGGAGCATGTCGGGTTTTCGCCGACCAGGCAGAGATTGCTTGCACCAAGCGCGAAGCACCGAGAGGCGTCTGGTGAGTCGCATGAAGGGTGAGCTACATCCTATCCTACTATGAACCGCCTGTGACGTGGACTTGCATATGGATGACAGCTTCAATGAGTTAATTTAATTTCCGGTGTAGCCACTTCCAGAGACTCTTGCCAGTGGAGGGGGACTATTGAGCTATCGATAGCCAGCACGAGGAAATATCGTAGACATGATGGCTTGATAACCTCGCAGTTAGCGGTAATGTGTGTGTGGCATCACATAAGGCTCGACCAAGGCGGCTATTAACAGTTATCTCTCACGACCGTAGTACGCAGGCATCACTCTGTGAAAGCACACGTCAATATAGAAACACGGCTTGGATATATCGGTTTCGTTCCCTGAAGATCACCAATGAATTACACCCCTTAAACTCCCCTCCGCGCATTTACCATCGTCAAAATATTTTGTGTGCGGTTTATTGGGTATTTTGTCATAACGTCTTGTAACCCGTACTGCTATTGTCGAAAGGGGGGGATGCTAGACACAGGTGAGCGTTGCAATATACCCAAGTACGCAGCATCATCGTCGTATAGGTCGCTTTCGCTCGTGCTTCATTTGCAGACGTTCGGTATGCACCCCTTGCAGGTAGGAAGCTCTGGTTCGAGCGAGTCCTCGAAAGGGTCGTGGTCGATCCTGATTTTCCCAAGATTTTTCTGGGAAAGCGCAGGGGCATAGGCCCGAAGTTGCTCTTGATAGGGTTCTACGCACAATGACCAATAGACCATATGCAGGAAGCTACACCCGAGTGGTTCCACCCTATATTTACACGGTGGGTTTCGAGGATAACCCAGATATGTACCGTGTTTTTGACATGGCAAATTTCCGCGCGGAATGTCAGCTAGACTAGTATGAGGTTGGATACTGTAAAACGTCTACTCTATCGTACGTTTGACGTAGCAGGGACGAGCACACTTGACGCAGTATATTATGGAGAGGCCAGAGCGCCGAATATAGGAACTGTGGACGGTCGAGCACCAACTTCTCGATAATGTGCTGCGTTCGTTCGTGTCTGTACGACAGGCACGGAACACCATTAATTAACTAGGTATGGATTACTGACGCTACGTCTGCACCAGTTTTGCGACTCTCTATAAACTGCGTGCCTGCACGTACTCTACTTATGTGCCATTTCTATTGCGGCGATCGTGTTGGGTTCTGAGCGAGTACTAAAGCCTGGTATCGTCACCCCTTGCGTCCTCACTGTGATCGGATTCGTTCGCGCCGTTTGCAGGCAGTCAGACAGGAATCCGTCACTTCACAGCCGTCCAGCCAACGGAGAAGTCCAAAGTTGATCACTTGCCCAGCCGAGACGGCAGAGCACGCGGAACCGACGTTGCAAGAAGCTGGCTAAGCGAATGATGATGGCCGACCGGCTAGTTTCGTGTTGGCTTTCAGTGGGGGCACCATATTCCCGAGAGTCCCCGCTTCAGAAGCTGCTCAAGCTAGTCCATTTTTGTGTGTCTTTATTCGCGCTGGACACAGCGCAGAGGCGGAGGAAGTTAACGAGCATGATGTGGGATGTTGATCTTAGGGGGGGATGGGGACGATGTGGCGGGCAGGGAAGGCGATGATGTTGGCAGTATTTGTGTGAGAGGGGGAATTGTTGGCGGGGCGTCGTTACCAAAGAGTAAACGGAATGCCGATTCCATTCGCGGCCTATGGATAATCAACAGTGGATCTACTGCAGAACCCATATGCAAAATCGCAGTCCATCTCTTCGGCATCGGTGCCGCGTCGTTGTGGTTGATACATGCTTAAGGCTGTAAAGCAGACCAATAAGTAGTTTGCTTTTTGGTGGCAAATAGGGAACCTAGAGAGTCATATTATCCAGGCTGCCAAATAACCGGTTTAAAGTTTGAATACGCATGTATGTGCGTTGCATTCACCACCGGCAATATTTACGGTGGCACAAGGCTCGTGTGTCATGATTGGTGTGATTCTCAGTTTGTAGAACTGAGCCTCTGTTTTGGTAAATGCAAATCTATGTGGCTGTCTGTCTGTCTGACCGCAAGGCTTATATTTTCGAACACTTTCCAGTGGCCGATATATAAGCTCGTTACAATTGATATTCGTACGACGTTTTCGACCCTTACGGACCTTATATACTGAAACATACCATACCACAAGGCAAATTTAGCCATATAATACATCCACGGCATCGTACCATGGTACCATACCACAAACGTACCATACCATATTCTGTGTTGTTTCCGTACCATACCGTCAACACATACCATACCACATACGGTGGTTTTCCCATTTCCCCATATACCATACCATCAATATCCAATAGTCCCATATACCATACCAACATATCCCATGTCCCATACCGAGTTGGGGAGACGGCTATACACCAGACCAGGTGCCTGCTACTGCTGGAGTGCCGTCTTGTTGTGCAAGGGTGGCGATGAATACAAGAGTTGGCTCAGACGCCCATACCGAGTTGGGGAGACGTCTATACACCAGACCAGGTGCCTGCTACTGTTGTAGTGCTGTCTTGTTGTGCAAGGGTGGCGATGAACACAAGAGTGAGGGTTGGCTCAGGCGCTTGGGTCCCACGCTCAGTACAGCGCATTGGCCGCTGGTGTGCAAGAAATAGATGGAAAACATTGGCTATGAGTACTATTAATACTACTACTTCTGCATCCGTCTCGAATGGCAAAAAATGGGTTTTTTTTCAGGTTTGGGAGGATACCGTTGGACGCCGCCGGCAAGCTCTTGCCCCCTAGAGCATGCATCCACCTCATTTCTTCGAGCCCGTCATCTATACTAGTTGATCTTGCCCGCCACCGCGCGGGTTGCCCGTGGGCTGAGTCTCTGTCGAGATCGAGCGTCAATCGTGTATCGTCGCACCAGCTGAAATCATACTTTTTGGTGAACTTCGCGTTTCCATTCGCATACTATAGCAGGGTTTTTAGAGTACGACAGGAGTGGGTTACTTTTTGTGTCAGAGCAAAATTATGGGCGAGTACTGCTGTACTGCAGAATGCTGTATCCAAGCAGTATCATAACAGAACGGCAAAAAAATTGCATTGTGTCTATCAGTACATCAGTACAACAAACGTCTCGAATGGCAAAAAATAAATGGGTTTTTTTTCAGTTTTGGGAGGATACCGTTGGACGCTGCCGGCAAGCTCTTGCCCCCTAGAGCATGCATCCACCTCATTTCTTCGAGCCCGTCATCTATACTAGTTGATCTTGCCCGCCACCGCGCGGGTTGTCCGTGGGCTGAGTTCATGTCGAGATCGAGCGTCAATCGTGTATCGTGGCACCAGCTGAAATAATACTTTTTTTGGTGCCTTCGCGTTTCCATTCGCATACTATAGCAGGGTTTTTAGAGTACAACAGGAGTGGGTTGCGTTTTGCGTCAGAGCAAAATTATGGACGAGTACTGCTGTACTTTATTTATTTATTTTTTTATCCATCACTTTTACTTCCCAGCCCACTGGTACGAGGTGTTATCCTCGACGATCTTCTGGACAAGCCGTGGTCACAGGTGTCGTCCCTTCCCCCCCGGTACGTGCCTTTATTTTTTGTCGCGCATAGGGTCCAGCATTCCCACTGCTCGTCGATTTTCATCGAATGTAGCCAACTCACGCTTTCGCGCTTTCCGCTTATCAATTTGTTATGCAAGAAAAAGTCCCTATGAGCATGCACTCGGTGGGACTTGAACCCACGAAATTGATCTTGACAGGCACGCGGACCACCTACCAAGCCATCGGGGACGCCGGTATACTGCAGAGTGCTGTATCCAAGAAGTATCGTAACAGAATGGCAAAAAAAATGCATTGTGTCTATCAGTACATCAGTATAACAAACGTCTCGAATGGCAAAAAATATATGTTTTTTTTTTCAGTTTTGGGAGGATACCGTTGGACACCGCCGGTAAGCTCTTGCCCCCTAGAGCGTGCATCCACCTCATTTCTTCGAGTCCGTCATCTATACTAGTTGATTTTGCCCGTCACCGCGCGGGTTGTCCGTGGGCTGAGTCTCTGTCGAGATAGAGCGTCTATCGTGTATCGTGGCACCAGCTAAAATATTTCTTTTTTGGTGAACTTCGCGTTTCCATTCGCATACTATTTTATAGGAGGTATTTACAGTACAGCAACAGGAGTGGGTTACTTTTTGTGCCAGAGCAAACTTATCTACGGGTACTGCTGTACTGCAGAGTGCTGTATCCAAGCAGTATCATAACAGAATGGCAAAAAAAATGCATTGTGTCTATCAGTACAGCAGTACAACAAACGTCTCGAATGGCAAAAAATAAATGTTTTTTTTTTCAGTTTTGGGAGGATGCCGTTGGACACTGCCGGTAAGCTCTTGCCCCCTGGAGCATGCATCCACTTCATTTCTTCGAGTCCGTCATATATACTAGTTGATTTTGCCCGCCACCGCGCGGGTTGTCCGTGGGCTGAGTCTCTGTCGAGATCGAGCGTCTATCGTGTATCGTGGCACCAGCTAAAATATTTATTTTTTGGTGAACTTCGCGTTTCCATTCGCATACTATTTTATAGGAGGTATTTACAGTACAGCAACAGGAGTGGGTTACTTTTTGTGCCAGAGCAAAATTATCTACGAGTACTACTGCTGTGTCTCGAATGGCAACAAAATTGCGTACTATCGCAAGTCTTTTACAGCAGCGAAAGGCAAAAAATGGGCTTTTCTTCAGGTTTGGGGGGATACCGTAGGACGCCGCCGGCAGCTGTGGATTACTTTCTACGTTTCGCCTTTATTTGTTTGCGATCGTCGTCGTATTTTTCCGTGAATGACCCGTCAGTTGCAAATACATGTCAATCTGTCGAATGTGTAACAACCCACAAAATGTTTTTCATTGGCCAACAAAGCGTCGTCACTCGCATACTATAGCAGCAGCAAGCAGTAGAGCCTGAAAACTACTACTACTAAAAAAACTGCATACGAACTATCGTCGGTCTTTTACAACAACAGCAGTTAGTTGATTACTTTCTACGTTTCGCCTTTATTTGTATTTTGCGATCCTCGTCGTATGTTTCGGTACTCGCAAAATAATAATCAGGCGGTTGAAAATACGTCAATCTGTCGAATGTGTAACAACACACAACAAAAAATGTTTTTGTTTTTTCATTTTTGGGAGGATACCGTAGGACGCCGGAGGCAAGCTCTTGCCCCCTAGAGCATGCATCCACCTCAGTTCTCATTTCGGCAACAACAGCTATTTCGCGGTACAGAGATCTCTTGTCAATCTGTCGTTTACTTGTTGTAATAAACGTCCGACATGTTTTGCTTTGGCCAAGAGAGAGTCGTCATCGTTCTGATTGATTGTTGGAGATCTCTCCCCGTTCATGTTTCGTTTTTTATTGGCCAACAGTCTTGTATTTAGCCCTGCAACCCCAATTACACCTCAATGATATCGATCCCATTGCTGTGGTACTGGTGCGGGTGCTCGTGCCGTCTTCGTGTGCTGCTGCTGGATATATGTCCCCGCCGAGTACTACAACAAGCGGTACCGATAGTCAACAAGTAGACGCCCTGCCTGAGCCAAACACAGCACTCTGGGGTTCCATCTGTGCTGGTCCCGACTGGCCTCTCCCGTCACTCTCAACAACTCCACCTGCGACTTCACAAAAAAAGAGACAAGCAAGCGGAGAACAGCGCTCAAATGCATTCCATCGAGGGCAATAACAATACCTGAATTTAAGGATTCTAAACTCGATTTCCACCACATTTCCCAATGGGTCACATAAAAACGTATATGGATGGTTTTTCAGGGTCACGGGGAAGAAGGATGAGAACCCCCTCGACCTCAGTCTTGTCTACCTCACAACTACGAGTACAAAAAGTGGAACCTCTACAACGACAACAACAAGAGCAACAACACCATCTCTTCTTTTGCTCCCGCGTCTCATGGCAAGGCCGAGCGGCGCCACACCCGGTGCACGAGTTGTCCGCTTACGCTAGCGTGATAACTGGGTTCCCCGGGAAACGCGACCTTCCTCGACCGCCCGCTTATGCTAGCATGGACCTATAAGTCAGGATGGCTCGTGCCAGGGGGTGAGCGTTAGGGGTGCACTACCGCTGGACACCGTGCTGAGGGAGACCCGGTGAGAAGTTGAAAAAATGGCTTTTGAGGTGGCTGGTGACGCCGTAGACATTCCTTGGATAAAAGTCATACTCGCGCAGCAAAAGTGGCGCGATGGGCTGACCGACGAGGAAAACAAAGCGGCCGTTGAGGTAGGGTATTGGACTGCCGAAGAATGGCAGAATCTCGAGGCTATATCGGAATACGATAAACAACAGCAGCAGCAGAAGCAGCAGCAGAAGCAGCAGCAGCAGCAGCAGCAGCAACGTTATCACCAGCAGCAGCAATTCAGCCTCCCCAACGACCCCTACTACTCAGAACATCACCACCAACTGCACCAACATGAGAAGCGTTTCCGCGAGTACCACCAGCAACAGCAGTACCGCGACCACTACTACCCGTCAGAATACTACCCGCAGCAGCAGTATCATGAGCAGCAGCAATTTAGCATCCCCATCGACCCCTACTACTCAGAAGATCACCACCAACTGTACCAACATGAGCAGCGTTTCCACGAGCACCACCAGCAACAGCATTACAGCGACCACTATTACCCGCAAGACCACTTCCAGCAGGAGCAGCATCAACAACATGCCATTCAGCGAGACCCGGCCGACGCTAGTTACGCACAGCAGGTAGCAGTTAGAGCAGATGGGAGAGGAGCACCAGCCCAGGAGAGCAACGCCCCACCATCAAACGAAACACCCTTGACTGCGATTTCGTCGAGCGAAAAATCGGGCGCAGGGTATGAAGTGGATATAATCCGCGTGCTCGGCGCTGTCTGTGCAAAATAGAAACGCGATCAAAGCCTACATCATGAAAGTGAGACGCTATGCAGGAACACATGGAAAATCGGGTGCAGCGGCAACCACAGGGTTTTTGTCAGCGCAGAAGCCGAAGCAGGTGGTCAATGATCCGTTTAGAACCAGGAGGATCAGGTGGTGAACGTGAAGGAGGGTTGCATGCAGGAAGGAATTTTGCAGCTGAGCGATGGGGACCTGGTGGGGCGTGAGGAAGAACAGGTTGGGGGTGAAGAACAAGTGGAGAAGGACGCGAACCGTGAGGAGCATGGACGGGAGGCGATGGAGAAATACACCCAGCCGCAGCAGCAGCAACCGTTTCAAGAGGAGCCATCAGCTTCGACCTCCCCCATTCCGTGGCCGCCGCCATTGCCAGCCGAGTGCGAGGGAATGCAAAGTTGGGAGGCCAAGGATTTGGGCCATCGGGGGATTGACTGTGGGCAAGGTGCCCGACGTTGGACTGGTGGAAGGACACACCCAGCCGCAACAGCAGGAACTACCCCAGGAGGAGCTACCAACTTCGACCTCCCCCACGCCGTGACCGGCCATCATTGCCAGCTGAGCGCGAGGGAATGCAAGGTTGGGAAGACAAGGATTTGGGCCATCGGGGGTTGACTGTGGGCAAGATGCCCGACGTTGGACTGATGGCAGGACACACCCAGCCGCAGCAGCAACAACGACGCCCGGAGGAGCTACCAGCTTCGACTCCCCCAACGCCATGGCCGCCCCCATGGCCCGGGTTGACGGTGGGCAAGATGCCCGACGTCGGACTGATGGAGGGGCATGTTCGTAGAGTCCAAGCCTGGATGCCCTGACCACCACGTGGTCTGATGAGTTTTTTTATACTCGTTGTAATAGAGGACAGAGGAGGGGAGAGAGAGCGGAGCCTAGCTCGTAGCTCGGAGCAGAGAACGGAGCAGAGAACGGAGTCCTCAAACTCTCCTCGTGAACACACGGCATATTTCATAATAACGCCTGCGAAGATATACGCAACCCTCTACAACTTGTAACCGTCGCTGTTGGAACGATCCAAACGAACACCCTCCCTGGCTCTTCACAGCAGTGACGAGACCGAAAAGACATTCAAGACTTGCTAGGACCTAAGAACAGCCAACGACAGTCCCGCAGGAGGAAACCCGGCCACCGGGTCAAAACCCCCTGTATAACACATATACTCCACCATTGCAATTGAAACAACGGCCGCATTCCAAACGATGACCATGGCCAGAAAATAAAATGCCAAGCGGTGCCCTACTCCCCCATGCCCCTCAAAGTAGCGCAGGGTTGGCGACCTGACAAATTATTCCTCGCATCACTCAAACATGGTACTCATCGAATAATGCTCATACCCCCTTACTCACCCTCCAAAGGCAGATTCAACAAGAACCTACGGTGAGACTTAAAAGGGGTCGCAGCAAGGGATTTCGTCAAAATATCCGCGTGCTGCTCTTCCGAAGCTACGAACTGAATGTCGATCTTCTTAGCACGAAGTAGCTCTCTGACAAAAAGAAAACGCACGTCGAAATGCTTACTCCGAGCAGAACTAAGAGAGTTTTCAACCAACGCTATGGCCCCCTGGTTATCCTCGAAAACCCGGACACATGATCCGCTTAGCTCAGGACAGATAAACGACAACACCGCGCCCGTAAACAAAGCTTCCTTTACCCCTTCACCCAGGGCGACATACTCTGCTTCTGCTGTCGACAACGTAACACACCTCTGCGTACTGCTTGCCCAACTGACGGCCGCACCCCCTAGGGTAATTACCATCCCCGATACCGAGCGCCTATCGTTCGACTTGTCCGCAGAATCAGCATCACTATACGCAGTCAAATCCAAACCCGAGCCCCGTACAAAAGTCAATCCCATAAACCTGGTCCCGTGGAGGCAAGCCATAATCTTCAAAACTGCCTTCCAGTGCCTCTCCGTAGGGTTGTGGGAGTGGCGCGCCACAGCACGCACAGCGTTCGAGATGTCCGGCCTCGTCATGGTCGACAGCCACATCAAGCTGCCCACAGCCTCCCTGTACGGCCAGTCTCCTCCAAGTTCGCCCTCCTCTCTTGGACCTAGTTCCACACCGGGGGTCGCGGGGATATCAGAGGATGATTTAACACCAAAACGATTCAGCATGCTCTCAATGAACACCTTCTGCGTAATCTCCAATGTCCCCAGTTCCCAGTCGCGTTTGAAAGCACAACCAGTGTACCAAGTCAGTTCGCCGAGGTTATTCGTGGGAAATTTCATAGCTAGCGCGGCATGGAAATCTCTACATGTCTCATCCGATCTTGCGATCACGATGTCATCTACATGAACGGCCATGATCAGTTCTACCTTGCCGTCCACAACAATGCGAAACACACACGGGTCGGACCTACACTGCTCCATTCCGTGCTCTACCACGGTCTCTACCAATAATCCGGCCCACTGCCGTCCGCTCTGCTTTAGACCATACAGTGATCTGTTTAGGCGGACGATCTTTCGTGAAATGTCACCACGCCCACCGGGCAGTTTCATGTATATCTCGGCGTCGAGTTTCGCGCGAACAAAAGCTTGTGCGACGTCTAGATGAAAAATCTTTAAGCCATGTTCATTTGCAACAGCCGCCAGAATTTTAACTGACGCTGACGAGGGAGTTGGTGCAAACCTTTGAAAATAATCTACATCCTGCACCTGGCTAAACCCCTTAGCCACAAGTCTGGCCTTTTTCGTTACTATCAAGCCATCCTTGTCCGTCTTGTATGTAAACACCCACTTCGCACCTAAAGGTTTCCGCCCTTTTGGCGGTGTCGCGGCTTCGTACGTACCGGTCGTTTTGTGACCGTCCAACTCTATTTTCATGGCCTCGTGCCACGCCGCTTTGTATTGAGAACGCTCTACATCTGATACGGAGTGTGGGGGCGGTTCTACGTCTTCCGGGAAACCACTCGACATGCACACGCTCAACTCCCCTTTGTTCTCCACAGCAGGTCCTCCGGGCATCAAAGCCACTGCCTCCGTCGTCCAGGACGTACGATTCAGCATACTCCCAGGCTTCGTCCACGATTCGTACGCTGCCGCAAGCAGCGCGTCTGCGGCTCCTTCATCCATCCTTTCCTGGTGCACGGCAGGTTCACCCTCCAGGCGTTGGCTCTGACGCCGGGTCCGGCCCCGTACTGTCGGAGGGAGCCGGCCGCAGCTGCTGGACTTTTGTGCAGTCCTCCCCGACAGGACCGCGGGCGGATCCTCACCGTTCCCTTGGACGGTGTCGGAGGCGGATGCTGCGCCCGGGTCGTTTCCGGCCCTCCCTGTTGGGACCGAGGAGGCGTCCACGGCGCCCCCCTGAGACGAACCCGTCGTCTCGGGTGTTTCGGCCCTCCGTGCCGGGACCGAGGAGGCGTCCACGGCGCCCCCTTGAGACGAACCCATCGTCTCGGGTGTTTCGCCGGCGGCCTCGCCGGCGTTGGTGCCTGCTGTACGCGCTCCAGCATAAACGCGTCCAGGTCAAAACCCCACGTCACGTCGAGGTCGTTCAAGTGAGCCAGACCGTCGTCCAGCTCATCCACCACCCCCCCCCACCACGATCCGACGTGCTCACGTCGTCTGCCTCTGAACCCCCCTATTCCGTAGACAGGGAGTCATTCGCCTCGGCAGGTACAGGTGGTGTAGGCGACACGCGTTGCCAGGTGACATTGCGCGTTATTAGCACAGTGCGTTTCTTTGTCAACACTCGTACTGAGTCTCGGGGGTTGGTTGTTGCAGGGCCAAGGTAAAAGCACTCTTGTGCTGTCGCCTGTGACTTGTTTTCCCTCTTCACCTTGCAGTAGCCAGGCTTGAGGAAGGGCAGTAATACTACCGGGGGGGGGCTACCATGCCACATCTCATGCGGCGACTTGCTCTGCGGGTTAGCTGTTGTTGCTGTGCGGTTCAAGGCGTTACACGCCCAGTGGGACGCTTCCGCCCACAACGACGTCGTGGCCGGGAGGTTCGCGCCAGGAAAAAGCTCTTGAGCCTGGATTCGGCCCGCCATTGCGGCCGTCTCTATGAAACCTAGCGCGCGCTCTGCTACTCCATTGAATTGGGGACTGTCGGCCGTCGTGAATTCCTGCTTGATCCCTCGTGATCTACACAGGTCGCCAAACTTTCCCCCGCGGAATTCACCACCCCCATCATATCGGACGATTACCACCGTAGACGGGACACCGTCTGCCCGAGAATCCACAAGGAACTGCTCGAACATTTCCGCGACGTCCGACGTGTGGCGCATAAAGTACACCCACGTATATCGTGATAAATCGTCGCGCACGATGAGAGTATACCGCTTCCGCCCGAGAGACTCTACCACCTTTGGTCCACTCAAATCCACAAAAACTCTCCCGAGCTTCTTATCTGCTCGTGTGTGTGTGGACTGCCTGATACCTTTGCGGAGACCCTTTGCCATGGAGCACCCTTTGCACTCCAGTAGCTCTCCCTCGAGGACAATCCCTTGCTGCTCCGCGGTCTTGCGAAGTAGTACCTCGTGGGAGTGTCCAGCAGCGCAGTGGAAATCGTTGATGTTTATTGCAGACTTGTTGGGCAGTTGTCCCGGGGCGAGTACAGCACAGGCATTTTCCCCACAACTGCGGTCGACCCGGTAGCCGTACAGGCTGTAGAGGGTCCCACTCAACGGAAACACGATCGAACGCTCTGACTTGAGCCTGACTACAACCCCCGTGGGGCGCCCTTCGAAAGAATGGCCGTTTTTGACGAGAGTGGGCAGGGAAAATAAGTGGTAGCGGAGATCCGGCACGTGCGCAACGTTCGTAAGCAGCACTTGCACGGGACCGTTTCCGGAACGAAAGACAACACTCACGTCACCGTAACCTTCGATCGCTCGGGTGGATCCGTCAGCGATTCGGAGAGTCAAGTTGCATTCTCTATAGTTGATCATGCAGTCAACGGAGGGCGTCATGTGAGTAGACGCACCACTATCACATATCCAAGCCTCGTCTCCTACCTGCCAAGAAGACTCCCCTTCCCCCGAACCATCGCTCCACTTCCCTGTCTCTTCGGCCTTGAAAGCTGAGGTCTGGACCGTACCTTTTTCCGGGTCGTCGTCCTTTGCCCCATCTTGACTCGTCACCGCCATGACAGCTTCTTCTTTCGATGAGGGGCAGACATCAGCAGCGTGCCCCAGCCCGTTGCATCGACAGCATCGATCCGTGGACGTGGGACAGGCATCGGCAGAGTGCCCGCGTCCCTGGCATCGACTGCATAGCTTCGCCGTACACTCGCTCCTCCAATGGCTCTTCTTGCCACACCTATGACACTTTCCCACTGGAGTACTTCCGCTGGCGGCTTTGGCGTTGCTGCCATTGCCACCAGTAGCCGCGGCCGAGCCACCACCGTCCTCGTTGGTGCCTCTACCGCCTCGTCCATGACCCCGTCGTCCACCTTTTTCTTTGCCATTTCCTCCACCTTTCCGGCGACCACCGCCACCGCCGCCGCCGCCGGCGTACATAGCATGGCCTGCGTGGCCAGCGTTGGACCCCTTCTTCCTGTTTCCAGAACGTCGGTGATGCCGTTCTCGAACAGCCTTGATGATGTCATCACGGCCGATGCTGTCACGTGATGCCAGGTCCCGAGCCTCCACTTCATATTCGGCAGGCAGAGCGTCAATAAAGATGGTGTACATCATGTGGTCGTCTACTACATTCCTGCTGTTCGCATTTCCGCGGCAAGATCCTCGATCCTGCCCATCTCCTTGAGCGGGTTGCTCCCCGGCGCCATCTTAAAACTGTTAAGGCGTCGGGAGAGGTCTGATTTGGCCCCCGTCGTCTGAGGGCCGTACCACGCAAGGAGAGCGTCCCACGCTTGCCTCGGCGAGGTGCACCGGTGCAAAATATTTTTATCGCTCTTGCTCTTGAGGGTCGTCGACAGGAAATTCCACGCCAGGGTATGTCTGTGCACACTTTCGCGGCTAAACCCCCTTGCGACAAGCATCGAGTTTTCGGTGTCTAATTCCCCTACGGGAATGTACTGCGGTAGACCCGACACGAAAGCAGACAAGAAACCAACTCCTTTGGCGTAATACCGAGCGTCTCTTGTCCAGGGGTTGAACTCAGATTTTAGCCCACTAAACGATGGCACAGGAGTGTGTTTGAAGGCCAAATGGCGCGATAGAGGCAGGTCAAATCCACCCACCCAACTCACCGCCACACTGGAAGACAGCAGTCGGTATTTGAGAGTACGTATTTTCTACGAGTGATTTCGACACTACGTTCCTGAAGGGTAGCGGGCTTGGGCTGGTGGCGTTTGCAGATGCAGACTATGCCAACAAAGCCACTGACAGGAGGTCAGTTTCCGGTGGGGCCATCATGTGTGCTGGGGCGTGTGTGTGCTGGTTTTCTAGGACGCAGAAATGCGTCACGTTTTCAACCACTGAGGCCGAATATGTAGCACTGGCAGACACTGTCAAGCAGGCGATGTTCATGCGCTATGTATGGAGTTTTATTTTTCCGGGGTTTGGGGAGAGATGCATTGCGGTTTTCGAGGATAACGAGGGGGCAAGGCACCTGGCACAAAATCCAGTGTGCACGTCGAATTCGAAGCACATCGATGTGCGAGAACGCTTTTTGCGCGAGCTTGTTTTTAAGGGGGAGTTGGTTATTACCCATGTAGAGTCGGAGAAACAGCATGCAGACTTCTTGACAAAGCCGCTCAACAACACGGTGTTTCGTTACCACCGGGATTTTCTGATGAATATTTGACGCGGTTTTTCCGAAGTGGAAGGTTTTACGTTATTTTTGAGTGAAGGATTTGTGTGAACTACGTATAAATCCGGAGATGCCGCCGTTTTTCCCTGGCTAATTCCGAGGATGATACCATTTCGTTCCTAGTGATGGATTTCGAGAGTTTTTGGTGTTTTCGAGTAGTCCCCACGTCAAATAAAATTCAAGTGAAGGAATGTATGCTATCTCGCATTACCGTCGCGATCTGTGTATCTATGGCGGGAGTAGGGGACAAGGGGAGACCCTTGTCCGGGGGAACGGGGTTCCTTGCGATCTCTGGCATTTATTTTCTTGGCTTAATTTTTATTTTGATGAGTATGACTACTGTGGTATTTTATATGATTTGCATTAATTCCTCATGAAATAGAGGGAGATTTTTTTGATAAGGTTGAAGAGAGACTATGAAGCGCCTGGGGGCGTGTGCGGTCCAAAGAATTTTTTTTCTGAGTTGAAGAATTTCGATAGTATTTTGGAAATTGAGAGTTTGATTTTTGGTTCTGGAGTGAAATTATGTTTCTGAATTTCGTATGAGTTGGTCATAATATTGAGATGTTTCCACCCAGCGGAGTCGTACATTGTAGTGTACAGAGCTGGGGGAATATTAAAGTATGGTCGTGTATAATGAGCAGGGGGGATATTGATTGTGCTCAGAAACACGACGGAGACGTTACATCTAATATTAGGGAGTTCCATATATTGACATAGGATTATAGGAGAGGGATATTTAGTCGGATATCCGGGGGGATAAACGGGAAGTTTATTCCCGCGTCATGTTGGATAATAACCTGCATACGATGCATGAGCTGTCACTCGACAGCTCGGATATAATATAAGAGGAGTTCCGTGTTACTGTCTGGAGTCAACCACGCGTTCCCGTGCCAGCTGCGCCTATACCTTTAGAGATCAATCTACAGTAGCAAAGAAAAGTCCAACCTATTAGTCGGCCTGGTACCTTGCTACCCTATCTGCGGTCTCTCTGCTACTCTCTTCTACCGCGGTTTCCCTTCTACTCCTCCTGTTCTCCCCCCTGCCCCCATATACTTGTACGGCGTTCCTTCTACCCTTCCTGCTGTTACCCCTCGCCCCATTCCCTCTAACACTACCCGCAGCGGATGCACGGCGCTGTCTACTCAGCTTTGCCTCAGCCTCGTGCCACCTGCCCATGAACAGTTCAGCTGCTTCGAGGATTCCCCGGTACCACTTTCCCGTCTGTTTTGCTGCAGTGGGCCACAGTGCGGTCTCAACTCCAAAGACTAAGGGGGAGTCTTCCGTTGATCCCTCGGTGGCTTTGAACACTCTAAGGTCCTCAGAAATGGCCCTAGGCCAAGTCTTGGGCTGCCCGCCTGGTTTCGGGCCCCCCCCACCAGCGATCGTCCCGAACATCAACCGACTGCGCAATCGCCCCTCGTGTTGCCGCACCAGAGCCCCCGCAAAGAAGAGTCGCCGTTTACGGATGGTCGTTTCGATACTTTCGCATCGTGTTATCCTGAGCGCCTTCGCATACGAGCTGTGCATCCTACAATGCTGACTTCCCTCGGCCTATTCGTGTTCGTCGCTACCGCCCTCACCGCGTTCACAATATCCGGTAGTGTTTGTTTCGCAAGCCACATCAAGCACCCCACCAACTCGTGAAAAGGCCAATCACCCACGGGTTTATTCTCGTCGAACTCCTTGAGCTTCACACCAGGTTATTCCTCCCACAACTAATATCAAACCTCGCCGCAGTCTTTTCAGCGAACGCCTGCCGCGAAATCGTCAAGTACCAGCATCCTCATCCCCCGAGAACCAACAACCAGCATACCACCGCAACTCGCCCATATTGTTGATCGGAACAAGGTTGTTCAGGCTTTCACAGAACTGGTCGCTTCTAGCTTTAAGTCCGACACAAAAATATCATCCACATAAACTACCGTTACGATGGAGACAGAGCTCGACTTGGCAACATTATGACGCACTCATCAGCGGGGCTCTGGTCAAATCCTATATTAGACTCTTCATGTGAGTGAGAAGGTGGTTATGCCACGACCTCGACGATTGCTTCAAGCCGTAGAGACTGCGGTTCAACCTGACGACCTTACCAGACATTTCGCTGCAGCCAGGGGTTATGGTCGCATGAACATACCCTCATCCGAACTCGACTGCACAAACGCTTGCTTAGCATCAAAATGACACAAATCCCAACCCAACTCGCACGCAATAGCACCCAACAAACGAAACCAAGACCCTGCAGGCGTCTGATCGAAAGTCTCAAAGAAATCACTACCCTCACGCTGCTTGAAATCTCGTGCCACCATCCTTATTTTCACCCGCACCGCACCATATCACCATGCTCGTTGGGCTTCCAGGCGAACACCCACTTCGCCGAGATGAGGTTGAGTTCCTCTGGTTGCTACGTCGCTCCAAACGTCCCCGCGTCCCCAAGTCCATGATATTTCTCGTCCATCGCCTGCCTCCAGATGGCCGAATACTCGTCCGGACACGTTTCAGCATGCTAGACGCGCTATCCTCGTGCAGTTTCCCTTTTTGTAGACCTTTCCTCTCTGCGCATCGCCACCACCCCCCTGGAGTCATGCAGTCTCTCCCCTGGTCCGTCCTCTCAGCACATCGCCGTCCTTCGGGTCCAGGATAGAAGAACCCAGTTCCCGTGCAGCACGCTGCAAAGCTGCGGCAGCGGTGACTGCTGCGGCGGCGGCAGCAGATGTGGCGACGGCGGCGGCGGTGACGACGACGGCGACGGCGGTAGCGGTGGTGATGACGGTAGTTGCGGCCGCAACAGTGTGGATGGGGACGGTGGCTCGGACCATATGTCGGGGCCCCTCAGAGGCTCCGGCGTACCCGAGGGCGTTGGCGACGGCAGCGGCGGTTGCGGGGAGCTCTCCTCTTCCGAAGGAATTAACACCACAAACGATTTCCGCGGGTGTTGCCAAGTGACGTCGCGGGAGAACGACCTCCGGCAAGACACCGGCAGGATCTTGCTGGGGCCAGCTGCGTGGTGGTTGCCGCCGTTGACGGAGAAGCAAACCTCCGCCTTCGACTCGGTCTTCATGGTCCTCCTGACGTGGTGAAAACCCGGTCTCAGAAACGGGAGCAGCCGCGCAAACGGTGCTCTCCCGTAGGCGGTACGGTACGGCGAGTGCATTGCCGGCTTGTCCCTTACCCTCGCCGTCATATTGATCACATTGCTTGCGTACACGCACGATTCAGCCGAGAGGGTCTGCGTCGCCGGCATTCTTGCATCGCCGAACCGACGTGGGGCCTCCAGACGGGACGCCATTGCAAGCTCCAGCGTCATGGCGATCCGCCGCTCGACCACGCCGTCACGCTTTGGAGAATCGGCAGGCGTGTGCTCGCGGCGGATGCCATGATGGTTGAGCCATTCCATGAACTCAACCTTGGTGAGCTCGGTGCGGTTGTTCGAGCGAAGGCACTCCACGATGGACGTCACAGCTTGTGCGTTGATGTCGGCCAGGAAACCAGCGAAGACCTTGGAGACGTCGGACGTCCGCTTCACGAAATACGGCCGCCCCAGTCGCGAGTAGACGTCGACGATCATCAAGTACTGCGCACCGCCAGCAGCCGTAGACTGCTGTCCCGACAGATCTACGAACAGACGCTCCAGAGGCCTGCTGGAACGACACTTGGTCGTCCACGGCACCGCCATCCTTCTCCCTTTCGCCTCAGAATACCCAGCACACGAGACCAACTCCCCAAAACCATAATGCCCGTCTGGCGTGCCGTCTTACGAAGGGTGTCAGCATGGGAGTGGGCGAGGGAAACGTGAAGGTCGTTATTAATATTCCTTCGCAATTTGTCCAGGGGCCAAAGCAGCTGCAGCAACCGCAATATCTACATTCCGCGTGGCGTCTACTTATGAACCCGGGTCCCTCCGCAGGAAGGACAATTGCCCATCCAACATGTGGGCTCCCTGAGCATCACGTGTCACCGGGCATTTCAGTATTAGTGCATGAAGTGAAAACAGGTCGAAGCGAACACCGGGTACGTATGCTACGTCCTACAACCTAACTTGAACGTGACACTGAGAGCTGTGCATCACCATTGGAATCCGAAGTACTGCACTTTCAGTGATCGCACGACACCGACCACGACCACCAAACTGATCTTATCGGGGGGAGGGGGGGTGCAGTCTACAATACCAAAGGGGTTGCCAGTCACACGAAAGGTCGCTCCCCAATCCGCTACCACTCTTCTCTCCCACTAAACCAAAATAAATCGTCATGCCTTTGTGCGCAACATGCGCGGTGAGAAGGTGCGGGTCGAACGCAGGTGTCATGTCACCGTTGTTCGCTGAGGCAGGGGAAAGGGAAGTGCTCGACGAGGGTTGCGACGGGAAACTCCAGCCAAGGTATATCCACCACTGCCGTAGGGTGTCTCCTGCAGCCAGCCACCTCCGTAGTGCATCTGTTGAGGGGGTGAGGAGCAGTACCACACGGGACCGCAACGTTCACCTGCGCGGGAGCTACCCGGCCTTCCGCGACGTAGTGGCCCGATTTGTCGCACCGGAAGCAGAGCCCCTCGCGCCTACATGGTGTGTTGTTCGGTGGGGGACCCCAGCCTGCCGGAGTCGTTATTGGCGGCGAGGGCATCGGTGGCATAGTCCCTGGTGGTGGGTCGGTAGGTACCCAACCCATGGAGGGGACTACCCCACCCGTACCGAAGGGGTTTGGACCAGAGTCATCCCAACGGTACCTGCAGGCCACAACATCCCCACGCCATTTGGGGCCTGTTATCCCCCCCGACGAAGCTCCTCCCCTATTGCCACCTTGCTAATGGGGACGATGTTGCTGCTGTTGCTAGGGCTGCTGCTGTTGTTTTTGCTGCTGCCCACCGTTGAACCTCCCGCCTCTCCTGTTCCTCCTTTCTCCTCCTGGATCCGCACCTACACCACCGGCAGGCTGCGCTCCTCTGGCGTACAAAGCATGCTGATCTACCACTTCCTGCACGCCCAACGCCACAGAAAACATGTCCTTCTCTATTTTGTCATTCACATACGCGTCACGGATGATCTCATCGATCTCGGAACGGGGGATGGAAGGGCGGGATATAATTGGCTCACTTTGTATCGTGTATGAAGACGGGAGGTTGGTAACTTTGTGGCAGTTTACTCTTACCCCAGCTCAGAGTAGCCAGCTCATTCGCTGCCTTATCTATCCTTCCTAGAAACAGCTGGGGGTTCTCGTCCTCAGTCGGCCTAAGGGTGTCGACTTACCTTTAACCAATTCTTCGCAGCTATCGTCTTTGGCATGTAGTAGTCCCCTAACTCTTTCCAGGCACCACTTGGCGACAATGCCTTTTGCATTCGAAGTTCCACTATCGCATATACCGTCATTGACTCCGTCATCACGCCATACACCAACCGTGCATCGTTTATCTCCTGGGGTGAGTGCTTGAATGCTAGCTCCTCTGGCGACAGTCTTGTGTCACCTACCAAAACTAGGTTAGCCATTTAACTAAGTACGTGCAGGCAATCAAGCGATAATAGGTACGCTAAATACTTGCTTCGCCACATGCTAAAGTGGGTTTCTACGTTATCGAACTTTGGGGGTCTCGACTGGGTTAAACTAAAGCTATCGGTTATCACAATAGTGTTAGGTGGTACCGGTACTGTACGTCAGGGGAGGCGTTTCCTAAGGGATGATTGACTTAGTGGGAACGTTCTATTCGCCGTGTTAGTGAGTAAGGCGGCGCATGTAGTGTGCGTACTGGGGGCGGCTTCTCCTACCGGAAAAGAAATTGGCCGGGTTATCTTCTCTTAGTTTGGTTACTATAAAATATCTCCTGTCCACCGTGTAAGATATTGTGTGGCTTGCCTTGTCCGACTCAACCAGCTAGGGAGGAAAATACGGTGGAAGTCCAAGGATCCGAGGGGTTTCCAGACATGGACACGGCGTGTAGGCAAGGGGAAAATGGGAATTGAAACCGGAGACTGCGGAGATGAGAGAAGACGGCCACAACCCTTCTCCACCCCCTTTAACTTCTTATAGCTCGTCCCGTGGCCGGCAGTGTTCCCCTAAACAAGACGAGTACCGACTGAGACAGCTGGGAGACGGTTCAAGCATGTGCTCCACAGGCTGTCTGGAACGACGGGGATGCAGGTGACAGGCATTGTAATGAACTGAATGGGCTTGAGCGTGTGAGTGAGTGCCGGACGGCTTTCTGGCCCGGTTTGTTCTGAGAACGAAACAATACATGATGTGTTAGAGTGTGAGCCCATCTGACCAGCCCTCCGAGGGGCATAAGCTATGTCGGCCGGAGAGCCCGGTGATACTACGCCATCATGCATGACACGCGCACCGCTCGACTCTGTGACACTAGCATGTGGTTCACAATCTAGTCATGGAGCACGATGATAACCATCATCATTGCAATATTTCGAATATTATTCATCATCATCGTCATCATCTCGCAAACACTCTCACATAATGTTTTTTTTGGGATTTTTCTGGAACCTCAAAGCAATTCAAATCACCACCATCATCACCATCACCACCACCACTACCGATAGGAACCACACCAAAACCAACAGCAACACCAGTGCCAATACCAACACCAACTCCAACACCGACAACAAACACGACACCATCAACGCCATCACCAACACCAACAAAGCCACCCACACGAACAACATCAAACAATACCACCACCACAAACCATTTCAAGACCCATAACGCCGCCGACACCGCCCCCTGTTATTGACTGTTTCAACTGATCTGTGCGGCTCAAAATTGAATGAGGAAGAAACGGCTCACGGCTCTAAAGAGGGCAGTTTAACCCTTTTTGAACGGCCGTTCCGTTTTGGGGACAAAGCACTCAATGTCCTCAGCTATTTGTCCGCAAGACGGGACTGCAGTTGTAAAACGGTCCAAAACGGAGACAAACGACCGCATCGCACCCCCCAGCCTTATGAGCATACGCCACGCGGGAGGAAATATGACACGAACGCGGAGGGGAGATTAAGGGAGGGGGAGAAGCAAAACGAAACACAAACCGCTTTGTCAAAAACTTAAGTTTCTCTGATCCCGTCCCCAATTTCCAATCGTGCTTGTCTGTGTCCATGACCCAGATGTGGCCTGGATGCAACATCAAACGCGCTGCAAGAACCTACTAGCCGTGCATGGGCAGAGCTGTTATTTGGTACAGCGCGTAACCGCTTCAGGACTGCACTCCCGTTGTGAGGACAAATTAATGGCAAATTAGAGTCCGATTTAGGTGTGTGTACAGTGCAGTAATAAAAGGGTTAACAACCAAGGATATCGGCGCATATTCGAAGAAACGTACTAGCCGCCCCGCCAGCCATATGCATAGTGGAGCAACAACAGACACCTGTGGCCGTCAGCTAGCACCGTCACAGCCGTCAAACACTTCGTGTGCAGACGGTTACGCGTACAGCGATAAACAGCCATTCGTACGCTGTATGGGCGCATCTTCCCGTATTGTGGACGTCGGCTGTCGCCTGAGAATGGATAACGCAGGGCCTGCTGCCCCCATGAGTCATACCCCAGGTTATGGGACACCTATATTTCCCCCCAAGCTCCAAACTTACCGGGAGTCATATATCTTACCCTAAAACACATACCTGGAGAAAACGGTGAATACGGATACGGGCTAGGCGCGATAACGAACAAAATTGTAAGCAAAGCATAGAAAAACAATGCCAATGCCACGCTGCGAAACGGGGGTATGAAGCCACGATGTAACACTATAGAGTTCAGGCCACTCGCACAAGCGGCTTTCTGTACCACTATCGAAGCCGGACGTCCAGACAGTGACTTGTTCGCGCAGTGGTGGCACAGCAAACGCATTCCATGGAGCGGTGCACATCGCCAGGTCTAGAACAACGTTTGAATTGTTTTCAAGACTAACAATAGATAGAGTAGACACTCGGTCCAGCAAGTGCGCCTGATCCCTTGAAAAAGAGGTCTCATGTTTGACCCTCTACTATAGATGTAGTCAAACTTGTAAACACACAATCTAACAAAAACTGTAAACGTAACCACTGTCAGCATGAAAATCTGCAGAGCTGGGGAGTTCCTTTCACTGAAGAGTCCCGAAAGCCATACCAGGTATCGATCGGGGACCCAGACGTCTCCTCCACCACCATGGCGAGATTTTGCCACTTAACTTAAACCAATATGAGAACATCATATTACGTTTATCAAGTTCACCAAAATACGAAGTGTCGCTGAGTCCCGGACACACCTCTTTATCCGTGACGAGGTCGTAATAGCAGTAAAATCTAGGTGCGAACCCCATACGCTGTACCAGGTATATACTAACAGACTAAGTGTCGCTGGAGAACGTCGTACAAACGCTGCCTGTAAAATGGTGTCGCATGAGCCTTGTTCTTGACACTGTGTGAGAAACATCCTGAAAATTAGTGAAAAAACAAACCAAAATCATGTTCTGCACAAAAAACATACAGATTCGCCTCAAAAGAAAAAGGCCATTAGAAGCGACAAATATATCTGGACCTGCTCAAAGCCAACGTACTTCAATCTATCGAACCAAGCCTCACCGCCCCCGTCCGAAAATTGGAGGCAGCCGCCAAATCATAACAGGTGCGGTGGGGGGGATAGAAAGGGGGTTACTTGACACTCTCCTTAAACCGCCACCGTCGCCTGGGCTCTACTAGGTTGGAAAGGCGACGGTCTGTCGCTTACTACTAAGGAATTCTCGCTCGGGACTGCCGAGTGAATAGGGGTGGAGGATGAGCGCTTTGGGTGGTCTAGAAAGACCGGCCGCCTAAATGAAGAGCGAGGGACGGTAAATGATGGCCCGGCGTCAACCTGCAACACGGGCATGGTCGCGTGCGCGTAGCAAAACAATAGCCGAGCATGGAGATAAAGGGCGTGGCATGAAGAGAGTTAAGTTTTGTTTGCAAACTTCTGACGTTGTATGAGATATATGGTCGGTACGCCCGTCACATGAGGGCGGTGCGTTTCGTCGATGTGTCTCTGGTAAGTACATCGGTCTCCCTTCGTTTCGCGGTAGCTACATCGCTGACCCGAACATCTGGTGGTCCTGACGATATACGGCCCAGTGAAACCAGCATTCGTACCGCAGTCTGAAGATGGTCACATGCACAGGTTGTCTATTCCAGCTGAACACGCTCGGGAACAATGATACATGCGATCCTACGATGACTGCCAAATGCTGTTTTTGTATGTGCGCTATTACGGAGGCAGCACCAGCGAATGTTCAACGGATACCACGCTGGTTCACACTTGACGTCATCGGCGGTTTTGTTTTTTTTCTTGTCTGATAAAGTCCGCAGAGCGCGCTCACAACGCCACCGGCTTGGACGAAGTTGTCCTTAGCACCAAGCGCGTTATTCGCCCTGTGGCATGCGACGCCTTGTACGATGTCCCTGCTTGGTACCATATCCGAATCCCCACAAATACTGTGGAGCAACAACTACCACATCTCGGCGGCACTTTAGAGGCATGAACTACAGTACACTAGCCCCGCAAGCTTGAAAGCCCTAAAAAAACGTTCAGTAGTAGTAGACGTTCAGCGGAAGTAGTCAGTGCATTCGGGTATGTAGAGACGATTACTTGAGAAACTGTAGCATGTTCGTCTACTAGATACAAAAAGCATGCGTGTGTCGGCTCACCCATAGCTATTCGCGTCGGCGGACCTCAGATTAATCTTTGACCTTGTTGTAGGGTGCAATGATTTCATAAGTATATATATATCGACGTGTCAGAGCTCGCCTGGAGAAATCGGGCGAACAATATTAGAGCACTGCAGTCTTTCGAAAAAACTAATCAGTATGTTTTTTGTCAGTTTCAACACTTTTTGTGCTATAAATTCGACCTTTTATTACTCCCTTCCGTTTAAAGTGGCCTCCAGTTATAGTGCTCAGACAATCTCCTTCACAGCAGGTTTCAGAACGCGAAGGTCGTAGTCAACTTTTTTGTGCCAGGCGCCGGATCGATCCGACGCCTTTTGCATCACGGAACGTGCCTCTTACTAATATCAACTCCTCATACCTCTGCTACTCATAGACGAATTTCAAAAATGCGCATGTCGTTACATTAAGACACAGTTTCACCTCAGACGTGTCGACGACAATGCCGAGCACTAGTGGGAGACCTGCCGGGGCCTTTAGTTTGACTGTCCGTGGCGTACTACTCGTTCACAGTAGGGTGAAAGTACCAAACATGAGGCTTCGTAATGATAAAACAATTGGCTGCTGGGTAGTTTCGTTTCGTGATGCCAAAATAGCAATGATCGTCCTCCCTTGCAGATCCAAAGGCCCCAACACCTCCTAGACATCATAACGAACGAACTATACGGTGGTCAGGAGATAGTTTGGGCATAAGAACTGGAGGTATGCCGTGTTCGGCAAGGAGTCAGGATGTGGCGTTTCTGTACCAGAAATCATATTGCTGCTGTAAAAAAGAAGGAAAGTGTGTTGACCGAAGCGTCCCTCTCAATAGACGAAGTGAAGTACATACCAATCCCGCCCTTGAAACCGTTACCCCGGCAGAGAAATCACTAACCGGTGGAATGGCGCGGATGCTGCCGTCACGAGCTTGCTCTCCACCCCTCCTCGTGGCGTCCCAGTAGGGTTGTTCCTCGTCACAGCCCTCGGAATCAGGGGTCACCGCGTTTGTACTAGTCCTTCGTCTTTTTCTGCGGACGAATTCTTTCCCTCTCTGAATCGGCTGGGCAAAGTCCCGACCTTTGTGTGTCGGTGACTCGGCTTGAGAGGCAATGAAGAATATACTCCAGATCACGAGCAGGAGTTCTGGGAGAAAAAAAATAGTTGGAAAGGCCGAATCGGGCTGTGAGATTGAACGACGAAAACCGAATAGATGGTGGGTAGCCCCCTGCAATCGACGATGCTGAGCACATCTGCAATATCTATGGTACCGAGGGACTGATTCACTTACCCCAGAATCCGCCGATGTTTCCTAAGAAGGCTCCAGCGTCAAGCGGGTTGATGTCGTTAAGCTCCGTGAGCGAGTAACTCCCCTGGGTGAGGATGATGTTTAGGTAGCCAATTGCATACGTGCTGGTCTCATTTGTGACGCTTCTCTGAGCCTGTGGGCATGGGAGGATAGCGCTTCTGAGTTGATGCCGAGTGTCAAGAGGTTGAAGGTTGAAAGCAAGGATAAAATTCGACGATGGTTCCACGTCTTGGAGAGCACACAGCAGCGTTCAAGCTCGATTCCGCCGGATGGTCGAGTTCAAATGAATCGGGAGAGGCCAATCCCTGTAGGAACGAAGGACGGGGAATAAATCGGTTGCTTCATCTCGGAGGGGTGAAAACGCAACCCGCTTGTCCCCGACAAGACCCAAACCTTCGATAGTCGAGGTGTCACCACTCAAACTATTGCAACAACGCAATGATAAAATGCCCCACATAGAGAAGATACTTCGGAGTACGATACCGCTGGTTTTACGCCTTTTCCATGAACAGTATGTTGGGAGGTACTTCGTTCATGCGGAATCCTTCGATTATCCCCCTTCCAAGGTTTTTCCATAGTCCTGTCGGCTCACGCAACGACTACGTAGTATGACAGTGGTGTGGGCGCGTTACGTCATTTCCGCTTGGTCTCGAAACGGTGATGAACTTCGAATAGTACGATGCCCACCCCCATCAGGTGCCGCCCACCACGATACCGGCGCACCTGTAACATTGCCAATCAAGGCGGGCCAAGTCTTTACGTAGACAACCGACGCCCCATGATCAGCCACCGACGCCATTTGCCACCGTCATCTACAGTTTATCGGGCCCAAGCGAGCAATAGGTATGATAAATGTCTGGTACAGTCTAACAATCGGAAGTACTACTCCGAAACGATAGGGCGTACCTGGTCGACGTGGTTGCTTGTTGTGTAGCTCAGGACTGGATAACTGGTGACGGTTTCACCTGATATAGATCTTCGCGTGCTTTTTCCGATTGCCTGATTATGAGGTAGCAAGGTACGTACGCGCGGGGGCAGAGGTAACGAGGTGGGGAAACATTGAATTTAAGCGCAATCAACGCAGTAACTGTTCGGTCGTGATTCGGCGACTCACCGCACCGTGGATTCAAACCGCTAGGGTTCACCTTGAGGAAACATCAAACCCAGGTTGTGACAGCAAGTGTATTTAGTGTAGTCACTCACCAAGTCTGTTTGGATCCAGGTCACCGTGTCTGGGACAACATCCGGCGTTATGACGACGCGACTGTAGGGCACCGTCAGGTATTCCGGTTTCGTTTCGTTTGCCAGGAACAATCCAACACTCTCGCTGACCAAGGGTTGAAGATGACAAACACACAGAAGAACAAAACGAGGAAGATTTGTGTTGCGTGGGTCGCTTAACCTGGGAAAAGCAGGTCGAAATCTAGTCTGGCTGATTTGCGGCGTCACCTTTCTGTACGTGAGCACGAATGGCTTTGCTCGACATATATGATGGCATCAATGGACAGCACGGTCGGCAGAGCTCAACTGCTGAATACCATACATTGATTTATCGCGCGAAGACCCAGTCACTCACCTGTAATACTCTTCCTCGTCAGGAGAAAGACTTGTAATCCAGGTCATCTGCGTTGAGCGAGGCAGAGCCGAAACAAACGCCTATAGTGTTGGTTGAGATCGGTCAGACATGATGTGTCTCACGGCATAAGCCGCGGGGGTATTGATGAAATCCTCCGTGGGTTGTGTTGGGGTCAGTGTTGATATTTACCATGGAGATTATTTTCCCGGGAACGCACTCAGTATGTTCCCCCTGAACGCTTTGTGAAGGGATATGACCAATTCTTATCTAATGAACTTCACGGCAGGTGTTCCAAGGTATATGAAAAAGGAAACATTGGTGTTTTACCGTGCGTCGACGGGGGATTCACTTGCGGCTGTTGGTATGTTTTCCCACACTCGTTTCCACCCCAACGGTATTCCAGCTGACGTTTTCGTATTTGTTTGGATCAAATCCACTACCTATCCCGTCCCTGGGGCTGGCTTCAGCTGTGGTTGTTAGCATGGTTCTCGAGCGGAAAACATCTCGAACAAAGCGGCGTGTGATCAGCCCTTTCCCTCCATCCCACTTGGTATAAAGGGCTCGCCAAGGTTTTGCCAATAGTTTTTCACGTACAAGGTGCTTTAGTCAACGACCAACGCCAAGCCGCACAACGCCCGTACGCATTGACACTATTTTACGGGCACTTTTTCTAAACTACAATTTGTTGCTGCCGAAGATACTTGAGCCTGAGGCTCTGCGCAGTAGTGTCGCCACCTACCCTATTCAGGCAAGAGCTTCGTCCAAACCGCACGAGGATCCAAAACGAGGAACCCATCCGACGCTTGTTTCCATATTAATCACATTTCGAAAACATCGCATGGAACATTTTTCACTTATCATTGCAGGGTGCATCGAGGTACTGCAGAAATGTTGATATATGACGTCGACGACGCTACTCACAAATACCGCATTCACAAGCTTTTGAGAACGTTCCTTATGTTCTAGAAGCGCTTGAGAAAGTCAACCGAGTTGACGCATGGGGTGCCGCAGCTGTAGTGACTTGTGCGGGACCGTGTGACTTTACTGACCGTCACCAGTGTATATGGCTTCTTGCTCCGAATGAGGCCACCGCAGCCACCCCGGAAACCGTCCAGGTCCACTTTCGACAGGTCCAATGCCAGACAGTTGGACCCCTGGTGTCAGGTGGTCGGATGGGCAAACACGGAATTCAACGATATAAACCACCTTCACTGTTGCACCTATCGAAACGCATTAGGGTGGACAGGAGCTTCAGCGTTTGAGCTCTCGCACCGTCGAAACCACGTTTGGATCCTTGTCGACAGCACGGTTTCATCTAACGCCACCGTCCTACCTGGGTGCGGGTGTGTAGGCATAATGCTCTGGTAACTCGAACGGGTGGTTAGAGGGGAGCGGAGGAGGCGAACACACATTTACTTGTCGCGTTCCAGCAACAAAAACTGCATAATGCAGATACAGAAGCCACGCGCGGCTTCCGAAGTCCTGGACGTATAGGTCGGTCGGGGTTCACGGGAAATGGGGGTATTCACCCTTCTTATTCCTGTTTGCAGGGAATCATGATGCGGAGCAGGCACAAGTCAGAGTCGGCCATGGTTCGGAGCGCTCCCCTCGATCTGCCAATATCAGTGCGGATACACTTTTCATGCGTCGTCGTTCGCAAGAACCTCCACATCTCTACCTACGCAACGCTCTGTCCTTACGCAGGTACCTGGGGATGAGCGCACGGAGGGTGGATAGTGGCGTTTGCGCAGCCTATGTTTGGAGTCCCCGTAATCGAAAATTTCGGCGGAGATGTGCATCGTCTCGATCATGCCTCACAAATGTTTGACCAAAGGCTACAGTAGCTATGCACAGACCTTGCTTTCAGTCAGGAGGTTCTCGGTTATGTTGTTGCCACACGGATCGAACACGGCGTATTCGACGCTTTCAATGCATTCGATGTTGGATCGGCTCCCATCACATCCTTGACCCTCCCAGACGCATACATCCAAAGTTGGATACTGATAAAGTTCGTCCTGATGGCCAGGGCGAGAAAGGCAAGGCGGAGAACAATAAGCGACACGTCTGCATGCTGCAGATATATGGGGCGTTCGACTATATATCCTCGTTCTCTTCTCCCTTTTTAACATACCGTGGGCATAGCCATAAGATGTCAAGTAAAACATACCTGGTATATACAGTTGTCCGCGACGCCTGGCAGTACAGACTACACAACGAAAAACGGTGGATCTCTGAAGAAAACAAAACCCAGCATTTCGAGGCTCTCGGCACCGCCTAGCTCCCCGTCGTTGAAATTTGAGCCGCTCAGCTACCCGACCTCTTCGAGCGCAAAACCATAAAAAAATGCGCCCGCGAGCATGCGGTGGACGTGGAGCCACGAAAGTCTGTGAAGTTGGCTAGATTCTCGGTGGGTTTACGCGGGGTACCCAGACCTTGCGCCGTGGGTCAACTGCACGTGCATCAACTATTTGAACCACGAAACAAAAAAAAGACCATCCGTTAATCGAGTCATACTTCCGCGGACAAACCCTACAAACGTTTTGTTGTCATCGATGACACGATGACACGACCACACGTCCTCTTGCCAGCGTAGTGCTCGTCGTCGAGACGATCATGGTCACATTACGTAACGCGGGAAACGGCGTCGAAAGCGAACTTGCTTGCACAACTTGATGCGGCCCCTCCTTGGCAGCAGTACTACTACTGTTGATACTACTAGAGTGCTACCACTACTACAACCACTTAAATTATTACCATTACGGAGGGCCATCGTAAATTGGACCAACGGTATACACAAAAACCTATGCATTTACCCATTTTTGCTGACACCATTTGGTCCTATTTACTACCAGGTATGGTCCCCCGTAATACCACTACTACTCCTAATATTACTACTATAAAAATATTGCTACTACAACTTCAGTACTACTGCTACTGCTTCTCCTCCGAGTACTATATTACTACTACGACAACTATTACTGCTGCTACTACTACTGCTGATACTACTACTACTACTACTACTACTACTACTACTACTACTACTACTACTACTACTACTACTACTAAACTATTGCTTTTGCTGGTAGTACCACTACCTTTTGTGAAGTTTTATCTATTCGCCGTGGGACAGCCAGGTGTTGATCACCCAGAGGTTTTATTTCGCTAGAAACGATACATTTTCATGGGGCCATGCACGCTTGAACGCTCGGTTCGCTTGGGAATTTCGATTGCTGTTCTATCTATTTAGCCGAAATATCTACGACAGCTTAGAATCTCGAAATCAAACGTACTAAAAAACAAAACAAAGTACAACAAGTACCTGTTACATCATGATCCGCTTTTCGAAACGAGATCACAGTTTCGGATTCCCCAGAGCGCACACAAAATTGTTAAAAGGAACAAAGCGTCCTCACCGACACGGAGAAGCTTGTGCTGGGGTTGTTATACTTTCCGTGAAGAGTCACAATCTGCCACAGAGTATCTGCGCGCAAAGAAACAAAGCGAGGCGCACGGAAGTCACAAGATGACACGATGGACTCACCATCGAACGCCACCGCGTACTACAGCAGATCGTAGCACTGGTGGCACAGCTCTTCGTTCGTAAACACTACTGTATAATTGAGGGCATCAGGTCACCGTGGACCCTAATGCAGCATATCGGGAGGGAAAATACCGTCCTGTGCAGCTACCTGCCACAGCAAACGTTGTTGCTTTCAAAGTACCTTGCACAGAACTGCCGACGTCGATCCATCTCGGGATCATGAAACCGCACAAGAAGTAAGAGATCATGGATCATTGTAGTTTTTTCCTTCACGGTACCCTATTCCAAGAATCATTGAACACCAACCTGGGAAGACAGCCAGTACGCGTACGTACTCGCTGTGTCGTTATGAAGAGTGAACGGAGATTCCCTCGGTAAAGGTTGAGGCGCATATATGACATCATCACGTGATGACAACACCCCTCCCCTCTGAGCACGAGTAGCGTTGGCGTTTAGAGTTCAGATTTGTTTTGCTATTCGTTGAAGTGGTATATATCAAGTTACCGTGCTGTACAGCTGCACTGCCAGAAAGGTGAATATCCATACATTCCCGGAACAGAGAGCGCGTAGAGCGCGCGAGGGTTTGCTGCACGAGTCCAACGACGTGTGGCACAACAACATGCAGATACGAGGAGGTTGCAAGCTTTGTCACAGAGAACTAACAACACACCTTCTGGTTTTGAATGGTGAGCGGTGCAGTGGGCGCCCGCAGTAAATTAATATTACGTTACGAGAAAAAAGACTCAAATTGGCACAATTAATAATAAAATGGGGCCAAGAATTGTGGGATCCACCTGAGATCCTAAACCAACAGACTTATCAACGTTGGATATAAGATGAAACATTCAGCTGGACCCCAAACTGACGTTTATTCAAACCGAGCGCCTAGTGTATCCTACACGAATATTTACTTACATCCTACGATAGCCAACAAGAGAGCCCCCCAGATGACTTTGGCCCGCCTCCTGTGCTCCGGCACCACGCTGGTGGGCTTCCTGGTGAACCGAAAGTTAGTGTCGCGCACGATTCAAGAGTTGCATCGTGTGGGTGCCAGGTTGCGATTGAGCCAATAAGCTTTGTGTTCAGTAGCCTTTTTCGAGGTCAACGACGCTCGATAGAAAATGTTAAAAATACTGTCTTGCCTGTAAAACGCGAGGGACAGACTTGGTTACCGGTATGAAAGATACACAACCACCACCTCCACCACCCAACCACCACATAAACAGAACCGTGGCATAACGCTACAGTAGTCTTAGTCATCGTGCTGATTGGGTCACCCCTCCTGGCAAGTCAGTGTCAGCGAAGTATCGGAGCGACCAAAACCATGCTGTTTACGTTTGAGATCAATCTAGAAGGAGATTCATTCATTTTTAATAGGTTGTCGTATCCTCCGGCAGATTGGTGAAAATAAGGCTTAAGCTCACCACACTTCCACGCTGAAATTGCGTGTCGTGTATCATTCTCAAGACAACAACCGAGAGAGCGGTCACGAAACAGGTGAATATCTAGGAATGTATTTAAGTGGAATTTGCATTCTGGGCGCTCGTGACGTTGCTAGTGTGAGTATTATAACTACCCTTATCTCCGAGATTAAGGGACAGCTTTTACGTAGAAAACCAAAGCGGCCCTTGCATTTATTTACAGTACTACCGCATAATAAAGAGCAAAACCGTCACGAAGCTATCATACAAACAAGCAGTATTATATACAGCACATCTATTAATATTAATAGTAATATATCATGGACGGTATAAAAATGCCTACTTCGTAATAAGAAGACGAGATACTCTACATGGAGAAAGTGAAATTATACAACGCTGAAAAGGCGAAACGGAATAAATACAGAATAAACAAACGTAAGAACACGCGAAAATGAAGTAAGTGCTGTGCACGAACGAGGCAACATCCAGGAAGAAACCGCAGCAAGTAAAATATATACCTGGTATAGGTAACAACCAAGACCACACGGTATATAACGGTATACGTAAAAATATGTTGCCCTCAGCGGGCTGCTGCTGCTGCTGCTTAGCTACTGCTTCTGCTGTTGCTGTTGATTTGATGCTGCCACTGCTGCTGTGGTGCTGCTGTCGACTATACTCCTACTGTCTGTTGTGGGAGTATATAGTACAAATAGAGTACGAGTCAAACTATCGATGCAACGGAAATAAGTGCGGTATGGCCAGCTAAATCCCTTTGAATATTGTTGTTGGGAAGCAGGGCCCAAAGGCGTGTGCCGGTGTGTGAATTCGTTTCCTGCACAGGCTGCAGGATACCTGGTACCTGGTATGCAGGATCCACTCTTGTTGGTGCGGTCCATATTGAAGAGCTTGGCCAACCACACGTCATCGTGGAGCTGAATATTATTCCGGGAATGCCACTGAAATAATCTTCCTGGCAAGCGTACCAATTCTTATTTTTTACTTTGAATCATCACTTTTTCTTTGCAATGCCGCACGAGGAGGTTTTACCCTCAGCGATCTACTGGACAAGCCGTGGTCACAGGTGTCGTCCCTTCTGCCCCCCGCTACGTGCCTTTATTTTTTGTCACGCATAGTGTTCAGCATTCCCACACTGCTCGTCGATTTTCATTCATCAATGTACTGCTAACTCACGCTCTCGCGCTTTCCGCTAATCAATTTGTGCAAGAAAAAGTCCCTACGAGCATGCACTCGGTGAGACTCGAACCCACGAAATTGATCTTGAACAAATAATTATTTACAGGGACACCGATTGAAGATTTTATCCGCAACATGCCATTGGGCTGTGTGAGAGGCAGGCCATGTACTGCAGCACCCCCCGTTTTTACCCATAGCTTCATCTACAGGCGGGCCTGTCTGGCCGTCTCGTCGCGGCGACAGCCGAAATAAGCCCGTAATCACGCTTTTCTGGCGCAGTATAGTATGTTACAGTTGGTTGTTTCTACTCTGTATAGAGCTTCTGAAACATGTACGAGTCTTGCGTTGGCAGGTGATTGAACAACGACGACGTGGTGCCAAGCACGCACAGCAGTAGTCGGCAAGGGCAGGATTTCAACCCCAGCCACCCCCATGCAAGGTAAAAGCTCGTCACAACGCCAGCAATAGTCAGCGGGAGACTTCACGTACCGGCACGGCTTTAGACGCCACCGAGCTGGCCAGTAGAGGCGCAACGGGTTTGGGTATGATGAGGTGAACGAGTGTGTTGCTCTGGGCGGAGCTGGTTGGGATCTTGGGAGGGCTGAGGGGTGCAGGTTTCACCTGCTGCATCTTCAGGCCCATGTGTTCCTTTAGTTGCATCAGAGGCCATCAAAGGTTCGGAGGGTACATCAGGCCGCTCGAGGTATGGCGAACCTTTGTCTCCGTAGAGACAGCAGTTAGCTGGTGCCAGAGCAAGTATCACCGCCGTGGTTTGTCGGGGGCCGGGAGCAAGTCGGCCTGGGAGCACAGGAGCCAGGAAATATATGTACCTGGTAGGCAATCTGAAGCAGAATGTATTTCAGAATACACAAAACAGTCCTATTTGAGTAATACAGCAGTCGTGTAAGTATCTGGTACTATATAAACAGCACTTCTTAGTCTACAGTAGTATTATTGATACATGTGATTTGCTTTCACAGGCCTGCGTATATTCTACCCTCTCACCACATCTACAAGACTCCGGTACAGCTGTTCGTAGTCGGTGCCGCTGTTGCTGGACGTAGCAGGCAGGGGTGCTGCTTGCTGTTAGACGCCTATCTATGCCCCAGTTTTGGTTCCCGGTGTTGTGTCAGGCTGCTCGCAAGGTGCGTGTTCGAGGTGTTGTGCAATGTCAAGGGAGGGGAGAGAGGAAAAACCTCGACCGTCGAACGGAGTGGGTGGGGGGGGAAATACCGAAGTACTTTACAGTGCACCCGAGTATATGGAGAATGGTTCGAAAATAAAAGGCGAATGAACGGTACGAGTACCGATATTTTCATCAAAACTAAAAAAAAAGAAAGCCAGGACGCCCTAGGAAATTTATTTTATAAATTTATAAAATACGCCAGCTATTAATAATAGCTGTTTCACATTTTATTATTAAATAGAGTGGAAAGTATCGTACCGCATTTCTTTTTTGTTTGATACCTGGTAAATAACTAGAAAATGCACGTCAGCTCGTACCGTGCGCGCTTTTCCATTATATTTCCCCCGTTATTGACTACTTGGCCGGTGACCCCTCTGGATGCTGCATGCAGCAGGCTTTCGTGCGATATGCTGCCGTTGTTCCTTGCCACTACACGGTGCTGTGCAGTAGACAGAAATATTGCTACGCACATAGAGCAGGCTCTCGTGCGCATCACAGGGGTCAAGTTCGTGGCGGACAACATCGGCGAAAGTCATCTCTTATACTTTCCACGGGAGAGCGATGCGGTAAGTGGTACATGAAAAATTCCATGCGCCCTGCCCATGTGATGGCTGTCTAGCTAGTACGTAGGTCATTTTCTATCGTTGGGCCCATAATCGTCCCCAGCGTACAAGTTCATAGATGAGCAGACCGCCCTGGCCACTTAATGAATTTCTACTTTTGAGGGTATATATGGCAAGAAAGTGAGCCAAAGAGTAGGCATCCGTTGGGCCGATGGACAACGAGAAGTAGTGCAAGTGTGCTGTCTTCGCAAGCACGGCGATCCGTTGGGTTGTAATAGCATGTATGTCTTCAGGCAAGAGCGTTCTCTCCAGCGTGTGGCTCATCGTACCGAGGATGACTTTCACAAGATGAAAGAGCCTGCCAGAAACAGCGGCGACGATATTTCCATGGAGTGCACACCGCGTGCGCGAGTGCATTCAGGTCGTGCCTCAGGTGAGCTTTTTACATTGAGACCGAGCCCATATTTCTATTATTTGCCTGTATATCGGGATACAGACGATTGGCGACCCTCTACGCTCTGGCCGGTTGTCGACAAAATCGCCTTGCTGCGTATCGCCTACCCCGTTAGTTTTGCCTACCGTCTCTATTTCCAGCACCCGAAGCGATATGTCTCAGTTGGAGCCAAGGGCGAGGTCACGCCGGATGCGGAAGGCCCGGGCCAGCTGTGTCCGACCTTGAATGTTATCCTATCAAGGTGAGGCTGGACGCGATCTTGCCAGTGGGGGGGGTGTACTGGATAGGAGGGATGTACTCGATCTCATGCATGGCCGTAGTCATATGACCATAAACCCTCGCATCCCTACAATGCCGGGACGGAGCATGTCGGGTTTTCGCCGACCAGGCAGAGATTGCTTGCACCAAGCGCGAAGCACCGTGAGGCGTCTGGTAAGTCGCATGAAGGGTGAGCTACATCCCACTAAGAACCGCCTGTGACGTGGACTTGCATATGGATGACAGCTTCAATGAGTTAATTTAATTTCCGGTGTAGCCACTTCCAGAGACTCTTGCCAGTGGAGGGGGACTATTGAGCTATCGATAGCCAGCACGAGGAAATATCGTAGACATGATGGCTTGATAACCTCGCAGTTAGCGGTAATGTGTGTGTGGCATCACACAAGGCTCGACCAAGGCGGCTATTAACAGTTATCTCTCACGACCGTAGTACGCAGGCATCACTCTGTGAAAGCACACGTCAATATAGAAACACGGCTTGGATATATCGGTTTCGTTCCCTGAAGATCACCAATGAATTACACCCCTTAAACTCCCCTCCGCGCATTTACCATCGTCAAAATATTTTGTGTGCGGTTTATTGGGTATTTTGTCATAACGTCTTGTAACCCGTACTGCTATTGTCGAAAGGGGGGGGGATGCTAGACACAGGTGAGCGTTGCAATATACCCAAGTACGCAGCATCATCGTCGTATAGGTCGCTTTCGCTCGTGCTTCATTTGCAGACGTTCGGTATGCACCCCTTGCAGGTAGGAAGCTCTGGTTCGAGCGAGTCCTCGAAAGGGTCGTGGTCGATCCTGATTTTCCCAAGATTTTTCTGGGAAAGCGCAAGGGCATAGGCCCGAAGTTGCTCTTGATAGGGTTCTACGCGCAATGACCAATAGACCATATGCAGGAAGCTACACCCGAGTGGTTCCACCCTATATTTACACGGTGGGTTTCGAGGATAACCCAGACATGTACCGTGTTTTTGACATGGCAAATTTCCGCGCGGAATGTCAGCTAGACTAGTATGAGGTTGGATACTGTAAAACGTCTACGCTATCGTACGTTTGAGGTAGCAGGGACGAGCACACACTTGACGCAGTATATTATGGAGAGGCCGGAGCGCCGAATATAGGAACTGTGGACGGTCGAGCACCAACTTCTCGATAATGTGCTGCGTTCGTTCGTGTCTGTACGACAGGCACGGAACACCATTAATTAACTGGGTATGGATTACTGACGCTACGTCTGCACCAGTTTTGCGACACTCTATAAACTGCGTGCCTGCACGTGCTCTACTTATGTGCCATTTCTTTTGCGGCGATCGTGTTGGGTTCTGAGCGAGTACTAAAGCCTGGTATTGTCACCCCTTGCGTCCTCACTGTGATCGGATTCGTTCGCGCCGTTTGCAGGCAGTCAGACAGGAATCCGTCACTTCACAGCCGTCCAGCCAACGGAGAAGTCCAAAGTTGATCACTTGCCCAGCCGAGACGGCAGAGCACGCGGAACCGACGTTGCAAGAAGCTGGCTAAGCGAATGATGATGGCCGACCGGCTAGTTTCGTGTTGGCTTTCAGTGGGGGCACCATATTCCCGAGAGTCCCCGCTTCAGAAGCTGCTCAAGCTAGTCCATTGTTGTGTGTCTTTATTCGCGCTGGACACAGCGCAGAGGCGGAGGAGGCTAACGAGCATGATATGGGATGTTGATCTTAGGGGGGGAGGGGGGCGATGTGGCGGGCAGGGAAGGCGATGATGTTGGCAGTATTTGTGTGAGAGGGGGAATTGTTGGCGGGGCGTCGTTACCAAAGAGTAAACGGAATGCCGATTCCATTCGCGGCCTATTGATAATCAACAGTGGATCTACTGCAGAACCCTCATGCAAAATCGCAGTCCATCTCTTCGGCATCGGTGACGCGTCGTTGTGGTTGATACATGCTTAAGGCTGTAACGCAGACCAATAAGTAGTTTGCTTTTTGGTGGCAAATAGGGAACCTAGAGAGTCGTTTTATCCAGGCTGCCAAATAACCGGTATAAAGCTTGAATACGCATATATGTGCGTTGCATTCACCACCGGCAATATTTACGGTGGCACAAGGCTCGTGTGTCATGATTGGTGTGATTCTCAGTTTGTAGAACAGAGTCTCTGATTTGGTAAATGCAAATCTATCTGGCTGTCTGTCTGTCTGACCGCAAGGCTTATATTTTCGAACACTTTCCAGTGGCCGATATATAAGCTCGTTACAATTGATATTCGTACGACGTTTTCGACCCTTACGGACCTTATATACTGAAACATACCATACCACAAGGCAAATTTAGCCATATAATACATCCACGACATCGTACCATGGTACCATACCACAAACGTACCATACCATATTCTGTGTTGTTTCCGTACCATACCGTCAACACATACCATACCACATACGGTGGTTTTCCCATTTCCCCATATACCATACCATCAATATCCTATAGTCCCATATACCATACCAACATATCCCATGTCCCATACCGAGTTGGGGAGACGGCTATACACCAGACCAGGTGCCTGCTACTGCTGGAGTGCCGTCTTGTTGTGCAAGGGTGGCGATGAATACAAGAGTTGGCTCAGACGCCCATACCGAGTTGGGGAGACGTCTATACACCAGACCAGGTGCCTGCTACTGTTGTAGTGCTGTCTTGTTGTGCAAGGGTGGCGATGAACACAAGAGTAAGGGTTGGCTCAGACGCTTGGGTCCCACGCTCAGTACAGCGCATTGGCCGCTGGTGTGCAAGAAATAGATGGAAACATTGGCTATGAGTACTATTAATACTACTACTGCTGCATCCGTCTCGAATGGCAAAAAATGGTTTTTTTTTCAGGTTTGGGAGGATACCGTTGGACGCCGCCGGCAAGCTCTTGCCCCCTAGAGCATGCATCCACCTCATTTCTTCGAGCCCGTCATCTATACTAGTTGATTTTGCCCGCCACCGCGCGGGTTGTCCGTGGGCTGAGTCTCTGTCGAGATCGAGCGTCAATCGTGTATCGTGGCACCAGCTGAAATGATACTTTTTTTGGTGAACTTCGCGTTTCCATTCGCATACTATAGCAGGGTTTTTAGAGTACAACAGGAGTGGGTTGCTTTTTGCGTCAGAGCAAAATTATGGACGAGTACTGCTGTACTTTTTTTTTTTTATCCATCACTTTTACTTCCCAGCCCACTCGTACGAGGTGTTACCCTCGACGACCTTCTGGACAAGCCGTGGTCACAGGTGTCGTCCCTTCTCCCCCCCGGTACGTGCCTTTATTTTTTGTCGCGCATAGGGTCCAGCATTCCCACTGCTCGTCGATTTTCATCGAATGTAGCCAACTCACGCTTTCGCGCTTTCCGCTTATCAATTTGTTATGCAAGAAAAAGTCCCTATGAGCATGCACTCGGTGGGACTTGAACCCACGAAATTGATCTTGACAAGCACGCGGACCACCTACCAAGCCACCGGGGACGCCGGTATACTGCAGAGTGCTGTATCCAAGAATTATCGTAACAGAATGGCAAAAAAAATGCATTGTGTCTATCAGTACATCAGTACAACAAACGTCTCGAATGGCAAAAAATAAATGTTTTTTTTTTTTTCAGTTTTGGGAGGATACCGTTGGACACCGCCGGTAAGCTCTTGCCCCCTAGAGCGTGCATCCACCTCATTTCTTTGAGTCCGTCATCTATACTAGTTGATTTTGCCCGTCACCGCGCGGGTTGTCCGTGGGCTGAGTCTCTGTCGATATAGAGCGTCTATCGTGTATCGTGGCACCAGCTAAAATAATTATTTTTTGGTGAACTTCGCGTTTCCATTCGCATACTATAAAATATATTTTACAAGGTTCCCCTGCGGGAGGTGCCGTATGAATAGGGGAGTGGCGCAAGAGCGAAATCATATTCGTATGCAACCCTGCACACTTGTGTAGAAGTAGTACCTGCATCCACCCATCATTTTAACCTGAAGAACACACGACATATTTTTGAGGACAGACTATTATACTGTTCACGGAATTATAGTGTGGGATCATTACTACACAATAATATTAAATAGGGTAGCGGTAAGTGGATATATCGATCCAGCCGACTCGCGGCGATATATTCTTAAGTATACAAAAAAATTGCACGAGGCCGAGGTTGCGCCATTATACTGTGTGACCGGTTGAGTAAGGTACAGCACGTACATACTGGTACAATAATATATACTGGTATGTTCCCCCAAAATATATGTTTCCTGGTGCTCACGGTAACATCATTTACAGATAAATGCTCGAGAACAAATCGTGGTCCGAGCACTGAGAGTATTGGAGTACTGGCGGCAAAAATATTGCCAGCACTGAGAGGGCCCAAATACTGAGAGTAATGAGAGTGAGCAGTACCGAACCCCGATAATACAGGAAAGTATGTGCCCGCAGTAGTAGTATCGAAACACGAAAGACTTGGAGTAAAGGCAATACGCGCAGTACAGAACCTCGAGATACTGAGAGTATTTCGCAGTACATGCATGATATATATTCCTCGCAAATGCATATCTCGAAATACTGCCAGACTGCTTCAAGTACTCAAATCGTCTCCAGCGAAAGTGGTTTGCTCCAAGTCCCACTCGTGTGGGACTATCTGGGTGTGTTTGGTGCCGAACGCTGGGCCTGAGAATTGTCGACGCGGTGCACAGACGGTTGAAGTATACATCATACTCGAAGTATACTGGGCATATATATTGAGGGTATTTCATTATTGCGAGTACTGAGTCTCGCAGAAGAAACAGCAGTACGAACACTACCAACGGACGAAATACTGTTACTACTGTAGACTAGAATTCTTGTAGTACCCGCGGTACTTAACCCGAGACACTTGAAGCACAACAGGGTTGAAGCACAACAGGGGGTATCCACGCCAGCAGCAGTAGCGAACCCCGTATTATTACGGGGGTCCATAGTTAACAGGACCTATGCTACACATAAAGAAATATATATTTACCTATTTTTACTAACAAAATTTGGTCCCGTTAACTATGGACCCCCGTAATAGTGCGAGCCCGAAAGTAAACGAAGTAGTATCGACAGAACCTGACAATACTGTGAGTACTCGCAGTATATATCTCGAGTACAAAACCCCCGAAATACTGCGAGTGTACGAAGTACCTACGATAATAATCAGTATTTTCTCGAGCATACTTTGCATTTACTCCCAACTATTGCGATTGGGAGTAGCTGTGAAATGTTGAGGTGTGAACGCACGCCACACGTAAGCGGGCCCAAACTCTTGACCTTGGGTAAAAACACACAACAAGTAACTTGCATATCATATTATACGTTCAGAAAAGCAAGGTGGATGAATGTACTGGTACAAAAAAAGTCAGAAGTGGAAAATAAACACACACAACTTGTATTACAGCAGTATATCATACTATACACTCAGAAAAGCAAATGTGTGAACGAATGTATGATTGTTAATACTACTGTTGTAGTCCTGGTACAAAAAAAGTCAAAAGTGAAATATAAAAAAAGCGTGCATGGTGCGAGTCGAACACGGAAGACAGCAAGAACCGCCTAAACCCAGCCCACAACTCTGAAAACGCGTCCTGGGCCGCAAATGAGCGGCCGATTACCCAGACCAGTCCCAACACTGAGCGAGGGGGGGTAGGCAGGACAAACCTCGGAAACGAAATTTTTTATCGCGTGCAGTATAAATGTCTACGCTAGAACAGTGCTCGTACAACTGGCACGTCGTGTTTTTACGCAATCTAAAACACTTTGCACGATCTCCTACAGCAGTAGAGTGGATCGTACAGGTGCGACTGCATATCCAGCAGTACTGCTGTAGAATGCCACGCGAGGAACGTACGTGTACTGACCCCCTTTCAGGATCTATCGGTCAGCAATGTAGGACACACAGCAATGAGAACTACTGCTGCTGTAAGTATGCTTTGTACGAAAGCTGCTGCTGTACGAATAATTTGTGGTACATACAGCAGTACGAACGATTTGTTTTTGTTGTATACTAGAGACGACGAACATATCGATCCGGGGATAATGGGTCACACATTGCGGAAGGTACGTGCATCGGCCAATGAAGATGGCAACAACAACGAACTACAGTAGTAGTACTGAGCTTCCAGCGCGGATCTTCCACATGCGCATAGTACCCTGCCTGCTGCTGCTGTTGGCGCACTGTGCTGAGCACAGCTGGAGCAGTGGCAATGTTGGATCACACACAGCAATAAACAGTTACTGCTGTAGTTCGTGGAGTGGTCAAGTGATCGATCGAATAAACCAACTGGTGTGATAGCCGCAGTACGATCATGCCATACGCGCAAGGTGTGCCCACTGCTGTTGCTGCTGGGCAGCAGGGCAGCAGGGTTGTGGTGCTGTAGGAAGCTGGAGGTAAGCGCGCTCTGTGCACTGCTGTGTGTATTGTTCTCTAGGCGGTGGTCCGTGCTCCGTGCAACACAAAAAATATGTACAGGGATATACCTGGTATACGTCATCCTGGGTATATACGGATCAAAAAGCATATGGCAAACGGTGGAATGCGGACTGCAGGCTCCGACAAACGCAACCAACCACAGCAACACTGCGCATATGGGCGTGCCGCACACGAACGGCGGGTGGGCGGGGGGGCGGCAGCGTTGGGACGTTGGGATCTGTGTATGTTGTCTGTTGTGTACCTGGTACATGTCTGAGCTGTGTGCTCACACAGCTAGCTCGTGACAGCCTATATAGGGGAGAAAACAGACAGCATGAATGACATGTATGTACCGATACGTACGTACAAAGTAAGGCCTCTTTACTGAAACCAGGGAAATCGTCTTATCCACTCCCGCCGGAAAAAAAAACTTTGTGCGCCCGCCACGCGCTTCAGAGTGCATGGATCGCGCCGAGACCCAGACCAATGTGTCCGGCAGGGCTTCCCGTGTCCGTGCACTTAGTGTTTTGCCTAAAAGTGCTCGCGCGAAGAGAAAAGTTGGCAAAAGTACGAAAATTTGACAAATATACGTATACATTTAGGAGGTATGTACAGTACAGCAACAGGAGTGGGTTACTTTTTGTGCCAGAGCAAAATTATCTACGAGTACTGCTGTACTGCAGAGTGCTGTATCCAAGCAGTAACATAACAGAATGGCAAAAAAATTGCATTGTGTCTATCAGTACAGCAGTACAACAAACGTCTCGAATGGCAAAAAATAAATGTTTTTTTTTTCAGTTTTGGGAGGATATCGTTGGACACTGCCGGTAAGCTCTTGCCCCCTAGAGCATGCATCCACCTCATTTCTTCGAGTCCGTCATCTATACCAGTTGATTTTGCCCGCCACCGCGCGGGTTGTCTGTGGGCTGAGTCTCTGTCGAGATCGAGCGTCTATCGTGTATCGTGGCACCAGCTAAAATATTTCTTTTTTGGTGAACTTCGCGTTTCCATTCGCATACTATTTTATAGGAGGTATTTACAGTACAGCAACAGGAGTGGGTTACTTTTTGTGCCAGAGCAAAATTATCTACGAGTACTACTGCTGTGTCTCGAATGGCAAAAAAATTGCATACTACCGCAAGTCTTTTACAGCAGCGAAAGGCAAAAAATGGGCTTTTCTTCAGGTTTGGGGGGATACCGTAGGACGCCGCCGGCAGCAGTGGATTACTTTCTACGTTTCGCCTTTATTTGTTTGCGATCGTCGTCGTATTTTTCCGTGAATGACCCGTCAGTTGAAAACACATGTCAATCTGTCGAATGTGTAACAACCCACAAAATGTTTTTCATTGGCCAACAAAGCGTCGTCACTCGCATACTATAGCAGCAGCAAGCAGTAGAGCCTGAAAACTACTACTACTAAAAAATTGCATACGAACTATCGTCGGTCTTTTACAACAACAGCAGTTAGTTGATTACTTTCTACTTTTCGCCTTTATTTGTATTTTGCGATCCTCGTCGTATGTTTCGGTACTCGCAAAAGAATGACCCAAAATTGCATACTATCATAGGTCTTTTACAACACAGCAGTTAGTTGATTACTTCCTGCTCTTCGCCTTTATTTGTATTTTGCGATCATCATCGTATGTTTCGGTACTCGCAAAAATAATAATCATGCAGTTGAAAATACGTCAATCTGTCGAATGTGTAACAACACACAACAAAAAATGTTTTTGTTTTTTCATTTTTGGGAGGATACCGTAGGACGCCGGAGGCAAGCTCTTGCCCCCTAGAGCATGCATCCACCTCAGTTCTCATTTCGCCAACAACAGCTATTTCGTGGTACAGAGATCTCTTGTCAATTTGTCGTTTACTTGTTGTAATAAACATCCGACATGTTTTGCTTTGGCCAAGAGAGAGTCGTCATCGTTCTGATTGATTGTTGGAGATCTCTCCCCGTTCATGTTTCGTTTTTTATTGGCCAACAGTCTTGTATTTAGCCCTGCAACCCCAATTACACCTCAATGATATCGATCCCATTGCTGTGGTACTGGTGCGGGTGCTCGTGCTGTCTTCGTGTGCTGCTGCTGGATATATGTCCCCCCGCCGCGTACTATAACAAGCGGTACCGATAGTCAACAAGTAGACGCCCTGCCTGAGCCAAACACAGCACTCTGGGGTTCCATCTGTGCTGGTCCCGACTGGCCTCTCCCGTCACTCTCAACAACTCCACCTGCGACTTCACAAAAAAAGAGACAAGCAAGCTGAAAACAGCGCTCAAATGCATTTCATCGAGGGCAATAACAATACCTGAATTTAAGGATTCTAAACTCGATTTCCACCACATTTCCCAATGGGTCACATAAAAACGTATATGGATGGTTTTTCAGGGTCACGGGGAAGAAGGATGAGAACCCCCTCGACCTCAGTCTTGTCTACCTCACAACTACGAGTACAAAAAGTGGAACCTCTACAACGACAACAACAAGAGCAACAACACTATATCTTCTTTTGCTCCCGCGCCTCATGGCAAGGCCGAGCGGCGCCACACCCGGTGCACGAGTTGTCCGCTTACGCTAGCGTGATAACTGGGTTCCCCGGGAAACGCGACCTTCCTCGACCGCCCGCTTATGCTAGCATGGACCTATAAGTCAGGATGGCTCGTGCCAGAGGGGATGCACTACCGCTGGATACCGTGCTGAGGGAGACCCGGTGAGAAGTTGAAAAAATGGCTTTTGAGGTGGCTGGTGACGCCGTAGACATTCCTTGGATAAAAGTCATACTCGCGCAGCAAAAGTGGCGCGATGGGCTGACCGACGAGGAAAACAAAGCGGCCGTTGAGGTAGGGTATTGGACTGCCGAAGAATGGCAGAATCTCGAGGCTATATCGGAATACGATAAACAACAGCAGCAGCAGAAGCAGCAGCAGAAGCAGCAGCAGAAGCAGCAGCAGCAGCAGCAGCAACGTTATCACCAGCAGCAGCAATTCAGCCTCCGCAACGACCCCTACTACTCAGAACATCACCACCAACTGCACCAACATGAGAAGCGTTTCCGCGAGTACCACCAGCAACAGCAGTACCGCGACCACTACTACCCGTCAGAATACTACCCGCAGCAGCAGTATCATGAGCAGCAGCAATTTAGCATCCAAATCGACCCCTACTACTCAGAAGATCACCACCAACTGTACCAACATGAGCAGCGTTTCCACGAGCACCACCAGCAACAGCATTGCAGCGACCACTATTACCCGCAAGACCACTTCCAGCAGGAGCAGCATCAACAACATGCCATTCAGCGAGACCCGGCCGACGCTAGTTACGCACAGCAGGTAGCAGTTAGAGCAGATGGGAGAGGAGCACCAGCCCAGGAGAGCAACGCCCCACCATCAAGCGAAACACCCTTGACTGCGATTTCGTCGAGCGAAAAATCGGGCGCAGGGTATGAAGTGGATATAATCCGCGTGCTCGGCGCTGTCTGTGAAAAACAGAAACGCGATCAAAGCCTACATCATGAAAGTGAGACGCTATGCAGGAACACATGGAAAATCGGGTGCAGCGGCAACCACAGGGTTTTTGTCAGCGCAGAAGCCGAAGCAGGTGGTCAATGATCCGTTTAGAACCAGGAGGATCAGGTGGTGAACGTGGAGGAGGGTTGCATGCAGGAAGGAATTTTGCAGCTGAGCGATGGGGACCTGGTGGGGCGTGAGGAGGAACAGGTTGGGGGTGAAGAACAAGTGGAGAAGGACGCGAACCGCGAGGAGCATGGACGGGAGGCGATGGAGAAAATACACCCAGCCGCAGCAGCAGCAACCGTTTCAGGAGGAGCCATCAGCTTCGACCTCCCCCATTCCGTGGCCGCCGCCATTGCCAGCCGAGTGCGAGGGAATGCAAAGTTGGGAGGCCAAGGATTTGGGCCATCGGGGGATTGACTGCGGGCAAGGTGCCCGACGTTGGACTGGTGGAAGGACACACCCAGCCGCAACAGCAGGAACTACCCCAGGAGGAGCTACCAACTTCGACCTCCCCCACGCCGTGACCGGCCATCATTGCCAGCTGAGCGCGAGGGAATGCAAGGTTGGGAAGACAAGGATTTGGGCCATCGGGGGTTGACTGTGGGCAAGATGCCCGACGTTGGACTGATGGCAGGACACACCCAGCCGCAGCAGCAGCAACGACGCCCGGAGGAGCTACCAGCTTCGACTCCCCCAACGCCATGGCCGCCCCCATTGCCCGGGTTGACGGTGGGCAAGAAGCCCGACGTCGGACTGATGGAGGGGCATGTTCGTAGAGTCCAAGCCTGGATGCCCTGACCACCACGTGGTCTGATGAGTTTCTTTATACTCGTTGTAGTAGAGGACAGAGGAGGGGAGAGAGAGCGGAGCCTAGCTCGTAGCTCGGAGCAGAGAACGGAGCAGAGAACGGAGTCCTCAAACTCTCCTCGTGAACACACGACTTATTTCATAATAACGCCTGCGAAGATATACGCAACCCTCTACAACTTGTAACCGTCGCTGTTGGAACGATCCAAAAGAACACCCTCCCTGGCTCTTCACAGCAGTGACGAGACCGAAAAGACGTTCAAGACTTGCTAGGACCTAAGAACAGCCAACGACAGTCCCGCAGGAGGTAACCCGGCCACCGGGTCAAAACCCCCTGTATAACACATATACTCCACCATTGCAATTGAAACAATGGCCGCATTCCAAACGATGACCATGGCCAGAGAATAAAATGCCAAGCGGTGCCCTACTCCCCCATGCCCCTCAAAGTAGCGCAGGGTTGGCGACCTGATAAATTATTCCTCGCATCACTCAAACATGGTACTCATCGAATAATGCTCATACCCCCTTACTCACCCTCCAAAGGCAGATTCAACAAGAACCTACGGTGAGACTTAAAAGGGGTCGCAGCAAGGGATTTCGTCAAAATATCCGCGTGCTGCTCTTCCGAAGCTACGAACTGAATGTCGATCTTCTTAGCACGAAGTAGCTCTCTGACAAAAAGAAAACGCACGTCGAAATGCTTACTCCGAGCAGAACGAAGAGGGTTTTCAGCCAACGCTATGGCCCCCTGGTTATCCTCGAAAACCCGGACACATGATCCGCTTAGCTCAGGACAGATAAACGACAACACCGCGCCCGTAAACAAAGCTTCCTTTACCCCTTCACCCAGGGCGACATACTCTGCTTCTGCTGTCGACAACGTAACACACCTCTGCGTGCTACTTGCCCAACTGACGGCCGCACCCCCTAGGGTAATTACCGTCCCCGATACCGAGCGCCTATCGTTCGACTTGTCCGCATAATCAGCATCACTATACGCAGTCAAATCCAAACCCGAATCCGTACAAAAGTCAATCCCATAAACCTGGTCCCGTGAAGGTAAGCCATAATCTTCAAAACTGCCTTCCAGTGCCTCTCCGTTGGGTTGTGGGAGTGGCGCGCCACAGCACGCACAGCGTTCGAGATGTCCGGCCTCGTCATGGTCGACAGCCACATCAAGCTGCCCACAGCCTCCCTGTACGGCCAGTCTCCTCCAAGTTCGCCCTCCTCTCTTGGACCTAGTTCCACACCGGGGGTCGCGGGGATATCAGAGGATGATTTAACACCAAAACGATTCAGCATGCTCTCCATGAACGCCTCCTGCGTAATCTCCAATGTCTCCAGTTCCCAGTCGCGTTTGAAAGCACAACCAGTGTACCAAGTCAGTTCGCCGAGGTTATTCGTGGGAAATTTCATAGCTAGCGTGGCATGGAAATCTCTACATGTCTCATCCGATCCTGCGATCACGATGTCATCTACATGAACGGCCATGGTCAGTTCTACCTTGCCGTCCACAACCATGCGAAACACACACGGGTCAGACCTACACTTCTCCATTCCGTGCTCTACCACGGTCTCTACCAATAATCCGGCCCACTGCCGTCCGCTCTGCTTTAGACCATACAGTGATCTGTTTAGGCGGACGATCTTTCCTGGCATGTCACCACGCCCACCGGGCAGTTTCATGTATATCTCGGCGTCGAGTTTCGCGCGCGAACAAAAGCTTGTGCGACGTCTAGATGAAAAATCTTTAAGCCATGTTCATTTGCAACAGCCGCCAGAATTTTAACTGACGCTGACGAGGGAGTTGGTGCAAACGTTTGAAAATAATCTACATCCTGCACCTGGCTAAAACCCTTAGCCACAAGTCTGGCCTTTGTCTTTACTATCAAGCCATCCTTATCCGTCTTGTATGTAAACACCCACTTCGCACCTAAAGGTTTCCGCCCTTTTGGCGGTGTCGCGGCTTCGTACGTACCGGTCGTTTTGTGACCGTCCAACTCTATTTTCATGGCCTCGTGCCACGCCGCTTTGTATTGAGAACGCTCTACATCTGATACGGAGTGTGGGGGCGGTTCTACGTCTTCCGGGAAACCACTCGACATGCACACGCTCAACTCCCCTTTGTTCTCCACAGCAGGTCCTCCGGGCATCAAAGCCACTGCGTCCTCCGTCGTCCAGGACGTACGATTCAGCATACTCCCAGGCTTCGTCCACGATTCGTACGCTGCCGCAAGGAGCGCGTCTGCGGCTCCTTCATCCATCCTTTCCTGGTGCACGGCAGGTTCACCCTCCAGGCGTTGGCTCTGACGCCGGGTCCGGCCCCGTACTGTCGGGGGGAGCCGGCCCCAGCTGCTGAGCTCGTGTGCAGTTCTCCCCGACAGGACCGCGGGCGGATCCTCACCGTTCCCTTGGACGGTGTCGGAGGCTGATGCTGCGCCCGGGTCGTTTCCGGCCCTCCCTGTTGGGACCGAGGAGGCGTCCACGGCGCCCCCCTGAGACGAACCCGTCGTCTCGGGTGTTTCGGCCCCCCCCCTGCCGGGACCGAGGAGGCGTCCACGGTGCCCCCTTGAGACGAACCCATCGTCTCGGGTGTTTCGCCGGCGGCCTCGCCGGCGGCAGGTGCCTGCTGTGCGCGCTCCAGCATAAACGCGTCCAGGTCAAAACCCCCCACGTCACGTCGAGGTCGTTCAAGTAAACCAGACCGTCGTCCAGCTCATCCACCACCCCCCCACCACCTCGATCCGACGTGCTCACGTCGTTTGCCTCTGACCCCCCCTATTCCGTAGACAGGGAGTCATTCGCCTCGGCAGGTACAGGTGGTGTAGGCGACACGCGTTGCCAGGTGACATTGCGCGTCATTAGCACAGTGCGTTTCTTTGTCAACGCTCGTACTGAGTCTCGGGGGTTGGTTGTTGCAGGGCCAAGGTAAAAGCACTCTCGTGCTGTCGCCTGTGACTTGTTTTCCCTCTTTACCTTGCAGTAGCCAGGCTTGAGGAAGGGCAGTAGTACTACCGGGGGGGGGCTACCATGCCACATCTCATGCGGCGACTTGCTCTGCGGGTTAGCTGTTGTTGCTGTGCGGATCAAGGCGTTACACGCCCAGTGGGACGCTTCCGCCCACAACGACGTCGTGGCCGGGAGGTTCGCGCCAGGAAAAAGCTCTTGAGCCTGGATTCGGCCCGCCATTGCGGCCGTCTCTATCAAACCTAGCGCGCGCTCTGCTACTCCATTGAATTGGGGACTGTCGGCCGTCGTGAATTCCTGCTTGATCCCTCGTGATCTACACAGGTCGCCAAACTTTCTACACAGGTCGCCAAACTTTCCCCCGCGGAATTCACCACCCCCCCATCATATCGGACGATTACCACCGTAGAAGGGACACCGTCTGCTCGAGAATCCACAAGGAACTGCTCGAACATTTCCGCGACGTCCGACTTGTGGCGCATAAAGTACAACCACGTATATCGTGATAAATCGTCGCGCACGATGAGAGTATACCGCTTCCGCCCGAGAGACTCTACCACCTTTGATCCACTCAAATCCACAAAAACTCTCCCGAGCTTCTTATCTGCTCGTGTGTGTGTGGACTGCCTGATACCTTTGCGGAGACCCTTTGCCATGGAGCACCCTTTGCACTCCAGTAGCTCTCCCTCGAGGACAATCCCTTGCTGCTCCGCGGTCTTGCGAAGTAGTACCTCGTGGAAGTGTCCTGCAGCGCAGTGGAAATCGTTGATGTTTATTGCAGACTTGTTGGGCAGTTGTCCCGGGGCTAGTACAGCACAGGCATTTTCCCCACAACTGCGGTCGACCCGGTAGCCGTACAGGCTGTAGAGGGTCCCACTCAACGGAAACACGATCGAACGCTCTGACTTGAGCCTGACTACAACCCCCGTGGGGCGCCCTTCGAAAGAATGGCCGTTTTTGACGAGAGTGGGCAGGGAAAATAAGTGGTAGCGGAGATCCGGCACGTGCGCAACGTTCGTAAGCAGCACTTGCACGGGACCGTTTCCGGAACGAAAGACAACACTCACGTCACCGTAACCTTCGATCGCTCGGGTGGATCCGTCAGCGATTCGGAGAGTCAAGTTGCATTCTCTATAGTTGATCATGCAGTCAGCGGAGGGCGTCATGTGAGTAGACGCACCACTATCACATATCCAAGCCTCGTCTCCTACCTGCCAAGCAGACTCCCCTTCCCCCGAACCATCGCTCCACTTGCCTGTCTCTTCGGCCTTGAAAGCTGAGGCCTGGACCGTACCTTTTTCCGGGCCGTCGTTCTTTGCCCCATCTTGACTCGTCACCGCCATGACAGCTTCTTCTTTCGATGAGGGGCAGACATCAGCAGCGTGCCCCAGCCCGTTGCATCGACTGCATCGATCCGTGGACGTGGGACAGGCATCGGCAGAGTGCCCGCGTCCCTGGTATCGACTGCATAGCTTCGCCGTACACTCACTCCTCCAATGGCCCTTCTTGCCACACCTATGACACTTGCCCGCTGGAGTACTTCCGCTGGCGGCTTTGGCGTTGCTGCCATTGCCACCAGCAGCCGCGGCCGAGCCACCACCGTCCTCGTTGGTGCCTCTACCGCCTCGTCCGTGACCCCGTCGTCCACCTTTTTCTTTGCCATTTCCTCCACCTTTCCGGCGACCACCGCCACCGCCGCCGCCGCCGGCGTACATAGCATGGCCTGCGTGGCCAGCGTTGGACCCCTTCTTCCTGTTTCCAGAACGTCGGTGATGCCGTTCTCGAACAGCCTTGATGATGTCATCACGGCCGATGCTGTCACGTGATGCCAGGTTCCGAGCCCCCACTTCATATTCGGCAGGCAGAGCGTCAATAACGATGGTGTACATCATGTGGTCGTCTACTACATTTCTGCTGTTTGCATTTCCGCGGCAAGATCCTCGATCCTGCCCATCTCCTTGAGCGGGTTGCTCCCCGGCGCCATCTTAAAACTGTTAAGGCGTCTGATTTGGCCCCCGTCGTCTGAGGGCCGTACCACGCAAGGAGAGCGTCCCACGCTTGCCTCGGCGAGGTGCACCGGTGCAAAATATTTTTATCGCTCATGCTCTTGAGGGTCGTCGACAGGAAATTCCATGCCAGTGTATGCCTGTGCACACTTTCGCGGCTAAACCCCCTAGCGACAAGCATCGAGTTTTCGGTGTCTAGTTCCCCTACGGGAACGTACTGCGGTGGATCCGACACGAAAGCAGACAAGAAACCAACTCCTTTGGCGTAATACCGAGCGTCTCTTGTCCAGGGGTTGAACTCAGATTTTAGCCCACTAAACAATGGCACAGGAGTGTGTTTGAATGCCAAATGGCGCGATAGAGGCAGGTCAAATCCACCACCCAACTCACCGCCAGGGTATGCACCCCATCCTCCTGTCCTCCCATGCTGGTCTGGCTGACCCCTCGGTGGGCCAACCTCGACAGGCAACGCAGTTCCTCCGCGTCCAGTTGCTCCCAAATCTTTCGAGGCGCCCTCACGCAAATTTGTCTCTTGTTCTGCTGCAATCTCTCTTACAGCAGTGGGTACTGCCCCTTGTGGGCTCTCCCCTACAGCAGCGCTACTCACAGCGCTGCCGAACTCCGATCGGCCGTTGTTCCTCATGAACTCGGCCATCATGTCCCTCATGGCGTTCAGCATCGACGCCTCTCTGTTCTCGATCGCCAGCTTGACCTCGCGTCGCAGCGTTTCAACGTCTTTCGAAGAATCGTGCTCTTCTTGAGCCGATCCCTTCGAGGGCATCGTGGGCTTCTTGTACCAGACCTCAAACGTTCAAGACACTAGTGTGTTCGTAGAGTCCAAGCCTGGATGCCCTGACCACCACGTGGTCTGATGAGTTTCTTTATAATCGTTGTATCAGAGGACAAAGGAGGGGAGAGAGAGCGGAGCCTAGCTCGTAGCTCGGAGCAGGGAACGGAGCAGAGAACGGAGTGCTCAAACTCTCCTCGTGAACACACGGTATAATTCATAATAACGCCTGCGAAGATATACGCAACCCTCTACAACTTGTAACCGTCGCTGTTGGAACGATCCAAACGAAAAGGGCACAGCCAGCCGCAGCAGCAGCAACGACGTCAGGAGGAGCCACCAGCTTCGACATCTCCCGCGCCATGGCCGCCCCCATTGCCCAATGAGCGCGAGGACGAGCAACAAGGTGTGAACGGATTTTGTTTTTTCAGCAGCTTCTCGGGTTGGGGTACGGGGCCGGGACGTAGGCATCCTAGTCGGCCGAGGAGGACGCGAGGACGCGAGAAGGACGAGGTCACCGCCTACAACTTAAGAGTTATGGAATGTATTCCTCATTTTTCTCTGATCTGATTTTTATGTTGGGAGGATTTCTGGTTGAATGGTGTACGAGCAACTGAAATCATTTTTAGTGTCACTAATATTGTAGTCTACTGCATCGAATGTACCACGTACAAGAGGTCGTTCTATCTGGTACCAGGTAGGCTGGTATGGTACCACACGTATATGTAGACTTTGATTGGTTGATTTATTTTTGGTTTTTCCTGAAATTAATGTTGTGATTGGCCAATGGATGATTGTGAATTAGCATCCCTGTTTGCGTAAACATCACATACCTGGTACCAGGTACGTGCATATGAATTTTCAGTGATTGCGATATTATTCGGTTTGGTTATTATTTTGGTGCTCCATCCACCAATGGATGTACTTTATATGTTCTGTGTTATACCTGGTACGTACGCACCATCACTGGATGGAATGATGCGCGTAGATTTTTCCAGTGGAAACGTACCTATATATATTTTTTATTTTGCTCTGGGAGTAGCATTTCTTCGAGGGCAATAACAACTTTCAATGTTGAGGTCCGAAATTTCCTTTTCTTAGGAACAAGGTGGTGCCAAGTCGTCGCATCTCCGAGATCTCCATCAACAATGCTTTTTATTGGGCCCCGAATTTAACAACCCCAGAGCAGTGCGAATGCTGGGCCTGATGCGCCACAGAAACGAGGGCACATACCGGGGGGGAGAAAGGGACGATACTTGTGACCACGGCTTGTCCAGAAGATCGCTGAGGGTAAAAACCTCGTCAGGCTGGAAAGTGAAAGCGATTAAATAAACAAAAACATAAAATATGATCTCGACGCCAGGCGTTGCGCCTCATTGCGCCTACGAGTATCTTGCCGCTCTGTACAGATGTGGTAGCTGCGGAGGCACACACTTCCAGATCGTCATATGTATACGTGTGTTTGTCAATTTTTCGGTCTTTTGCCAACTTTTCTATTAGTACGAGCAGTTTTCGGCTAAACACTAAAATTGCTCGGACACGGGAAGCCCGACCGGACACATTGGTCGAGGTCGCGGCGCGATCCGTGCACTCTGGAGCACGTGGCGGGCGCTCAAAGGTTTTTTGCGGCGGGAGTGGATAAGACGATTTCCCTGGTTTCAGTACGAGAAGCCTTACTTTGTGCCATGGTACATACGTACCGGTATGATAATATTGCCTGTATTCTTCCCTATAGGTTCTCATGAGCTGTGAGCACACATTCCGGACGTATACCAGGCACACAACAGACAACATGCACAGATACCATCGTTACAACGCTGCCATCCACACGCTGTGCGTGTGCGACACACTCGCATGTGCAGTACTGCTGTGGCTGGTTGCGTTCATCGGAGCCTGCCGTCCGTATTCCACAGTCTACCTTACCAGGTGCCATAGTTTTTTTCATGCGCATATACCCAGGCTGATGTACCTACCTGCATCATCATCATCACCTCTCTTCCTGCTGCTTCTTCTGCGTATTGCTGGGTATGATCCAACATTGCCACCGCTCCACCAGTGCACTGCCGTGCTCGGCACAACAGTGCGCCAATAGCAACAGCAGCAGCAGGCAGCGTGCTATGCGCACATGGCAGATCCGCGTTACACTCTCAGTACTCAGTAGTGTTTGTTGTTGTCATCGCGGCATTGGCCAATGCACGTACCTGCTGTAGTTTGTGTCCGGCAGTTTTTGCTCCGCGCCGATCATGCCCGCATCGTGTACGTTCGTTGAGTCCAGTACAACAAATTGCTCGTACAAGCATCGTGTACCAAAAACAAACTTCCAGTTATTACTGACGGTTGTGTGTCCTTACCTGCTGACCGACAGATCCTAATATAGAGAGCCAGCTGAAAGGGCAGCAGTACATCTTTATCTGTCGCAGTACGCGTAACGTCTGCTGTCATATCATATCACATGGCATTTTCCAGCAGTACTGCTGTACATGCAGTTGTACCTTTGTACTTGTACAAGCTACTCTAAGAGATCCTGCTGTGTGTGTTTGATTGCGGAAAAAATACAACGCGCCAGTTGTATGAGTATTCCTGTAGCGTAGATGACAAACTGCGCTTGATAGTATTTTCGTTGCCGAAGTTCCACTCACACAATCCCCGTTTTTTTCTCTTCAATTTTTTCTATAATTTGTACCAGTGCATCCACCTTCCTTTTCTGACCTCCCTGGTACTATTTACAAGGCGCTTCGCTCCACGGGCGGCCTACGCCGCCCGCTACGCTCGCTCAGGAAGGAAACATCAAATTATTCGAAGCGGACAGAGGTCCATGATTGAATATTGTCTTTTTTATGGCCCCTGTAGTTAGCTGCAAACTGGCGACCTGATAATGCCAAGAGTCCCGCCGCCATGCTTCAGGAGAAAACAGCTCGGACGCCACATATGTTTCGCATCGCGGGCGGTTTTCCGTTACGCTCGCTCACACGTCGTACATACGTACATACCCCAGGTAGGGTACATATTTTCTTCTTTCGATATGCTCTGTGTCTGTGTACTCGTCATATGTACGAAAGATAAAAAGCACAGAACGGCACAGCAACACAGCAAAAACAATGGAAATGAAACTGAAAAATTCTAAAAGAAATAAAATCCCCGTCCCCTTTCGTGGTGTAATAATTTACTACTTGAGTGGAACACCTTACATCAGCCAAACAAAAAAAAAATGAAAAAAAGAAAAAAATCTTACAGCAGAGCTTCTCTCTCAGCCTCGTACGCCGCCCGCCCCTCTCGCGACCATCTCGCAACCGATTCAGTCCGGGTAAAGCTTCCCTCCCTCTCTTCCACAGTGAGCCCCGTCGCCCGCCTCGCGTGAAGCCCGGTGCTCACCGTGGACCTCGACGCAAGCTCGACAATGTTGGTGCTCATTCGGGGTACCTCCCTCTTGTGACTCTCAGCCCGGTCGCAAAAATAAGCACCGCTTGAATATTATCTTACAATCCCGAACGAACCTTAAATACTCGTACCTACTCTATCCAAAATCACAAATGGAGGCCAGACAGAGCCTATTGATGCATCCCTCGTGTCTCGAGGCACACGCGACGCCTAGGCACGAAAGCGGCGACCGCGCTCCTTGCAACTCCCCCTCTACTCGCCAGCATCCGCTGACACCCGCGACGGTGCCGGGTTCGCCCGCGCAACCGTGCTCGGAGTACACGCACGCACACGAAACGAAAGAAGAAAAAAGGAAAGAAAGACTGAAAGTACGACGAGGAATGGAGAAAACAAAGACTCGCTAGAACGGTCCGGCACGTAATGAAAGGAGGCGATTCCCGAGTGGGAGCTCTGAGAGGCCAGGGATGTACCAACCGAGCACGCTCAGAGATCGAGATCTAAGTAAGCATATCTATACCTATGATAGAAAATAATTGGTTGTGTATTTTTACGCAAGGCCACGGAGTTTGGGCGCGCTTACGTGTGGCGTGCGTTCATACCTCAACCTTTCACAGTTGATGCTCCCAATAATACTTGGGACTAAAAAGCAAGCTTCAAGCATATTCGAGAAAATGATGTGGGTACTTCGTGCACTCGCGGTATTTCGGTTTTGTTGCAGTAGATGCTGCGAGTACTCGTCGCAGTACTTCAAGGTTCTGTACTTCTGCTGATACTACTCTGCGGATGCTTTCGGGCTCGCACAAATTCGACATTCGCTACTACTGCTGCTGTGGATACTCCCTGTTGTGCTTCGCGAATATCTCGGGGTTTTGTACTGTGCGGGTACTGCAAGTATTATCAGTATTTCGTCCGTTGGCAGTGTACTCGCAGTACCGAAGTATTCTCATTATGCCCAATATACTTGGAGTATGGTGTATACTTCGACCTTCTGCGCACCGTCTCGACAATTCCCAGGCCCATTGTTCGGCACAAAACACTCACAGATGGTCCCACGAGAGGGAGTTGGAGCGAATTATTTTCGCTGGGGACAACTCCGAGTACTTACGGCACTGACAGTACTTTGAGAAAAATTACTGCGAAGAGCATGGTACTGCGAGTACTCTCAGTATCTCGAGGTTCCGTCATGCGGATATTGCCTGGACTCCAAGTATTTGGTGTTTCGGTACTGCGGGTACATATTTGCTTGTGCTCTAGGGTTCCATGCTGCGCATACACTCAGTACTCTCGGAAGGTGGGCCTTCTCAGTACTCGCATTAATGTGTGGGTCTTCTTAGTACTCGCAATATTTTTTTACCGCCAGTACTTCAGTCCTCTCAGCACTCGGAATACGAATTGTTTTCGGGCATCTATTTAATGTGTCTGTGAAGCCTATATTTTACTCTGAGCGCCAAAAAGCATTTATTTTGCGGGAATATATTTTGTATGTGCTGGACTTTACTCAGTCGGTCACAATGTATTATGTCGGAACCTCGACCTCACGCTACTTTTCGTGCTTACGTTTACGCCGCAAGCATTGATTGGATCGCCGCGAGTCATCTATTCAGGATCAATATCGACTTGCCGGTATACCCTCTGTTTGTTTTATTGATATGATCCCACAATATGTACTTCCACAAACAGCAGCATATGGTCTGTCCTCAGAAGTATGTGTGTGTTCTTGGGTAGATGCAGTTATTTACCGGTATATTAATAGTTGTAAACTGGTGTGCAGGTATTTCATACGAGTATTATTTCGTTCTTGCACCACTCCCCTAGGCCCCTCCCGGAGGGGAGCCTTGTAGATATGCATAACATGAAGTGGAAGCAACCGCGTATCGAGTGCCAGGAAAGTATTTACACACCTGATACGCCCGTACTGCCTGAAGTGTTATGATACTGCTTTCAATGAGGTCGAAAGCAGGTCGAAAGCCCGGCACTGGTAATTACCTGGGTTCAGGCACTGGGATCGTATAATACTTGGAAGGCGTATCTTAGGTGGAAAACCAGGGGTTTTCCAGAGGGGCACGAGCTTGGTCTCAGTCTCATCCGCGTGTACGAAAGGAATAAAATTGCTCTTCTTTCTCCAAGCAAGCAGAACACGTGAGTACCAACGAGTACCGAGTTGGTAGGCGAACCAGTGTCCCGCCTGCATGATCTTAAGTGACGTCTTCGGCTCAGGACTTGTACACGTTCGTACCTACTACATGTACACTCTACACCCCATATTGGCAGGATACTGCTGCAATATTTTTAACTCTCCTCAAATGATCGCCTCGTACTATTATACTATTATAACTACAGCAGTAGTACCATTGTTGCAAGATAATGTGCCACAAGTCAGGCGATCTCTGCTGTAGGTCTCTCTATCTATGGGCCTGGAGACAACACCGTCGGGATCATCGACAGTAGTAGTGGAAGCGCGAAGGTTTGGGTGGCAGACAAGGTCAACAAAACTTTGACTTTGTCGGTCCGGTCCGTGAGTAAGTTGCTGAGCCCTTCAGCCAGAAGAGATACGAACGTTTCATTTGCGTCAAGGTTCGCCGATGTAGACGCAAGTTTACTTGCTCAAAACTCAAACCTGTGACGGACACCCCCTCGCCCAGTCAACAGCAGCGTACACTGCTGTTGTACCTTCTTGTACATCATGATGCTCTATTAATAGCTCGCCAACATCTCGCTACCTGCACACAGGTCGCAGAGCAAGTTTCACCTCCGTGATTTCCACACGTCGTGGAAGTGGACGGAGCTAATCGGCATGGGGGCGCAGGAACATTGCTCACATATCACGTTGTCAACATCACATAGCTTTGTCATGTAGGACTCGTAGTTGTACTGCACTGGGAACAGCACGAACGTGATTGCCTCTTCTACCCGTTCTCACCACACACTGTATTCGATGCAGCAGTAGCAGCTACCAGAGGTGATCGGTCAGTGTCACAGCATACATACGTAGAAAACCTTGTTTGGAGTGTGGTGGTTCGACGATGGTGTGCTATGGTCGACTGCCGATGATGCGCACAGCGCTTGATTCTGGCAGGTTTGCGTTGGAGGAACGACAAAAACCTCCCCAGTTGAATGTCGCAGTGGGTGTGGGGGGAGGTGAGACGGAGAGGCCAATGCTCTGTCCAGGAAATATATACATACGTGGAGTAAACCGCGCGGAGCGACCTCTACAGGTTGGCTGCTCTACCGCTGTGAAAAAACTATCCCACACTACAACTATTCAGCATATCAAGAGAACAGGCCTTGACGGATCAACTCGATGGGGTCAACAAACAAATTACCTGCACTGAAATCATCCAAGCAAAGACCCCCTTGAAATTTACGACAACAATATTTTCAAAGAAAGCATGAATATACAGCAGATGCCAGATACCTGGTGTGAGACTGAGAGGTACGCGTGAACATCAGCCATCGGCGTAGGCAGCAAGCAAACAAATAAATAGCTCTGAAACCGTTGGGCTGTTGGAGCTACGACTATCCGTCGTATATATCGTACCTTAGACGTAGCCCTAAACCTACAACCCTGACAGATTGTTTATCTTTATTTACTGCAATATATATAGCCCGCCCAGCTATGAACAACCAGGGCTGTTCGCGGGTCACGTTAATCCTCACGGTTCGGCCCGACTCGGGTCGGGTTGGGTGGGATCGGGTGACTCGACCCGATCCGCGCAAAATGCTAAGGTTTCTTGACCTGATCCAACCCGACCCGATAAAATCCGGGAATCCTCCTGATCTGATCGGACCCGACCCGCGAGATGTGAAAACCTCCTATCGCGTCCCGACCCGTGATTCGAAAAAGACCTGGTCCAATTCGACCATATCCAACCCGACCTGACCCGTGATATTTTGAAAAATGACTCGATCCGACTCACCCCTCCAGATTCCGATTGACCAGTGAGATATGGGACATGTCGCGGGTCGGATCAACTCAATCCACGAGAACATTAAGTACCAGGCGGGTCGCCAGAATTTCTCATCGGGCTAACCGCACACATTTTTCTCGAAGCCGTGTATAGGGGATAAAAAGAGCACCACAAACAAGGCGCCCCGGGAAATCAAGTGCAAAGGTTCACCGCGTTATATTCCGGAGCAGACGTCAGCACGCTCGTCGGCAGTGTCCCGCTTCCTGACGATATTTTATCATGCTGTGCGCGATCAATGTGAGCTCTATATCAACATATCCGCGAACGCACAATGGGGAAAAAACATACGGTTGTCCCTGCGTCAGAGAGGAGATGATACTCATGATCACGGCTGCGGCAGGGCGGCCGGTTTTCTGAGCTAGCTCCACGAAAAAACGCAACACTACACCTTCATAATGTTTTTGCACCTTGATTTTTGTTAGAGTAGTAACACCACGAAACTTGGCGTGGTTGTTCGTCACGAGGTGATCCTGAGACGTAGTGATTGGCAGTCTTTTTCTAGTTGCGTTCTGTGGGGGTATTGTAAGTTTTATTTCGGTATAATCAACCTTGGCCCTAAATATTGCAGGGACATGTTTTTTTCGAAAGAGGCCACGAATATACGTCTATTCTTCAGGTCAAGAGGAACAACCTCGCCAAGCTTTTACTCCCGACTCTCAAATGTCAGGGTGAAAAAACAAATCCCGAGAAGAATAATTGTTTTCCTACGGTTTCCAAAGAAGTCAACACATGTTCAAGTACCTTGACAGGCGTGTCTTACAACATCCCTTTGCGGCTTGCACAGTCTAACAAGTGTCCATATACGTCTTCCCTTAGGTGATGCGATCATGCCAACACGTCTATTGATAGTGTCAAAGTATTCGCCGTATTGAGCGATGTATGGCCTGAATATAATCTGTACTGATTCTAATAAATAACCAGAATCCCTACTGGATAACGCCTCCCCCCCCCACGTAATACGAACGATGCCCATACCTCGCGAACTACAACTCCCACGCCGGAAATCTCTTCACCGATATGTGCTCCTTGTTTACGTGGTCATGGCGATATATTTAGTGTTGAAATATTCAACGTATCGCGGTTTATATTGCCCGAAGGTGCAAGTTTTTATCCGTTCACTGGGACCAGCTCGTAGGTCCTTAGTTTTCAGCCGCTTAGAGCCGTCGGTGTGATTTTCTCCTTGGAGATTTTTCACATATAGAATACGCGCGCTCGATTCATGACAATTCTTGTAAAATTCGGTAAAAATGGAAGATAGACGAGGCGTATTACGCAACTTGCAAAGTTGAGTATCAACTATTTAATCAGTCGAACTCACAGCTGACGTATTTCAAAAATTATAAAAAAAACTAGAAAATTGTTTTGGTTTCGACCCAAGCGCAAACACAATATGTCCATTAAACCTATTGTCGCCCACGACTAGGTATTAACCTTATTGTTTGTTAACCATTGACCAAGACCATCACACACTCCTCCTGCGGCAAGTAGTCGTTACATCCTTGCTACACCCGCCCCCTCTCCTCACTTTTCGACACGTTTACAAAAGCCTTTACGTGCGATACAATGGCAAGCGTATAATAAATTCATACCAGGTACTATTTGAAGGCAGTGAATACTGTAGTTCCCCATTTATGGGCACACTCGGGTGAGGTGCGGAGTCGCTCGCCGGAGTGGCCCATCCGCAGTGAAGGAAATGGAAGGAGCCCCCTACCTTGATTTACCGAACCCAAATAGGTAAACGGATCGGTTACACTGGTGTGCTATATCGGTTCACGGTTGGCGGAGTAGCCCACGATGGCCATGGGGCACGGTTCATCTCCTAACCATCATCGTCCGCTCGCTGACATCGTTGCTTGTAGCAGCATGGTCTTTGCCGTCCGGAAGTTCCCGAGCTTATGACGAGTTAAGTATACACAATATTGAGCTCTGCCTGTGACACAAAATCACAACTCGCGCTCGCGCATGCACTCATCCTTACCAGGGATGGCAGCTATAGGCATGGACACGAGGCGGACGACCGCAACTACACATACATGCCGCTTACACGTGCAACACGCAAAAGGACACGGGGGGGGGGGGGGGGGGGGGGGGGGGGGGGGGGGGGGGGGGGGGGGGGGGGGGGGGGGGGGGGGGGGGGGGGGGGGGGGGGGTACTCATCATCGTGCATGGCCGTAGTCGTATAACCACAGACCCTCGCATCCTTACAATGCCAGGACGGAGCACGTCGGGGTTTCACCGACCACGCAGGCATTGCTTGCACCCGATGTGAAGCACCGTGAGGTGTTGGGCGAGTCGCATGAAGGGTGAGAGGCATCTCACCAAGAACCGATTTTGAGACAGATTGTCTCGGATATGGATGACAGCGTCAATGAATTGATTTTATTTCTGGTGTGGTCAGTTCCAGAAGCAGCAATGGCTTTACTATGTAACTGCCTCGTGGGTGCCTTACCCTATACACACTACGTCGGGGGGGAGGGGTGCAACAATCGAAACCCATGGAACACATGATTTCTCGAAAACCAAATGACGTTTCTCGATAAGGGCACACATACAACTGTTTGGCGCTCTTCGCTTGATCTTTATATTACCCTACCCAAACCCTACCCCCAAGAAAATGTGAATGCGCAAACTGATGGACGACTGACCTATGAATACATAGAAACATGGTTAAGAGTACAAGTAATTTTCCAGCGATAATATATACTGCACTGGGTCATTCTTCAGTCGACGAGCGCCGTCATTCCGCCCATTGTGTTCGCCCACTATCGTGGCACGCGTTCCCAAGATGTCCTCATCTTGGTCCTACGTTCTTCGCCCTCAGTTTATCCCGGGGACTAAAACTAGTGGTTTTCAAGAAAGAAAACGCCGTGTATGTGTCCGCGCTGTACTCCCTACACAGCCGAACAGCCGACCGCACCGGCGACTAACCGCAGCAACATATCACCAACCCCGCCAACGATGCTGTGGCGAACAGCCGGTGCAGAGAAGACTCGGCGCACCATCGTCGCCACGACTACGGTCAGTCCGCTATGGTATACTCCGCCCGCCCCTTGTATCGGTCTGCATGCTTGATTTGAATGTTCGATTCACCAAGACTGGAAAAGGGGTTGGGCTGCTTCTCGACAACTCTTGCAAAGCGCGTGAGATGAAACCTATTATTTCCAGATCTACAACCTCCAACGACGATTCGTCGTTTTCACTATTATTAATATATATGCTCAAAACACGAATTATTCGTGCATTGTAAAATCCGCTCAAATACAGAATCAATCCCTGTCGTATGGGCTAGGCACTGCAGCGCATGAAACCGTGAACCACTATCGGGACCGCAAGCACATTGGGTGTACACGAGTCCTCAAGTTGAAGAATGCGCAGTCCGTCGTGCATGCCTGGTACGGGGCTTGCCTATGGTAGTCACCTGTACCGTCCTCCCGTGCCGCAGATATCTTGACACGTGCTACGTACACGAGATCATACAGGGGTGTGTGGTTACTCTCCCAATGGGGAGGCGTGCTACTGTACAACAGAAGTGTCATTTTGTTACCAAACTGTTTCTTGACTAACGGGGGGGGTTCCCCAACCCAATATCGTTGGGGGGCTGTGTATCCCTACACTCTTCGTTTTCTACCTAGGCCATTGAAGGCCTTATTCATCAAGTTTTGTTTTGTTTTTCTCACTTTTTGCTTCTTCTCGAAAAGTCAACGGTTTTGGGTGAGGGTAAACAGCTCCTCAAAGGGGGATCCTCAAAAAATGTATGGTGCGCCCTCCATGCCATAACTTCCACTGTAAAGTGTAGCCACCACACACGCCAACGTGGAGAGAAACATGAGAGTGTAACCCGATCGCCTACGGCATACAACGAAAGCACATATGAGACAAAAAAAAGGAGTTTCAAAGATACTGGATATAGAGTTCTTCGAGCAAGGGAGCACCGGCATTTGGCTTTTCTTTAGCGCGACCGATGCTACCCCTCTACCCTGCAATGAAAATATTTGTACATCATCAGACCGCGAGCTTCTTCCTACATACATGAAAAATAAAGGTGTCACTTCTAAACAACTTGCATAGTGTTCCATCGAGACGTGAATATGTCGCCAGTTGATGTTAGTGTGCAGAAAAATCACTGACTGTACCTCATCGAAAGTCAATACTTGCGGTATTAGGCTACTCTATTGCGACTTGACAACGCTGTGTTGGAGTTAACACGATACCAGTACCGTCCCGTAGCTGACCGCTATGACTTACATATAGACAAGTCCAGGTTCTACTCGCCGAGCAGTGCCGCAGCATAAAAGGTGAGTTGTACTTCAAGTTTTTGAGTTCCTCACATGCAGGCGCTCAACATTTCATCCGAAACACGACTTCCAAGAACGCTTGTTCGCTCGACCCGACCACGTTTTCTATTGGCTTGTCCTAAACCAATCATTTTACTCAAGAGTGTCCAACTACCCGGTAGTTCCTCACTTGAGGAGTTCGGTCCGTCAGAAAAGAAGGGAGATTGAACGTCTCGCCCTTTACCATGAGGTGAGTCTCGCGCTTTCGTGTTTAGAGGGCAGATTCAAAACACCAACCATTCCACGTTCTCGGCATGCCTTCGTAGTTAGAGAGGACATTCACACCCAGTGAGGGATATGCGACACTTAACAACTACTGGAACATGCCGAGGACCCACGCGCAATCGCTAGACGACCACGGTGGTCTGTCGGTCTACGCTGTCACTGTTCTCTAATGAGCGTGCTCCGCTGTCTTCCGAAAGCGCGAAACTTGAACCGGAGCGCATCGGGTGGTCATCCCGGACCGGACGCCTGAAGAAGGAAGCAGCCCGATTCTGTGGCTGACGGGCTCCAGCCTACATGGACGGTGTCGCATACGTGTAACAGAGCGGCAGCCGAGAAGGGGGATGGGGACGGTGCAAAAAGATAACCGAACTTGTACTACCAGGCGTTGTCGCGTACGTGCGACAGAGTGGTGTGCAACCGAGGAATATATGCATCCGTGAAGGCGGGACAGGAGGGACGAGTTTGTATACTATATTTGGACACACCCTGTTGAAGAGAGCAGTAGGTTCGGCACAGCACGCACGCGAGGAAAACAGCTTTGATCGGTTTCATGTTCCCGTAGGTATACGCCAGGGGCGGTCCGTTTCACAGTGGTCCAAACAGCGCTTGTATGAGCGCCTGACATAAATCGGTTCGCGGCCGGCTATGGGCACTGAGCCAGTACGCGCCTGTGGAGAGGTCGCCGCTGGTACCGATATTGTTTCAGCGGAACACAGGCGTTCATCATGTCAGATATATTCGTATTTCATCACAGCTGGCACCCTTGCACGACTGCTTGCACAATGGCGGCAACATAGGGCGTTCAACCAAGATGCGGGTACACGCTTGCTGCCTGCGGCACTCCGCCGGCAGACGTGTTCTCAGTTTTTCTCATTTAGATTCACCAAACTCGGAGACGCGCCCAGCTCGCGAGAGGTAACGAGCCTGCACATGTTCTGGCGAAATGAGAGGTGAATCTTGAGGTCTGTATGTGGGATATTTTTCAGACCAATGGGTGTACTTGCAACGTGCTAGAGATCGCACCATGTGCTAGAACAAAGGGTGGCTGGATGAACGCGCTCACATACAATACATATATGATATATATACCACATACTGCCAAGCATATCGTGCTCGAGATACTGATATATATAGCTGGCTTGGCAGACACAAAAGGCGTACATGATACTGATACTGTACGTCTATTCAAGTTGCCGCTACTTTGCAATAAAGTACATAGTGTTGATTTCAACATGAAACGCTTCCGTTTGTTCATGAAGCCCTGGTATCTACATACAAGAATGAGGGTCAGTGCGTTACACCGGCCAGCCGGTGAGTGTTCTCCATAGTCACCCAGGAGAGCTATCACCTACAGATCGAAAAATAAATCCTACGTCATCAAGACCCTGGAATGGTTTAACCCTCACCAGTTTCGTGTGGATGGACGCCTACACAAACTCTGCGTAACATACTTCATGGCGTCGACTGGTTTCAACAGCACTTCGAAAGAAAAAGGAGACGCACCATGCACGTATGCTCATTATATATTTATGTCGAGCCAACGGCTATCTCATCCCCAGCCACTTAATGTGCCAGGCACTTTGCCAAAGTCATTACTATTGCACGAAACAAAACGCGGTTAATTGTACCTTGATTTGCGCGGTGTATCATGTCCTCACAAAAACTAAAATCGCGGTATGATCTGGTTGCGAATCTTGGTATCAACAGTTGTCGACCTTTTCAAATTTTCCAATGTCGCGATTCGTGACAGTTATCACGATGATGCTCGCCAAAATGTTACCTTTTCTCGTCACGATTCACTGACATTGTCGTTAGGAATTATCTTCCGGTAGAGAAAGATACGCAACAAAGTCATATGAAGTCAACGCGTTAGTTTCATCAGCCCGGGCCACCCCCTGCACACTCCAATCAGGTCACAACTACCCACGCGACATATTCTGCGCAAGAATCTTGCTGATCTCAAAACAATAACATACCTACCCCCCCAAACCCTTTCGAATGGCGATACTATCATTTGTCAACGCTTTTTCACGGTGACATCGGTGATCAGGTCGCCTGCAGCTCGAGGTATGTTTAGTCAAGTACATGTCAATATTAATGGTGGCTATCCTTGGGTAGCGCAACTAGTCACAATCGGCAAACGCTTTCGACTCTTTCGCTGGTGCAAAAAAGGTACACTCCAAAGTTCGCTTACACTGTCCTAGAACAAGCGGTCACAGTTCTGAAGGGGTGAGGATTTCGGTCGTGCACCACTTCCAAACGCTCGCGGGGACATAGCAGGCGCTATGGGTCGTACACGTTGCATTCCGCTTCTTGCATAATTGGCGCAGAACATATTCGCGAGCGAACGGCAGCTTTTTCATCCAGCCCTCGCGGGGTATGGCCTACCGTATGTAGGGGTTAACGTTTAATTGTATGACACCGACTCCTCAAATCAACACGACTAGACGTGCCAAAGCCTGCCTAGGCTTGTTCCGGGGCATACACGCCGATCCATTGAAAATCTAATCCCCGCCTCGAGAGGTTTCACTAACCGGTGGTGCCAGGCGAATGCTGCTGACTCCAGGAAAATCCGGCCGACCCATCCCCGAGTCGCTCCAATATTCTTCACGGCCACCGTCTCCATCGGCGGCAGGTGTCTGCGTCCTAGGCCGAATCTTTCTACCGATGATTTCCTTTCCTCTCCGAATAGGCAGGGTAAAATCGCGACCTCTTTGTGTTGGTGATTCGCTCCTGGAGGCAAAAAAGCATAGCCCCCAGGTCACAAGCAGTATTTCTGGCCGAAGTGATGTGGAAATAAGGGTCGGAGAAAGGGGAGGAGGTTTGGTGTTTTTTGTGATTTATAAAGCTCAGGCGGATTGATAGACTTTTTGTATTCATCTCACCAAACCTCCGCTTCGAGATATGCGTAAAGAGTGTCAATTTAGTCCGTCGCTCTCATTGCAACAGAAGACCAAGCGGATGTGTTATCGGGCGCGTGAGCATATTGACCAGACCTAACGAACGTGTTGGGCAAAGTTAGGCAGTCCGAATCCTTCAAGGCAACTGAGGGACTGTAGAAACTTACCCCAGAAGCCACCAATGTTTCCTAGGATAGTGCCAATGTCAAGCGGGTTCATGTCGGAAAGCTCCGTGAGCGAGAGGTCTCCCTGGGTGAGGGTGAGGTGTAGATACCCACGTGCACGCAAGCTACTGTTGCCGTCTGCATCGTTGCTGGAATTCTGCGAGCACGAGAGGAGGAAAGCCCGGGGTGCGAGAAGGCGCGCGAACGGTTGAGGCGGATTGGAACATGTACCCGTGTACTACATGCTCAACAACTAAACACTTTCCCGCCCTCTATCAATTGATTGGATGGTGGTAGCACACACAGTAGTGGTGTCCAAGCTTGCTCCGATAGTCCAAGGCATCGGTCAAGCGAGATGGTTAACGGTCTCGACGGCGCATGGTTTGAACTGCATTCAAGAAACCTTCACAGGTCGAGCCGTGCAGAAATGGTGGACGGAAGGTGATCCGCTGCCCCCATCTTGTCAAAATCCAATTTCGGTTCATGACCGACGGCATTCTGACCACTGCACCTACACTCATCAGGATAGGTTTGTCGCACGATAGGAGAACAGGAAAGTTCACCAACAGGGCAGACAACATTTTGCCTTCTTGACATCGAGTGTAGCATCCCGACGCAATTCTCGCCCGTGGAACACAGCAGAAACACACAATTATTCAATTATCCAACATCCTACAAATTTGAAAAGAGTCGTTTATGTTGTCGATACGGGGCATTCTCCTATAAGGGTGCACGCAACAATGGTAGGGCTTGTGATGTTTTTCGCAAGGAAACGAACCATTCACAGCGGTCCAGCCGCACCTCGGGGCTCCGCCGAAGTCCGGGGCCAGCATGGCTTCAATAACTGGTTATTCGCATATGGATGTTGTGACCCATACATATATCTTTATGCGCAGTCACCACGGATCCCTTTCCGTGTTCGGCTTATTTCATGTTCAAATTACCTTCATCAGGACGTTGACAACAACAATGCAGGGCATCTAGCTTGCCACCATGCATATCCAGAAAATATTGCCGCATACTGGTAACGGACCGTCGGCAAGTGCAACAGCCCGTAGAGTACATGTATCCGTAGTGTGTGCGTCATCTCGGGATGATCAAGTGACCGCCACGCCCACTTCAACGACTTCTTCTTTTCCCCGCTTATTCTGGTTGTTTTTTCTTCTCTTCACCACTCAGATGGGTCTTCATTCCACACTGGCCACATAATTGGCGGCTTTTCAAACCTTTTTTCTCTTTTCATCACAAGTGATCTGCACAGGTACTCTAATACCTCCTCTGCTGTCTCTCTCCACTGGGACAGAGCCTGGACACGCATCCGTATTTCACCGGCTGGGTAGATGGACCAATTTCATTCTTCAAGGAAAGAGAGAGAAACACGAGGGGCCTAATCGGCGACGTTGCCTAGCAGCAGTTACATTTTACGGTATACGTAAGAACCTGCACGCCTGCATATCAGCAGTAGACCCGTGTGTAGGTCAGAGGATGGTTCCCAGACGCCGCAGGGTCTTCACTCGAGGAGCTCTCTACATAACCAAAAGCAACTGGCTGATACAGAAATTGCACCGTTATCCCATTAAAACAATCACATCACTCACGCACATATGAAATCAAATGACGTACTCAAACAAGCTTTAAACGACATTGTGTAACAGGTACGCAGTTCCTCTCATCCGAGGAGCCCCGTCGTTCAGAAACAATGTTGCTAATAATACTATTGGCACCCGCGTCGTAAGTACGCATCATACAAGAGAGGGCTTACCGTATGAATTTGTCCGTCGACATAGCTGCTTGTCGAAAGGGTCAGGACGTGAAAGTTCGTAGTCTCATCACCCGAAATAAATTTTCTGACGTTTTTGCCGATCGTCTGGGCATCAACGAGCAGGGTGAAAGCGGTACACGGGATTTGGCTCAGAGTCTGGGTCGACGGTCGATGGGCACAACGTCGGTTTTAGTGACTCACCCCGCGGTGGGATCGAGCGCGGGAGGAGAGACACATGCTAGGATGTCGGACGCACTGATTTCTTCTGGGGTTCTTCCGTCGGAGAGATACATGCATACCTCACCAAAAAAACTAAGTTTGGAGAATCAATGCACAACACGGGAAAACACGGTTTATTGTTCCATCGATGTCGGGGTAATTCCTCACTTGAGGAGCCCCCACAACAATAAAAGTTGATTTTTTTAAAATAAAGATCGATTCACCTACCGTAGCATGCGTCATTGGTTTGGCCTGACGACTTCGTAAACGCGGGCGAAACAGCATTTCTGGTTTAACCACTCACCAAGTCTGTTTCAGTCAAGGTAGCACCACCTTGCTCACTGCCCGGCGAATACGTGACGCGGCTGTAGGGTACAGTGACCAACTTCTCACCGTCTCCCAGGAAGACCCCAACAGATTCACTATCAAGTGGCAGAAAGCGACGAAATACATATATTTTTTATTGTATATCTGGATATAGTGGGAAACGAGCTAGATTGGTGTGCGTTGGTCGCCCATTTTGCAACGAACCTATCCATGGCGGCGGAAGACGCTTGGTTCTAGCCTTTCGCCCTGTCTTCAGGCCGACAGAGATGATGCGAACTGCGCCCCAATTCCCTCGTTTTTTTTTCCAGTTTGGGTTTTTGCTTCAGTCAACATGTGTCAACACACTCTTCGCTTGCTAAACCCCATGACATGCACGGCCAGTCTGATCGAACGATTCTGTCGCCCACTGACAAATACCAGGCGTATGTTTCCTGCCCCGCATGGGCCCCATGCACTCACCGGTAGTGGCTCTCGTTGTAAGCGTGAGTGCTTGAGTCCCAAACTATCTGCACTCAGCGAAAAGCAAGATCGAAACAATTGTCGGGATCATGCGCAGAAGGACCTCAGAACGTGCTAGCCTCGACCTTTGCTAGCCCCGACCTTATATACTAATTTACAGCCCCGGACGCATTTTTTGTGCCGTGCAGAGGACCAGCCGTGTCATCATTTCGAGGCATTCTCAAATTTTCATCTGTGGGCTACTTTCGAGGCAAGTCGCGTATATGCTACGCCCCTCTCGGATTGTGTTCTTCCGGGAAATCTGACACTACGATAGAGCGACGGCATGGGGTGACACCATACGTACGTCACAAACATTTCAGATGGTGTACCTGTCACAAAACTCATCGCGCAGCCTTGTAGCTTGAGTGCGTCGGTGGGTGGTGTACGTATACCAACTATCGCGATCGGAAATCGAATGTGCACCTAACGGAGAGGTCACCGCATGGGTGCACGCACTCGCCGGCACCCATGATTTGAGACATCTGTCGGAAATATATGTTACAGCGATTTTGATAAAAGTCCCTTGGTGGCGCGGTGTAAATTTGACTTTCTTGCCCCAAGGAAAGGCATTTGCGACCGTTGACATTGCTACCTGCGCTGAAGCTTATATATTCACGAAGAACATTTCCCTCTGATGTACGCTATGTTTCAGGTAGTTGGTATCGGGATTATCGGTATGATACAACCAATCGCCGTAAAAATGAGAAAATCGTTCAACAGTCACTACTACCCCATGCCCCACATTTCCTATACCCCGCCTTTTGTCACGTGCCTTAGCTGACAGCCTAGAGCTGTGGGTACTCCACGGCCATCGACGACGTATGAAATTTTGAACACGAGAAATATGCAAGACTTCAATGTGTTGCGACTTCGGCTGCAGACGCATGTGCAGTAATCACGTTGGGAGCGTGATTGGCAGGAGAATGGCGACACTGCATTCGTACAGAGATTACATCTCACCGTCACCGTCGTAGAGGGCTTCCTTGGTTGTCTACTGTCAGCATCTTCCTCGTCAGACTGCTGCAATTCCAGGTCCTGCAGGTGGAAGTCCAGACAGTTCGACCACTGTTTCGGGAAGAATCGGGTGGACACGCATGGGTTTCGCCGACGTAAAAACACTCCATGTTGCACACATTTGAAACGGTTGGGGCAAACAGGTGGTTCGTGATGCACGCCCACGCCCGACGTGTGTGCCTGGGATGCAGTAGGTCTGTCCACGCGTTCAGCGGTTGTAACTCATATCACTGGTTGATGCTATTGTGGAGGTACCCCTATTGTGGCTGAGGCTCCCCACTCGACGATGTTTTTCGCCCCACACGAAACCGAAATATGAGAGGAATAGCGCACTCAACCGTACTATCCTCCTTAGGACTCGCTGCAGTCACAGACCACTCAGACATCAAGTGGTTTGTCCGCAAAGCGGGACTGCCGCTTGTCGTACAAGGCCTCGCCGGCGCCGTAGAATACTCCCTACGTGGTTTAATCATGCTTACGTATTTTTTCGTTTCCCGCGGCAGCTGTACTATTTCCAGTATACGTGCGGCCTTTGGAACACCCCATACGGAAAACGGCATACCTCCCGAACAACCTATGTGTTGTCACTGCAATCTACCTTTGAAGAAATCTTACATCCACGCCCAACGTGTGTAGTGCAAGTCCGTCACTACAACGTGAGCCGTGTTGGGCTTGAAGCCCGTGAAGTGTTTCCTGTCATTTCGGTTATTCTGCAGCCCCTACAGCCCGTGTATCTACGTCGCGGCACTCGTGATTTACGGAACGGCGGGCCCCGCTGGAGGTATGCATTGGTGAAAGCATGAATAGTTGATATTATCTGCGAAGTTCAATGCTAAACAACATGTGTATCGCGAGAACGCGTACATTTTTCACGTTTACTATTAATAATCGATGACGGAGGGATATTGGATCGCGTTCGTTTTTGAGGCGGTTTTTCAGGGTGAAGAGTCCATCGTAGGGGTCTGGCAGTAGCACCAAGGATATTTCAGGGAACGTAATCCTTTGCCTGAGATAGGTGGCAGGGAAAAAAACTGTTTTTTGGGGAGGAATGCCGTTTCACCGTATAGCACATTTTCTACCGCTAAACTATCTACGTACACTGCAAATGATCTCGAAAATGATCTAGATTCTGCTAGAAAAAGACGTAAGTCATGCATACTAGACAAATCATTAAAAAGACTAGATAAGAGTGCCCGGCGTGGGTTCTCAACTTTTCCGAAGGGTATGATGTAATATGGAAGGACGTGTACATCCTGCTTAGCATGGGATTCCAAATGCCCTGCCCTGGCTATTTCACAGGCTGGGGAGCCTCGTGAGGCAGAACTGTGATTGGCCCGATGTATCCCTTCTACAGTACCGACGATACAGTGGTGTTACGTTGGGTACCGTACTCGTTTGGCGAGGCGAACGAAGGGCTTCTTGCAGTAATTGCGCCGTCCGTCATGGCTTCAACCTGGAGGTCGGATTGAATTTACATGTATTACGGGGGTCCATAGTTAATAGGACCTATGGTATACATAAAAACCTATAAATTTACCTATTTTTACTAACAAAATTTGGTCCCGTTAACTATGGACCCCCGTAATAAATGATACCGAATATTGTGTAGTAGACATGGGTCAATATATAGGTTTTTGAGTCCCGTAGGTCCTATTTACTATGGTCCCCCGTAATAAAGTGTTGCGATACTACAAAGGGGTGCTCGTTTGTTTGTGCGGTACGGTAGGTCTTGTTAGTACCAGCCACCAAGAACTTTTCTTGCATATAAGCCTACATATGACCTGGTATTCTACAAACACCCAGGTCAGAACGAATTATTGTGTGCCGACCTTACGTGGAAGCTGTACGTTTGAAGGTTCGCACCCAGAAAATTCCTCGGATGTTTGGCAATGGATCGATCGTTTGCCACAAATGGAATTAGACCGATATATATTTACGTACTCTGACCTTACTTGGAACCTCGACATCCTCATTTATTGTGTTGGACAGGTCATACACCTCAGCATGGGCGCTCTTCGCGCACTTGCTCGGGTCTAGATCTTTGTCGCATCCTTGCCCTTTCCAAAAGCATATCTCCAAACGCGGAAACGGGTACAGGTCGTCCTGTAAGCGGACATCAGTAAGCAGATAATCACGAGTCGATGCAGTGAAAGTCAGCGTAAGGGGCGGTTGTGGTGAAGAGACCGCGCGGCGTCTGCCGGGGATGTGATCATGCTTCACAGTGGTTGAGCGTGGGATGTATTGCCGTTCGAGCGTGCACGCTGCACACTTCAGGGGGCAATGAGAAAGCAGTCGATGGTCTGCTCTACAGGTATGTGTCACGCTGAGAACCTGGACAAGGACAAAAATTCCTCTACTTGAAAAAGCTCTTGCGGGTTCACATCTCTCTGCTCCTACGACGCATCGGCCTTCGGAAACGGCGATTCGACTACTACCAGCATATGCCCCATGCCGAAACACAGGTCGTCTTAGGTTTTGAGGCGATAATGCGTAGGGACCGCGGTACGCTTTAGAGGTTCGTCCGTCGAGGAGGGCGGCGGGAAGTGAGCTGGTCGTCCATAGCGGCTATGGATCATGAACCATTCCACACGTGGGCGAAGGGGTACATAGGGTGCCCCTGGAGCAGCCAAGAGCTAAGCAAGGTTGATATCTAAGGGTGGTTGAAGATAGAGTACGAAACAAACGAACGCATAAAGACCAGCGCAGGTGGCGCTGGGAAGTTGCCGGGTGGTTAGAATGTGCAGCACCATCCGACATTATCAATAGCCATGTGCACTTCGAAATGTTCCCACTGTTATCACGTGACTGCTCAAGACAACCTCAGCATGCCGCACAACAATTGCAAATCGTTTTATCGGAGGAAGCAGGATAGTGGAGGACGTATCGCGCAGAGAAACGCGTTGAAGGTATCTCACAGGGAAAAACTGACTCAGACAACCTCAGCATGCCGCACAACAATCGCAAACCATTTTATCGGAGGAAGCAGGATAGTGGAGGTCGTATCGTGCAGAGAAACGCGTTGAAGGTATCACACAGGGAAACACGTGTTTAAATACGGTAGACCGTCGGCTGCACTGAAAACAATTGGCCGGATTCTGAGGCGTTTAACAACCTTCACAAGATTGCGAAGGTGGGGTTATTAATACATCGCGTCCACGTAGGAACAACGATAATAACATATCTACGGTATATTTGTGAACGTCTCGGTCAGGCGTTCTAGGACTTAGCTGGGGGGTTTGGCATTCGTATGTAAAACGATAAACCCAATCGCCATGAATTTCAACATGCAAGATTAACAGAGTGTCAATGAACATTTAATTACGACTCCCGGTCGACCAGCGCATATGTACAGTCCCGAGTTAGTCGCTATGATCGCTCGGAAAAGAAAGTTTGAAAAACAGGATTTCCCTAACGAGCGTACAAAGGGACCCAAGGCCAAACCCGCTCTCACCGACACCGAGAAGTTGGTGCTGGGATTGTTGAAATCGTTGTAAAGCTTCTCAATCTGCCACGCAGTGTCTGCATGCAAAATATACAAGGGAGGCATGGGATCTCGTGTTGGTTTCACCTACAAACCCCAGCACGTATATCGTCCATAGACGGGGTGTCGGCAGGTGAACGCGTGTTGCACGTGATAGTCTAGAGGCGTGGCGCGAGCCGCTGTTGGACGGCCCTGTGGACACAAGAAATTCATTACCTTGAGACGTGGTTTTATTTTGCCAAGATTGAGAAAACGAATTGAAATAATCGAGAGAAGAAAGAGAAGGTTGCGAAGACTACGGCTTTATGGTGAAACCACAACCATCCTCAATATATCCCGACGATACGAGCCAGCCACGGCTAGATGTACCCTACCAGGTACGTGACATTGAATCGACCCGCTTATGACTACGCTTTCTGGTGGCTGCTCGCGGAGGTTGGTCAGCTACACGTACTTGATGCTGTTGCAACGTTCTTACTGCTGTAAATAAGATATACCCTGGTGTAAGCACTGGCTACTACTGCTGTCGAAGAATACCTACAGTACATCTACACTACGTACTCTTGTGCACGCAACGCTCGAATGGATAGTACCATATATATGATATCCCTGTTAAGTATGCATATGGATCTATCTGCAGCGAACACGGTGCTCGGGCACCTGTGAAACTTCTGGTAGCAGTACTCGTACTGTAGTTGCGATTGTGCTCCATACTCCACTACAATAGTCTATAGATTTGTTGCATCGACCCCACACGATTGGTTGACGGGAAAAATGCAGAAAGAAGGACAAAGGAGACAAGCACACACGCTGGTGGGGACCCATCAGACAGCAGGCTGCCCGGTTGCCACCCCCAACCCGAAGAAACGGTATGGACAAGTTATCATACACATGCGCGATGTCTTACTTAGCTGGGACCGCGGTATCTACCCCCGCTACGACTCAGACCAACACCATAGCTCATAATATAGCAGCACCGTTCTTGAGGGCACCGTCCTTTGTGGTACCCGTAAATTTCCGTTAAGAGTACGGTTATCAAACATCGCCGTAATAAACAACGATTGCAGACATTTACAGACAGGTGGTTAGAAAAACCCGCTAATCAACGCCTGCGTTTACATTGTAGGGAGTACCTTCATACGGACGTTTCGGCATGCACATTGCAAACCCCACCGGGTATAGAAGGTGTATTCCAGAGGTCAATGGGATCTCTGTGCTACACCAAGTTTCAACACGCGCTGTGGATTTAACATCACGAGTTATACGCTTCTCTTACATCCCACGATAGCTAGCAAGAGCGCCACCCAGATCAAAGTCGCCCGTTTCTTGTGCTCCGGCACCACGTAAATGGGCTTCCTGAAATCGAAAACGCCGAGCGCACCAGTTAGTCTCAAGGAAAAACGTTACACAACTACAAGTGATGAAAGCACGAATATCAGTCGGGCTAACGGTGCGAATATCAGTCGCGAACGGCAACCCCCGTATCTGCAAAGGCAAAATCTGGAAAGGCGTGAAAGAGGGAGTAGATACTAACATCTCCTTCGGCAACACTGCCTTCATCGCGCTTCTGGTTTGCGTACTGTTTTTTATGTGGTACCAAAAGGTATCATACTGTGTGAAGTCGCAGCTTCGGCGGGGGAAGGGTCAACCCAGTACTTACGTTTAGATATGATCACAATAAAGTCGTAGCACGTATGCATACCAGTAAAGCAGTTCTGCAAAAACCAACACGCTTCGTACATACGTACTGTAAATATTATCCATCACGTAAACGGACGTAAACACCCGTACTACGGCTATGATACTGCACCGCGGTGGTACTCTGATACTGCTCGAGCCCTCTGCCCTGGCCTGGCACTGCTGCACTGTCCCATCGCTGGCACTGTATCCCACATTTACTCGACCCACTAGACCGGTAGTCGTATTGGTGTGAACACGTCACAGCCAACGTTGATGTCTATAGCTGTTTGGTGCGGTTGGGGCTTGGGAGACAGACGCTACTGCTGCTGCTGCTGAAGCTGCTGCTGTGGCCTAGCTCCACAGCAAAGAGGAAGCGCAGGCAGTCAGACATTGCAACCACACAGATTTCCAGGGAACATGGAGGCATGAGCGGCTTGCGATTTCGCTGATTGCGATTTCGCTGAGGGTGCGTTCGTTGACTGCGGTGCTTCGCCTAAGATGGTATAATACAACGCTCCGGGTATACGTTGGGGAAATGGGCATATATTTTCATGTGATGATGCGCATGCCTGAGTCAGATGCGTCCAGTGACCTATGGTTTAGTCCTAGAATACATCTATAATACACTGTATCAACACAGTTTCCCTTTCAAGTCGGCATGTACAATATTGAAGTTTTCGTGGCGATGCCGCGGCAGTGCCCATGGCATACTGCGGAATGATTGCCGCGGCAAGCGCCACCTTGAGCCTCGAGGCACGTGACGGCAAGCCCAACGGTAAAAGACAAGTCCCACGGGACGCCACAGCAATGTTCACGGTAAATCAAGAGAACACCCACAGCAATACCCACGGCAAATCCCACGCCAAGCACCGCAGCTGTGACGAAGGCACGGATCTCGGCCAGGCCTGCCGCAAGGTCTGCTTGTTAAGGCCCGCGTCACGCCCGCGCCAGGTTCCACACCAAGGTGAAATGAGAATAGGGTGCCAGGTGCGCCTTTGGTGGATCTTACGGAGGGCCGACTAGATTTCTGCCATTTGTGCGTGGAGACAGGGTGCCAAATGGGATGGCCCCTGCTGGGTCGGATTTCCAAATTAGAAGAGGATGCCAGGTGGGTGTGTTGCCGTGACATCGCCGTGGGACCTGTCGTCGGTCAGGCCGCAGACATTGCCGGCGCGGGCTTTGCCGTGGGTCTATCGGTGGGTCTTATCGTGGGGTCCTTCCGTGGACATGGTCGAGGGGCTTGCCGGTGATACCATAGCAAGTACCACGGCAGTATCTGCGGGAAAACCCGTGGGGCGTGCCGCGGCAACGCCATGGCCGATGGTAGCCCAGGGGCCTTGCCGTGACATGCCACAGCATGCCCCTAAAAAATCAAGTAGTATGCATCCGTGTGACCAGGCGTGCCTTCAAACGAGCAAGCCCCGGCCAGCCCCATCGGACCAAAGGGAGTGTCGCACACGCCAGCGTGTTTTGGCGCGTGTCTCTTCATTTAGTTGTTGGGCGCTGGTGGAGTACATCACCGCCGGGGAACAGCACCGCAAGTTGCAGTTTCGGCGCCATGAGTGGTGCCGTTAGGAATATTTGGGACGTCGGGCAGCTGGAAGAAGCGTAGGCGGCCGACTGGCCGAGACGGCTCCGAAGTGCTGGGAAATTTGAAGCGCCGACGCCCGAGACGACCATGACAGGAATAACGGATGAATAAATGCCCGTCAAGCCAACTATCGTTGAAATGTTTTTCGCGCGACAGCAACGTGTTTTCAGTGCTGAAACACGAGGAGCTCCTCGTGATGGTTTGGGAAATCCATATAAGCTTTTTTAGACGTTAGACGATGTGTACAATTTCGGGTGCGCGTGCACGAAAGGTGCTGGAATTCCGTGTGCGGGAGGAGCAGACTTCGCGTCAAGTCTGAGAGACGCAACCAGCTATAACACAGACGAGGAGACGCTAGAGACGTCTCGTTAGCAAGGAGGGGACGAGAATGGAGTAGCACACACCAAAACAACTTTGCCTGCACGGTTGTTGTATCACACAGCCGGGGGATTCGCAATATGATATTTTCCGCGGCGCCGCTCGAGACCGAAATGGAGGAACCAGTCGAGACAGGAGCACAAGGACATACCGCGGGGCAGTAAACACGTGCCGGGCATGAGGACCACGCGCCGATGGTCCGCGCAAAGACGTGAATAAGAATAAACTTTCAACCATGGCATGGCATATATTTTTACTCGGTTCGAGGTCTCGATTGTACCCTCGGTACCCTATAATCAATCAACGTTCGGTACATGTAATCGCTTCTAGCGGCAGTCGCAGAAAAGAGCAATAGGCCTGGTGGGTTAAGGACTATTGCGGTGGTTTATATAAGTACACCAGGATAAATCGCCGTGTGGTCAGATTATACCTTTGGACGATGTTTTTTCTAAAGGGAACCTTTCGGAGTATACATCTGGAACAAAAGGTATTAGCTTGCTCCAGAAATATTGGCGTTGTCCTAGACGATGTACCCGACAACGACAGTTCAGTAGGCCTATAGGCGTTGTGGCTAGTCTCGACTCGAAGTGGCACAGGAGACTGCCCCAGACGCAGTCGCGCTTCCAAGCACCCACGTTAACTACACGAATTTCATGTTTTCAACTATTCTAATGCTTGGTAAGCATTTTTGCAGTCTAATCACAGAGTGCACCGGCATAGACTCTAATGTCCATCAGCTTCAGTCCTGTCGTTATCTACCACGCCATTACGCACGTCGATCCCCGACAGGTTATAAACTCACGACGTACTTTGCACTTCGAGTTTGCCGGGTACGTCGAGCAGAGACTACGCCGGAGACCTGAACAGCCACTCATACGTACTCATGCAGCAAATATCTACTGCTGTGAGTTTCTCCGCAGCGCTACGTAGACCTTCGTTAGTGAGTTGCAGAAACGAAGGACTGGGTCGGCGTTCTTACAGATCTGCCAAGGCCATCGTTTTCCGAAGCTTCTGCTGCCGCTTCCAAGGACTCACACTTCTAACGAGACCTGCTGCGAGTTGCACAGTATCGTCGCACTACTATGCCATATTCGACGGACATCAATGCAGCACAAGACTGCGCTGGGGGTTTAACTACTAAGACTACGAAAATGCGAAAAGCGGACTACAGCGTCGGAGACAATATCGTCAGCGCCTCGAGAAGCTCTTCTGTAAGGAAAGGTCATTCTAGATCAACCGAGGATAGGTTTAAACTCTCGACGTACTTTGCACTACCGGTTTGCCGGGTACGTCGAGCAGAGACTACGACGGAGACCTGATCAGTATCTCGTACGCAGTCATCATGCAATAAATATCTACTGCTGTGAGTTTCTCCGCAGCTCTACGTAGATCTTCGTCATCGAGTTGCAGCAGTGAGGTGCGGAGAATTAGTAATTTGTTTGTTTTCTTTCGTTTCCGTTGTTCCAGGATCGCGTTTTTGCTTTTCTTCGACTCCTTATTCCTCAAGAAGGCGGGTTCTGTCTTTCGAGTAACTGATACACCCCCCCCCCCTCGCGCTACCTGCGAGTCTGATGAAAGTCTGAGTATTCTCTTGTTTGTTTTTCTGTTGCGTTTAATTGTTTCTCTTTCTTCCACCTTGGTGTTCATTTCGTCCTGTGCTTTTCTCCGGGATATCATGCCATTTCTCTGTTGCGACTCGTGCAGCGTATCATAAAATATGTATCGAATGCGTACATATGCTGATCTCACTTCGTATTTTTGTTCCAGGCAATAAACTTATGTACATGAAACAATCAGGCCGTACAGCAGATAACGAAAATTCAGATTTCGGTCGAAAACTCCATCCAGCAAGGAATATACTAAATAATCCACATCCAGCTAAAAAACTTCAAAAGCGAATTGCCAATGTACGCGATCGCGAACTTGTCGCTCGTCGTGTTCAGGATACCCGAAGGAATCTCCTCGAGATTTGTGGGTCCGAAAGAATACGTCCTCAGGCCGTGCGCGCCTTCAAGAATACGTTGGCGAAGGGTACGGCGAGGAGAGATGAAGGCAACAGTCGAAGGTCGCGGCTCAAGAAAAGCTTAGTAGACGATGTCGAGAAATCTGAGCTGCAACGATCCGATACTGCTGGGGCCGGCATGGCCAAAATAAACTGTCGCCGGTCCCTTCGTCTGTCGTACTGCCCACATGACGATGTAGACATCTATATATGCCATCAACAACACATTACGTACTGTGCTGGAAGAGCAGGCGCGCATAGGGGTTTCGCCGGAATACGCAAACGATTTGAAAGTCCATTTCGAGCCGGTTCAAGCATACCACCCCGAGGTTTGTAAGCATCCAATCTCCACGCCTTTTTTCATTCAAGGCCCTGAAACCTGGCACCCGTGTCCCATAAACCCCTGCTATACCGTTACCGAACGCTTGTGTTTTTCTCTTGTTTTTTCGCCACGTGTATTTTGTCGCATTTTGTCGCATTTGTTCGGGATGTATGGGATTCAATAGATATCTCCGACGAAAAAACGAAACTAAAACAAACCCACTTGCCAACGCTCTGGTATGGGCTCATAGAACGCAGGCGAAACTATCAGGATCAATATCAGCACAACGGCGTGGGCATTGAGACGTTTCGGTTGTAAAAGTGCAAAAGCTTTGGCGTTGCGTTAACCCTTTCAGTACCGCAGACCCGTTTTGGGGACAATTGACTTGGAATTAGACTGTTGTGTCCCCAAATCGGGACTGCGGTGCTATAGAAAGTCAATAGTTTCTCGAATAGGATGAGCATTTGTCGTTAAACATGACGAGTATTTCGGTCCTGCGTGGTAAGATCTTCGAATATTTGCACTTGTCTACCCTCCTTAGTGCAATATGATGCAGTATCTCTGTGTCGTGGCTTGTGACCACACGGCTTGTATTTTTCTAGGATGAAGAATCGGCACGGGATCCAAGTGTGGTGGATGTCGTCGGGTGAAGATGAGGTTTTAATACGAACAGCAGTACAAACACAGCGGCAGAGATTCCACATGAAAATCCACAAGTTTATGTACCTATCCTCTCGGGGGAAGGCGCCTCTCCATAGCTACAGATTTAAGGTACCCTCAACACCTACCTCGAAGCTGCGATCGATTCTGCTTTATTGTCTTGCTGGTGTGTTCATGCATGATCGATAGCTTGCAATAATTTGCGTCGCCCCTAACACTGAGGCAATCGAACCCGATCAACGCTTAGATAGCAATAGCCCCTTCGCCTCGTACACAGCAGTTAATACCAACCGTTTGATGGAATAAGTGGTTATTTTTACTGGAAGTTTCCGTCTGAGAGTCTCAGCCTACTCGGAGATCCAGTTCTGCAATCAGTTGACCGTTTCAGATCTTCTGCAGCGCATCGTCCCCTGCTTGGTTTTGAGTCGTTCCCTGAGACAATCAGACCCGATCAACCATTGTATAGCAATAGCCCCTCTGTCTCGTACCAGATACACATTTTGTACCAACATCCCCGTGTTCGAGCCGCCCTCGACTACACACGTACCTACCGAGACGCGCGACTCGGCTATCGGAGTAATTCTGAGCGCAAAGCTGATAATCCTGAGGCATTGGGCGTTGTCGCGCGTAGAGGTTTTCTGGTATACCATTATCCCCAGGCACGGACTCCTGCCTACAAGTCGGGCCGACTCCAGTTTAGGCACCACCCACGCGATTTCCGCAAGCGTTGCTGCTTTGTTATGACGATTATGTGTCGGGTGGACGCTCATTTCAATGAGCTACGTAACTGCTTGTCTGTCAAGACTCTCATCATCCCGATTTTGGTTCCTGTAAAAACAGAATGTCTAGGAAAAACTCACGTAAACGTATGTACCGGATTGTCGATGTTGGTGGCAAGGAAGCGAGGAGTGTTTGTTTCCCTGGTTTTAAGGCATCTCTGAGCTACGGTTGCTAATGAGGTCCACCGCTTGGTTCGCTGTTTATCTGTCTGTGCCTCACTTTGCTCCCTCCTCATCGATTCTGACGGGGGGGTGCTCGGCTCGTGTCGTGTCCTGTGGGTGTGTGCTGGTTTCGTTTTGGGCATTAACCATTGTCCAAACACAGGTACACCCGTTGCACTGGGAAACAACATACAAACGTGCAGGTTGGAATTGAGCCAAAATATACCCCCCGAGCCATCACGAGATTGATTGGACCATACCCTGTACATCGTACACACCCGTCTCTGAGGGACAGTTACACGAGGATTTACAACTCCACATGCGGGTGGCCATTTATTTACCTTGACTCCAGGTTCAGTTCGAAGGGCTCGGGAGAGATCAGGTCCGGGTTCGGTCAGGGTGGGTAGGGTGCTTGGAAGTAGAGTTCTGGTGGCAAGGCAAGCGCGTGTGTTTTTCTTCTTGGTCTTAGCGTCTACTTGCGTCGTCCCCTACAGTAATAGATTACATCCACGTCTTCTCGAAGGACTGTCTGAAGAGTTTGCTAACTCAAAGGACATGATGATATAGGGTGCCAAGATGGTATGCACTACTGGACTGGGTGGATGTTTTCCACCTTGGACAGGTTTTTCGGCGCATCGATATCCACCACAGCTGTCCGTGCCGATTCTTCGATCCTACGGTAAAGGGATACAAGCTCTGAGGTCACGGAACTATGACACAGATACACTATAGCGTTATGCTGCAAGAGTAGACAGCAGTGAAATACCTACTATCGTACTGGATACAACAGGAAAGGCATACGTTTTCTGTAAAAGAGGGAAAATAATAAGAAATAACAGCAAAAAAAATGGCAGAGACAACGTATGTTGTTGTTGTTGTTGTTTTCTTCACATTAAACCATTCTTTCTACGCGTCGACATCCAGCACAACCAGTGTCCGTGCCGATTCTTCAAACCTAGAGAGATACAATTATGTGGTCACAAAGCTACGCCACAGAGATACTACGTTGCCACGTATGTAATGCAATGCCATGTCATCATACTGCGTACGACAGGCACGACATACACATTCCATGACTTAGAGAAACAAAAACGAAACAAAGAGAAAAAACAAAAACAAAAACAAAGACAATTCGAAAGAGAAAAGAAACAAAAATAGAGTATCGTAGATATTGCACAGAAGGAAGTAGACATAATAAGATAGATAGACCTTGTGCATAGGTTTCCTTCGTATCCGGGGATTTCTTCTTCAGGGATGCTTTGATTCATCGACGGTGAAGCTCATGCTGCACGTTGTTGGATGGCAAGCCTAATAATAAATAATGGTAGGAGAAACTAAAATAAAAACGAAAGAGTGTCGTGACCCCAGAAGGAGACATGGCAGACAACACACAATCAAGCAAAAGACACAGCACCATCGCATAAAGAACATGACATGACTACGAACAGAAGGAAACTCATAAGACCGAACCACAACAAAAACAATATGACAGCACTCTCCAGGCAGCCGGAGCAGTTTGTGGTGCGAGTAGGTCGGACAGTTTCTACCTAAAAGTCGGTCTGGTATCTTGCTATCCGGCATATCCTCTCCTTACTGCTTTCGTCCACCGTGCCCCACCCCCCGAGAGGGTGCGTCATACAATACAAAGATAAACGAAACATGCTCGATATCCACTCATCGGACAAGACATGCCTTCATGATATCAGGAAGACAGACTAAATATTTAGGAATAAAAATCACGTAGGAAAGGACTGAAAGCAAAAAGCAAGAGGCGACCCTAACAAAATGAAGTAAAATGAAGAGGAAAATTAAAGGAATACGAGGGGTTGTAGCATGGCTGTCGTGTTCCTTTGGCGGAGCTGCCACGGACAAGACAACAAACGAAGTAATAAAAATATTAGCAAAATAAAGAATCAACGCGAAAAACACCAAGAAACCCAATTTTCTGATAGTTCTATCCAAAAAGTGAGCATATTGTTTTTAGTAGCATAATCACTTTTTGGACAACGCTAAGAAACTTAGGCTAAGAAGAACCTATCAGTGGTGATTTATACCCTAAATCCTCTATAATTGTGATATGAGTGAGATACTCATGGGCTCTAGACATAGATAATATGTTGCAGTTTGTAGTCTCACGAATACGAGAATAATCCAATGAATGGGTTACCCCGGCGGATATTCCGTTAGTCGAGAGTAACGCTTTTTCAGGAATGTTCTCTAGGGCGGATAGGCCCTTAGACGACAGTAATGTTCCATATATCTCGGCCCGCTAGTGTTTGAAAGCAATGAGATAAGTACTGCTGCTGTGCATGAGGTTCGTACAATACTATTAATATTGATATTATACTTCTCAGTCTATGGCCGAAGATTCGATTGAAGCATTATTGTCTTCTATAGATTACATGAAAATAATGTCCGCACAGAAACACAAAGATTAGATTTATTAGGGTTCGACCTTCAATATGCTTAATATACTTATACCCGATCTGGGTCGTGCCCTGAAAGGGTTTCATTGGTTTTGATCATGGTTGACCTATTCCATTCATCTAAAGGCCCGCGTGGTCTAGTGTATCGCTTCTGATTTTAGCGTTGAACCATGGAGCTCGAATCTCATGATGGACGACGCGGGGATTTAGGAATCAACTGCTGAGATCGCCTAACGAGGGTAGGCGCAACGAAGGACTGAAGTATTTTCGCAATAAAAATCCAAGGCACAGACCACAGCGGGGAGGGGAATAAAGAGCTTGCTCTGTGACACCGGATGTCTATACGTATGAGGGATAGGGAAAAAAGGGCGAAGATAACAAATGGGATCGAACTCAACGATATATCTGTATCGTACATACATAGATAGCTAGACGTACGAAAAATGAATATAAGGTATGAAAAATCAGCAAACGAGTACGAAGAAACACCGCATGGTCGGTGGGCGTCGAGGGGTTTCAAGATCGTTTTTTTTAAGAATACACTGCCACTACCTACCTGTGCCTAGGTCCATACCATGGGTAAGTATCATCTGAAGATTGGATTTTGTCCGAGAACGAATCTGGCCAGCAGGTAAACGATGTAACTCCGAGTATGGGGTTGTCAAATACATACTGCTGTTGTAGTGCGCATTGGTGCGGAAGTGGAAGGCGCAGGCGCTGAAGCGGACCATGATCGTAATACCCGCTGGGCACCGTCGCTCATATGCGCCGTTCTGGGGGGGTGTTTGTCTCCACCTTGCTGCAACTACTTGGACAAAAACCATTATACGAGGGGTAGGATTTGGAAGTGGTTCTGGACGAATGCCGTTTTAAGACGCATGATCGATTTTAGCACGAAAAAGTCGCACGAGTCGACAGTGTCCGTGCTGGTGGGGTGGCGTAAACGTCAGTACCTTCAAACACTTACATAACTCAGAATCAAATATCTACCTTGGCTAGTGCCAGCAAGTCGATGTGGCGTGAACGTCAGTACCTTGAAACCCACCTAGGTCACTCGAATAAACGTGGCTTAAACGTCTGTATCTTCACTTACTTAATTCGGAATCAAATATTTACCCTGGCTAGTGCCAGTAAGTCGATGTGGCGTGAACGTCAGTACCTTGAAACGCCCCTCGAATAATAGCTTTGGCCCAGAGTAGAAAGAGAACTCATGATGAACTTCCTACAGCCCGTGATGAACCTATACATAAAACGACCTCCACATTCGCAAGCAAAACCTACGCTCAATGCAGAGAAGTTTGAGGCCATCACCTAAAGAAAAGCCTATATAATACAAAACGCGTGGTACGCGCGACCGAACTATCACACACAGCTTGCAAAGGACTAGCGTGGAACCTGGCGAGTTTCGACGAAATCCCCGATCTCTTCTCAGCTGTTGCTTTTATTCTGTCAATTTATCAAAACGTGGTATCCATACCAAGAGACTAGAGACATCTGGACAGAGTGGCAGATGAATTCTAACTTACGCAGAAACGTTTGTTGAAGGACGGTACAATGAGAAACGTCTGGCAAAGGTAAGTAAATGGTGGCAGCATCGACACGGTCCACTGCGCACGCTGAAACGTGGCAAGGCTACGTAAAGTTTTGCCACATGGACACAAACAAGTACGTGAGTATAATGGAATACTCACCGGTGAACCGTTATAACAGGTTTGACAGTCAAGCGCGCAGATATATATATATAGAGAGGGGTAAAGTGGACAGCCACCGCAGCGTCTCGGTAGTGTGGCCACGTATAGCCATACGACGAAGGGTTGGTAGAATTCTCTGACGTCTCAATTAGAGGTGAGGTGGTGGGGTAGGACGATGGTAGCTTTCAGTGGAATCTATGTCTGGCCAAAAGCTTAAAACATGTAGGTTATTGTCAAAGTGCAGACGTAGGCTCTCGAGAGGAACCCCCACCTCAGATGTAGGTGAGACAGGAAGAAAACATGTGTTTTCGCAGATGAGTACATGCTCCGAGCGTGTTAGACAGATGTGGCGCTGGCAATTGCAAGTGGTGAAGACTGTACGAGGGTCAGGTCCGCCGCTCTTCTCAACAACGTCCAAGGTCAGCACCGCGGGAACAAGAGGCGCTGCAACATTTGGCCGACGGCGATGGATGGAAGAGGAAAGCTGAGGAACATCTGGACTAAGGTCAGGACCGCCGTTCTTCTTACCACCGTCCAAGGCCAACACCGCGGAAAGTAAGGGCGCTGCAACATCCGGCCGACGGCGATGGATGCAAGAGGAAAGCTGAAGAACATCTGGACTAAGGTCAGGACCGCCGTTTTTCTTAACACCGTCCAAGCGCAACACCGCGGAAGGGCGCTGCAACATCGGGCCGACGGCGATGGATGCAAGAGGAAAGCTGAAGAACATCTGGACTAAGGTCAGGACCGCCGTTCTTCTTACCACCGTCCAAGGCCAACACCGCGGAAAGTAAGGGCGCTGCGACATCGGGCCGACGGCGATGGATGGAAGAGGAATGCGGAAGAACCTCTGGACGAAGGTCAGGACCGCCGCTTTTCTTACCACCGTCTGAGGGCAGCACTAAGGGAAGGAGAGGAGCTGCAACATCGAGCCGACGGCGAGGTGCGGAAGTGGAAGGCGCAGGCGCTGCAGCAGACCATGATCGTAATACCCGCTGGGCACCATCGCTCATATGCGCCAGTCTGGGGGGGCTAGCACCGGGACACCGGCTTTGTGCCGACAATGGTTATGTGTCGGGCAGGCGGGGTGTTACAGCGGGTGGCGCCAGGGAGGGAGTAGCGCTGTGACTGTCGTGACCAGCGCTATGGGGAGGATAATCGGCGCGAGACCACTGTCCTGATCAGGGTCACGCGTCGGGTCTATTCGATAGGCAGAGGGCAAGCTTTGGTTAGCATCCTCTGGGCGGATCTTATAGGGGCAGGGAGGATCCCCGGTGTGGGAACGCCTTCGGTCTCGGGTACAGAGCCAGTAACGAGGTTCCGGGACCACCCGGTGTTTACAAAACACCAAGTCAAGAAACAAAGTCAAAGCCAAGTGATCTGTGATACCTGTTCTATCGACCCCCAGACCCTTGGGCCCTGCCTTGCCCGTCGTGCCCGTCGCCGTGTCTGTGATCCTTCGTTGAGTGTTCACGCTGACTGCTTGCATCTACGGCATTGCATCGATCCACGTTCTGCGTGACCCGATCATTACTGCTTGAAGGCACTTCCTCGAACTCCCAAACAACAGGTGAACCGGCCTCAGAGATCTAACGAGCGCAGGTCCTTTTTAGGGTCTGAGAGCTGTACCCTGCTGTAACACTCAGTGAACACCCCTTCGTAGTGTTTGGGTCTTATTACGACGTGTGGGAAAACCTATAGCCTCATTTGTTTTGTTTCGAATAGCCTCATCCTCGACCACCTTTTCCTGGCCGTTTGAGATGAACTTTGTCATCACCCTCCGACCATCTTGTGGTCTCCATATACGACTATTCAGGGTGGGCTAATGTGATATGAGTGAAGTACTCATGGGCTATAGATATTGAAAATATGTTGCAGTCTTGTAGTCTCACGAATACGAAAATAATCTAAACAATGGATTAACCCGGCGGATATTCCGTTAGTCAAGAATAACGTTCTTTCAGGAATGTTCTCTAGGGCGGATAACCCGGTAGACGAGAGTAATGTTCCTTAACGCAGATAGGACCTTAAAGTGACAAGTTCTTATATTAGCAGAAGAATGATCGGTAGCCATAGGAAGGTTCTTTAGGAGTACATCAGACAATGGGGATTTAGGAGAGCTTGTGGCGTGGGGTGGGACGAGTATTACTGGGTGTCCAGTCTCTTCCCCCTCTCACTTCTCTACCAGAGCACCTCCTCAGCACTCGCCATCAATAAGATCTAAATCAGAAGAAGCGAAGTACTGCTTCCCAGCTGCCAGAAACACCTGCGCCCCTTTTACCCTACCTCGATCACCACTTCACATAACGGCCTATGCTCAAGGTTGTTTAAAGGTGGCGCCCCAAAACGAATCTAAGCCTTGCCCGAATTAGGTGTTTCTTGTTGGCGGGCCCATACTGTATGAACGAAAGAGGGGGGAAAAAACAATCTAAAACACAACAGCGTCGCATTCAAAGTAGCAGCAGAAGTGTGCGGTTTGAGTGGTCTAGAACTGTCCTGCCTATTAGTCAGCGTGGTTCCTTGCCACCCTGTCTGCTGTCTCCTTCCTGCGTTCGTCAACCGTGGTTTTCTTGCGCAATTGTCCCCCCGCCTTCGATTCTATAGGGTACCACCCCCAACGGATGTATGCCGCTATCTGCTCAGTTCCGCCTCATCAATTTGGCACTTGAACCACTTGGCTGTTTCGAGGACCACCAGGTACCTCTTGCCCGTCTTGTTTGCTGCAACGATCCACACCTCGGTCTCTACCCCAGACACCAATGAGGTATGTGCCCTTCGGTGACTCGAAACACGTTGAGGTATTATTCAGCAGGCTTATATGCCAAGTCTTTGGCTGCCCGCCCGGTCTCCGACCCTCCCCACCGGTCAACGTCGCAAACATCCTCCGCTCGTGGGTTATCGCCCCTTATGTTGCCGCACCACGGCCCGCTCAAAGAAGAGCCTTCGCTTACGGATGGTCGTTTCGATGATTTCGCATTGTGCCTGCTTGAGGTCTGTCGCGTACGAGAGGGTCGTCTAGTCGCCTCATAGGTGCTGGAAGTCAACGACCTGCAGGCGTACTTGGTGGTGCACCGACCGAAGCCGTGGGACGTGTTGCGCACTGAGCGTCCACGTCACACATCCGTACAGCAAGGTCTCAGTCACCTCGACCTTCAACGTCCTGACTTTCAGGCTACGCAGGGCCATCTGACATCGTACAGCTCCGGGCCGAATCGTTGAGGCATGCCCACATGAGACGGATGTGTGTTTTTATTTCGAGCAAGAGGTCAGCGTCTGCGTGGATAATACCGCCGAGGAATAAAAACTGGGACGTCTGTCAATAACATCTGGCCAGCTGCTTCGATCACAAGCAGTGAAGCAGGGGATGTCTGGTCCGGTGTTCGTAGGAGCATCGTCTCCATATTCGTTTCCCAAACTGTAACGTATGCGGCGTCGAAGACAGTGACGATGACTGCTATGAGTCCTTTCACCGAGTTCGGGACAATTTCTGCGTCGTCGGGGCCTATAACATGCACCACACACTGCCCTTCGTCCGCATGTCAAAGTGGCCCTTTTTCCGACCACCGCGTCCTCCCCAATATGGACTTTGTATTCGTCGTCGCTGGAGCGTACTCCAGCAGAACAACGTATATTGCAGCAGCAAAGCACATGTTGATTAGCAACGGCGACAGCACGTGGGCTTGTCGTAGCCCCTGCGTGACATCAAATATTTCTGGGTGCTCATCATCATCTGTACCGACGCAAGCCCGTCTACCGTCAGGGAACTTGACTGTAACCGTCTTGGCTGGCACGCCGAAGTGTGTGAGTACCGGCGACAGCAGCTCTCGGTCGACAGAGTCATACACCTCCTGCAGGTCAATGAAGCATGTGTACAAGGGGGTATTTCTCTATCTACGGAGATCTTGCAATTGTCGGGAGACGATCAGCATGTTGTCTGGTGATTGTGCCGGACGAGACCCGCTCTGCTGTTCCTCAGGGTGTATACCCCAGTCTTTGCCGTATTTGCTAAGGCGGGACGCTACTGCTGTTTTCAACAACACTTTGCCTGCATGAACCACAAGCGAAATCCGCCTGTCGTTGTTGTGATCAGAGCGATTCTTCGTTGTATGAAGGACCTTAATGGTCGTATAATTACATTGTTGGGGGACTTCTCCCGTTACCCAAGGATGTAGGTAAAGCACGGGACGAATTCCGGGTAATCGGTGTTTTATAAATCGGCCGGAAGGCTGGCTGGCATAGCCTCAAATACTTTGATCATTTCGTCCAAGGATGGTTCGTCCGCGAGCGATGGTCCAAGCGGTCGTGGTAGCAATGGGTTGATGATAGTGGAATCGCTTTTTGGTGATTCATGTTCAAAAGTTTTTATCACCCATCATACACGAATTCGCACTTTATCCCTTAGCGGCGTGTCATCCTCGTTCCTAATAAATTGCTCACCTCTCACTTTTTTCCGTTCCAACCGTACCGTGCTGTTCAGATGCTTGCAGAACCCTCGATGGTCGATATCGGCTAAACATCTCTCGGTATCAGCGACGTTTTCTTCAAAATAATGTTGTAGTCCTTCCGCAACCACCTCCTGCATATTCACACATGCGGTTCTTCAAGTTTTCCAAGCCGTTCTATCCCGGGGGTGGGCCCGCAAGTGTTGTCGCGCATCTCACCTCACGCTCTATGATATTTTGAAAGCAGCCAAGGCTTCAGTAGACTCACACCATCCACGCATGCGTTGTCGGCGTGGAGAAGGAGGTGCTTCTGCTCCTACTGCATCGATGATGGTTGCGGTGAGTAGAGCAACCAAACGAAGAGTGGTATGGGACTGTCGAGTGTTGGTTGAGTAGAAACGACCCTCGCGGCTACTCGCTCACGACACGTTCCGTCGGGCATAATAAACACCTGCCTGCCAAACGGTCGGCGTTTCGACGTTTTGCGTTATTGACGGTATGCCAGATTGGCTAACCGTCATGTACGCCATGTTGCGGCATGAGTCAGCCTTCGCTGATGACGGAAGGCGGAGGGACGGTTACCATCATGCAGTCTAGGCCGATGCACTTGTCGGGATAAGATGTAGTTTATCCGCGTCAGTCGGGCCTGTACCGTTGTGCGTATGTGATATTCCACGCTAACGTGAGCTGATAAAACGTTGTTGAGAGCTACCAGGTAACTTGCTATAGGTGGCGACAGACAGGAGTCGTGTGGCAACGTCGTTGAGAGTATCGCGCCCAAATGCTGCCGTACCCTATATTCATCATCACTACACCCTACCAGTCTCTGCCCAGTTTGTGCTTTAAATTAGCACCCATCGGTACAAACAAGCCCTCTTTCGTTGGGGACTGGCCTCAACCTCAACTCTAGCCCTAACCCTATGCTACTGTATGTATTGTGACCCGGCAAGTTTGCATGAGTTCGGAAATCGAACGGTACAGTAACTATCGGGACCGCTTCCTGATTATAGTACTTTTGTAGTCACGCTATTCCCACAAGTGGAGACACTCGACTACTGGGGAATATCTACAGTGTTTCTCTAGGCGTAATAATGTGGAGGACATGGTAGCTCCGATAATTCATGCCAACAATGAAGATACGTTAACAGGTCTCTGAGATCCGTCATCACTGATGGACCCTTCATTTTGGCTGACGTTCGGGCCAGAAAGTCCGAACGCGCCTGGCAGAAAAGAGTCCTTGAGTCTTTCGGAGAAGGACTCGCACTCTCGAAAATTTCCGTAAGTTATCTCCTTGCGACACGCGAGGGAGGCTTGTGGAAGCACCTCCTTGCGACGTATCACGAAAAAACACGTGCACATCAAGGCCTCGGCCAACCCCGTCCAAGACGAAGACAAGGCCGACACCACCAACGGAGGCACTCTCTATATTGGCATCGGCGATAAGTGCTTTTTTATTTGCGGTCCCAGCCAAAAGAGTGAATTTGATACAGCGCTACATATATGGTCCCTCGACTCCACTCTTTGATTGAACTCTTAAGATACGACTTGTATGTTGTCCTCTCTTGTTGGAGTACTCCACTGAAAATATATAATACCGGTGCCAGGTATGCTTAATACCTGGTCTGCTTCGGCCAGCTTCATGGCGAGTCCGTGAGCCTTCCCCATCCCATCCTCGTGGGCAAGATCCACCCCATGCACAAAATTGTGTGTGTGTTTCTCAAGATTAACCGATGATTTCTACCCGTCGACACCCAGCACAACCAGCGCCCTTGCCACGTTTTCAATTCTTAAGAGATACCAGCTCCTCTGTGGTAAAACACAACGTCACAGAGATGCTACGTACAGGGCATCGATATAAGGTAAGTAGAGTAAGCAATGCAATGCCCTGTCATCATGCTGGGTACGACAGACACGGCATACGTACTCTGCGAAAGAAAGAAAACAAAAGAGGCAAAAAACATCTTAGAGAAAAAAGAAACACGAAAATTAATATATAAGTCAAAAGGGTCGTACCCCCTCGACGGGGGCGTGGCAGAAAACACAGAACGACCCAAATAATAATACCACGACATATAAACAGAGTACCTGTACTGGGAAGACATAGAGCCAAGAGAAATGAGGGGCAAACCGAAGCACAACAAAACACAAAAGCACCCTCCAGGCAGCCGCCGCAGTTTGTGGTACGAGTAGCGTAGACAGGTTCTACTGCTGTACCTACTACTAATGGTCTGATACCTTGTTACCATGTCGGCAGTCTCAATCCTGGTTTCGTCAACCATGCCCCACCCCCGAAAAGCATGCGTCAGACAATACAAATCCTGCAAAGCAGGCTCATCATCCACCCATGCTACAAAGCTCCTTTCATAAGGACATAAGGACAACTAATTGGAAAAAAAAAAAAAAAAAAAAAAACTATGTGAAAAGGACGGAGGAGTAAAAAAGAAAAAGAGAACAAGGGAAGTATTTTAAGACCACATTCGAACAAGCTATCATTATCCATTTGTATTTAGAGTTCTATTTGTCACATCAGTTGTGGGAAAAACAACGATATATTTATAAATATAATGCATAGTTCGCCAAACAATTTTTTTGGAAAATATTCTGAGCACATTGTTGTTAATCCCTTCATTCAGAAGAATGCATCTTAGTAGCACGTACGTGCCCGTTTTTATCTCGAGATATACTCCAATATCTGTCGCGCAAACATCATGAGAAAGTCGGCGGGCAACTGAAAAGTTAATAGTCGCTGACACAGCTCGTACCATTGCACAGATTGTACGTTACAATTCAACGTCGAAGCTTCCACTTGCACACCTCCACTGGATCGCAGGCGGTGGCACAGCCCACCACGGTACGTCATCCGCAGCAATGCAGTCTAGATGCGTGTATACACCCGGTACCGGCGGGAAGAAAATCATGGACAACAGCGGACTGCAAACCTTCAGCGTACAGCAAAGTAGTATACCTCTGACTGCTGTGTTGTGCTCGAGGGAATTATATTCGTGGCTTTTCCTGTGTTCGTATCATAACCGTTCTCTTCACTCAACCCCTGGGCCCAGCAAAACCAAGGTCATTTGTACTCTCATGCAAGATATACTTCGGTGCGAAAAATTGTCGTTTTGGGCCCTTTTCGAGATCAAGCACGTTGCTTCACACAAAAAAAATAAGGCACGCACGAAACGAAGCAGCATCTGTTGTCGTTTTCTTCACATTAAACCGTTCTTTCTACGCGTCGACATCCAGCACAACCAGTGTCCGTGCCGATTCTTCAAACCTAGAGAGATACAAGTTCTGTGGTCACAAAGCTACGCCACAGAGATACTACGTTGCCACGTATGTAATTCAATGCCATGTCATCATACTGCGTACGACAGGCACGACATACACATTCCATGACCTAGAGAAACAAAAACGAAACAAAGAGAAAAAACAAAAACAAAAACAAAGACAATTCGAAAGAGAAAAGAAACAAAAAAAGAAACTAAAATATACCTGGTATATGTATATACTTCAGTATAGCAGCAAACCATCGTACCCCCACGTAGGGGACGTGGCAGACACTTGAAAAGAACGAGCTGGAAAAAAAAAAAGAAAAAGAAGAAAACACCACTAGTCGTCAACAGAGTAAGACTAAGAACCAAGGTAAAAATAACAGTCAAACCAAACAAAGCACAAGGCATGCTCCAGGCAGCGGCAGCAGTTTATGGTACGAGTAGCACAGCCAGGGTCTCCCTGCTGGCCCGCCTGGTACCTTGCTACCCTGTCTGCCACCATCGTCCAGCGTTCGTCAACTATGCCCGGCCCCTCGGCGTCAGACAGTACGAAACAAGCAGAGAAGGCTCGTCATCCACCCACGCCACACGACTCCTTCAATAAGGCTTATCAATCGGAGAAAGGAAGAGAAATGAAAATCACATAGGGTCACCGCAAAGAAGACAATAAAATGAAATAAAAATAAACAAAAACAACAGGAAGACAAAGGAAGACCACGTTCGAACCAGCTGCACCAGTTGGTGGTACGAGTAGTATAGGCATGTTCTACTTCTTAGTCTGCCCGGTACCTGGCTACCCTATCTGCCATCTCCTTCCTACTTTCGTCCACTGCAGTTTCCCTGCTACTCCTCTTCCCCCCCCTCTCCGCATTCCCTTGGTCGGGTTTTCTGCTACTCCTCTTGTTGCCCCTCCTCCCCCCATTCCCTTGGACACCACCCACGGCGGATGCGCGGCGCTGCCTGCTCAGCTCAGCCTCAGCCTCGTGCCACCTCACCATGAACCGTTCGGCTGCTTCCAGGATCCCCCGGTACCACTTCTCCGCCTTTTTTGCAGCAGTGGGCCACAGTGCGGTCTCAACTCCAAACACCAAGGGAGCAAGTTCCGTTGACCCTTCGGTGGCGCGGAACTCCCTAAGGTCTTCGACTACGCATCTATGCCAAGTCTTAACCTGTCCGCCAGGTCTCGGGTTCTCCCCACGAGCAATCGTCCCGAACATCACCCGGCTGGGTAATCGATCCTTGCTTTGCCGTGCCACCCCCCCCGCGAAGAAGAGACGCCGTTTGCGGATGGTCGTTTCGATGCTCTCGCAACGTGTCATCTTGAGGGCCTTCGCGTACGAGAGGGTGACATGGTCAGTACGAAGTCGGCGTTGGAAGCCAATGGCTCGCAACAGGACTTGGTGGTGAGCCGTTCGAAGCTTGGCAAAGTGTTCCGCTCTGAGGGTCCACGTCACACACCCGTAGAGCAGGGTCTCAATCACCTCGGCCTTCAGCATTCGGACTTTCAGGCTAAGGGGGGCGGTCGTCCTATCATACAGCTCCGGGCCGAACCGTTTGAGGCATGCTCGCATGAGACGGATCCGTCGGTCGATTTCGAGCGAGAGGTCAGCATTTTCGTGGATAACGCCGCCTAGGTACAAGAACTGGGCCGTCTGCTTATACCTCTGGCCTGCTGCTTCAATAACGAGCGGTGGTGCGAGGGTTTTCTGGTCTGGCGTTTGTAGAACCATAGTCTCTGTCTTCTTTTCCGACACCGTAAGGCCTGCTGCTTCGAAGACAGTCACGATGACTGTCATCATTTTCGCGAGCCCTTCAGCCGACTTCGAGACAATCCCTGCGTCATCGGCGTACAACATGCCCCATACAGCCCTTCGCACGTACGCCAACGGCTCCTGCTCCTTCGTCCCGACTACTCCAGCATCACTAAGTTGGACCAAATCCCTTACGATTGCTTCGTCATGGCTAAAGCGTACTAGTACGACGTGCAACGCAGCAGCGAAAAATACGTTGAACAGTAACGGTGACAGCACACAGCCTTGCCGCAGCCCCTGCGTGACATCAAACCATTCCGAGTGCTCGCCGTCATCCGTACGCACGCGAGCCCGCATGCCATCGTGGAAATTACGGATAATTCTCAGCATCTCGGTTGGTACGCCAAAACGTGTGAGTACTTCCCATAACAGCTCTTGGTCGACAGAGTCGTACGCTTTCTGCAGATCGATGAAGCACAAGTACAGGGGGATTTTCCTCTGTCTTCCAAGCTCTTGCAACCGGCGCACGACGAACAACATATCAATCGTTGATCGTGCGGGGGGCGGAAGCCGCACTGTTCCTCCGGGAGTAATTCCGCGGTCTCGCAGTAGTTGCTGAGGCGCGACGCGACGATTTTCAACAAGACTTTGCCTGCGTGGGCAACCAGCGAAATCCCTCTGTAGTTGTTGCAATCAGTTCGGTCCTTCTTTTTGTGAAGGACCTTGATGATCGCGTCTTTCCATTGCTGGGGGACTTCTCCTGTTACCCAAACATTGACAAGGATGTTGTGAAAGCACTGGGCGAATGCGGGGTGGTCGATTTTCAGGAGTTCGGCCGGGAGACCATCTGGCCCGACAGCTTTCCAGTTTGACATCCCCTTAAGGGCTTCCGTCATCTCGTCCATGGATGGTTCATCTCCGAGCGACAGTTTAAGCGGTCGTGGTGGCAAGAGGTCGATGATCGTGGAATCGAGTTTAAGCGATTTCGTGTTCAAAAGTTTGTGGTAAAACCTCCCCCACCGTTCACGAATTCGCACCTTATCCCGCAACAGCGTGCCATCCTCGTCCCTAATGAACTGTTCGCTTCTCGCTTTAGTCCCTTCCAATCCTACCGTACTCTTAAGGTGCTTGTAAAAGCCTCTCTGGTCGTTGTTCGCTAGTAGTCGTTCGGTTTCAGCGAGGTACGCTTCGAAGTACGCATGCAGTCCTGCGGCAATCACCTTCTGCAGGTTCGCACACGCAGATCTCAGATCTCAGTGTCTTCCACGCGGTTCTATTCTGGGGGTGGGCACGCAAGAATTGCCGTGCATCCTCCCTCGCTGTCCATGCTAATATGAATGCGGTCACGGTTTCGGCAGACTCACACCATCCATGTCTGCGGTGGCGACGTGGAGGGGGTGGTACCTCTTTTTCGACCGCATCAATAATAGCCGCAGTGAAAAACTCAACCATGCCAGACGTATTACGGGGCTGGTTAGGCTGGTTGAGAGTGGAGATGACCCTCGCGACTACTCGTTCACGACACTTTCCATCGGACATAAAAGGCTGCCTGTCGAACTCTCGGCGTTTTGTCGGTCTACGTATTTGTCTGTTGGACGCAAAGTGACCACTGAGTCGGACTTTGACATACAAGATGTTGTGGTCTGAGTCAGCCTTAGCTGGGGCAGGAGGCTGTGGGACGACTTTAACATCTTGTACTCTAGGTCGATGGGCTTGACGGGTTAGGATGTAGTCGATCCGCTTACGGTCACTCGGGCTGGTGCCGTTGGTGCCGTTGTGTGTATGCGAAATCCCACCCTTGCGCGTGCTGAAAAACGTGTTGGTGAGAGCTAACTTGCAATTGGTGGCGAACGACAGGAGTCGTCTGCCATTATCATTACGAACATCACGCCCATATGCTCCAAGCACTCTATTTTCATCATCACCACACCCTTCCATCCTCTGTTCAGTTCGCGCGTTGGCATCCATCAGTACAAACAGACACTCTTTCGTCGGGATCTTTTCCACCAAGTCCTCCAGCTTCTGCCAGAAGCTACGTTTCAGTCCAACGTCTTTGGTACAATCAGTTGGAGCATACGCGACGACGAAATTAACTGCCTCGTATTTGCTAGCCAGCTCAAAGCGCATAGACATAAGCCGCTCGTCAATGAACTGATGAGTGTACACAGCCTTACTGCACAACGATTCCTTTACAGCTAGACCTACTCCGTACAGCCCTTGCCTAGCAGCTGTTGTTTCCTGACCTGAACAGAAAACGCGATACCCTGCCGCACGAAACGTCGTGCTACCGGCCCTCCGGGTTTCCTGCAGGCCAATGAAGTCACAGCCGAGTTGCCGTCCCTTCGCCAGTACACTCTCGTCATGTCCGTACCCGTTCTTCCCCTTTACAGCCAGGGTGCGCACATTGTAGGTCGCTACCGCGACCAGTGCCTCCTTCTGTCTCTTACGAACCTCGCGTGCTGATTTCTTTGCCAGCCGACGTGAGGCTCGTCCCCGCCTCCTTTTTTTCTTCTTTTGTTTCTTTTTCTTCTCTATGGCGAAAGTGGCTCTCCGTTTCGTAGCCCGGTACGCGCCTTGGTTTCCGTTGGCTGGGTGCAGCCGTCCCAGCCAACGCCGACATTCCCATCCTTCCTGTCGTGCATGCATACCCACGCTGTGGCCAGCCTCTCCACTCCCCCGACTGCCCGTGTAGCGCTCTCTGCTGTGGTGATGTACCCGTCCCGCCAGAGGGATGAACTCCTTGGCGTCGGGGTTAAGAAGAAAAAAACATCACCACCACCCCACGCGGTCCTTAAAGCGACCAGGCCACCAGCCGGACCGCGCAAGGTACCCTCTCTACTCAGCCAGAAGCTCGATCTACGGTGAGTGCTCGAGAAGTATGTATTATCATGGGATAGACTTAGTGTCAGAGCCCTGTAACAACACTCTAACAATATTACGGGGGCTATGAAGCTTCCCTTTCAGTACATACAATGGTTAGGATAGACTAAACCCGCCCGAGGAAAGTTCCATGGGCAAGTGTATTTTACCCGTTGACAGAATGAAAGCAGAACGGTCTTGATGCCTTGAATCAAAAACCCCTATCGACTTACTCTCGACCGCTTTTCCTTCCATACCTCATCACGAAGACGATAAAAGCGCTTGATACTATTAGTAAAAAATACCAAGGGTGTGTTCGGTACGGTACGGGTACGCTCGGTACCGGTATGGACATGGTACCGAACGTACCGAAATTCTCGGTAAGGGTATGGACATGGTACCGAACGTACCGAAATTCTCGGTACCGGTATGGGCATCGTACCGAACATACCGAGCTTCTCGGTATCGGTACGGTGTATCATACCGATACCGCCGGTAAGGGTACGGACATCGTGCCGAACGTACCGAAATGTTCGGTAGGGTATAGAACTCCAGACCGAACGTACCGAAATTCTCGGTACGATTTAGAACTCCATACCGAACGTACCGAAATTCTCGGTACGGTATAGACCTCCATACCGGTACCGTACCGCAGATACCAGCGGTATTTGTCAAACCGAGCGTCGCTCCACAGCAGTACCATGGTATTGCCCATCAAGAATGTGTGTGTCTGCGACAGTTTTTTTTTTTTTTTTGTTTTGTCATCACATTCATTTCCAGAGTTCGATGGGCGCCTTACCACACCGGGTATTATTTGTCTTGCCTGAACGTCTAAACCGTGGTCACACAGAAGGCTCCTCTCCCTGAGGCCCCCACTCCCATCCTCCTACGGTACTGACTGAAATTTTTATTGCGAGAAGAGTTCCAGCCACCTCTTTCCCACTGTGTACACACGCTTGCGCGCTATCCACCGGCAAGACACGACAACGAGAGAAAAAACTCATAACTACTTCCCGATTAGCCCGGGATCGGTACTCTCGGTAGGGTATAAGCTCGGTATCGGTACGTTGTGTCATACCGATACCGCCGGTACGATATGGACATGGTACCGAACGTACCGAGGTTCTCGGTAAGGGTATGGACATGGTACCGAACGTACCGAAATTCTCGGTACCGGTATGGGCATCGTACCGAACATACCGAGCTTCTCGGTATCGGTACGGTGTATCATACCGATACCGCCGGTAAGGGTACGGACATCGTGCCGAACGTACCGAAATGTTCGGTAGGGTATAGAACTCCAGACCGAACGTACCGAAATTGTCGGTACGGTATAGAACTCCAGACCGAACGTACCGAATCCTCTCGGTACAGGTATACCGGCGGTATTTTACCGCCGGTAGGCCTCGGTAGTACCGTACCGAACACACCCATGAAAAATACAAAACAAGAAGTCTCCTAAATAAGATAACCTGCCTCCCTACCCACTTCAGATATGCATGCCTTTCCCCCTTGCCACCACTGCTGTACTTGGTTTCTGCTATTGTGAAAGAGGGGACCATAGTAAATAGGACCAAATATTGTTAGTAAAAATAGCGAAATATATACGTTTTTGCGCATACCGTAGGTCCTATTTACTATGGTCCCCCGTAATAACATGCTGTTGAAGACATGCCGCCCCGGAGCCCGTTTTTATGCATTAATAGTTCGTGTCCTGTCTCACAGCATTATTTCGGTTGTTGTTTTCTTCACAAAAGACCGTTCTTTTTACCCGTCGACATCCAGCACAACCAGTGTCCGTGAGAAGGGATACAAGTCCTGTGGTCACAAAGCCACGTCACAGAGATACCACGTTGCCACGAGAGCAGTAAGCACAGCAGTGGGCAATGCATGCCATGTCATCATACTGGACACAACAGGCCCGACATACACATTCCATGAAATACAGAAACGAAAGGAAACAAAAAAAAAAACAAAAGCAAAGAACAGAAGGCAAATCGAAAGAGAAAAAGAAACAGAAAAAAAATATACGAGAAACAAACCGTCGTGCCCCCCCCCTCGGGATGTGGCAAACACTTGAAAAAAACGAGCTGGAAAAAATAGGAAAAAGGAGAAAAACACCACTATTCGTCGTAAACAGAGTAAGACTAAGAACCAAGGGAAAATAACACGCAAACAGAAGCACAAAGAAACCTGCAGGTAGCGGCAGCAGTCTGTGGTACGAGCAGCACAGCCAGGTTCTCCCTGCTAGTCCGCCTGGTACCTTGCTACCCTGCCTGCCGCCTCCGTCCAGCGTTCGTCAACTATGCCCGACCCCCCGGCATCAGACAATACAAAACATGCAAATCAGTCTCGTCATCCACCCACGCCACACGACTCCCTCAATAAGGCTTTTCAAAAGAAATAAAACGAACATCACAGAGGGTAATCGCAAGAAAAAAACACAGAAAATGAGAAAAAAACAACACAAAACAAAATGCAGACAAAGGAATGGAGGGACGTCGCTGTGATATGATATACTTGTAGAATCGGGCTATATATGCGGTTATGATAGTATCGAAGCCCTGAATACCCTAAAAGTACTCCCGGGGCTCTGAAGTTTCCCTTGAAGTTGGGACAGCCGATAGGAGAAGAGTAGACAAGCGCTCGAGGAAAGTTCCTCCGACAAGTAAGGTGAGTGTCTTCACCCGTCTAGCGGGTTAGTAGAAGGAGGTTAGTACAAGGAGAGAAGAGTAGGCTTGATGCCTTGAATCAAGCCGCTATCGAATCACTCTCGACAGCTCTGTCCTCTCATCATGAAGAGGAATAATAGTACGACAACACAAGGAAGTCTTCTGAACAAGAGAAGTTGCCTTTCTATTCGCCAGTTGCAATGATAGTACCCGCATTCCTTTAAATTTTCACGTTCTCCGGTTCTACTGCATCACCTTACGAAATCAAGACCCGTAAGGGACGAAAGAGCGTCTTAGTTGAAGGGTAAAAGTTTAAAACGCGTCTTAGCCGCTAGAGCATAGATACAGATGTGAGATGTTATTAGTCGTGTATGCAATAAGCTTAGTCGCTCAACAGCAGTTTCAGCCCTATCCCTTTGAATCTACAGACAGATTCACGGTTCAACTCCCGGAAGGCTCTTCTCGTGTTTGTGATGTTGTTGGTGCATCGTTTGTTTTTCCCCATTTTTTTCGTCCCCTCTTTTTTGTTTTGGCATTTTATATTTTCTATATGCGGTCACTTGCTCACTGCTGTTCGATGTGGACAGCATTGAATTGCTATTATCACGCTGTATCAACCTCGTACCATATGCACACCCTGGGCGAAAAGACAAGTAGTGGTGTTTTCTTTTGGGTTTTTGCCGAAATCAAGTATACCTGGCCACTTTCGTGCCAAAAACAGTTACATACTGAAATCAAGTACAAAACACGCACCAGGAGCCCTGCTATTGGCCAAGCTGACATTGTAACTGATTTTGGCACGAAAAGGCCAAGGTACACCCGACTTTTTCTACTGTCTAGCTTTCAACTGATTTTGACCAACTTTGAACCAATCACAGAGGCCATACGTACCCTGCTGTGTTTTCTCTCCGTATGCGTCTGCCCTCCCTCGGTTTAATTCTTCTGTGTTGACGTATAAACTGTACCAGGTATACTCGTACGTCGTACGTAAAAGTACGTATATACAATGCATACATGCATACGCTGATTTCACTTTTTCTCCTTTGGGGTGTGCGATGTGCTTCAGTTAGTTGTTGTGTATCCTCTGTTGTTTTCCATGTTCACAGCAGTCTTTACAGCACCATGGACACTCGGTGTTTCGTCTGCACCACCCCGCGTCGAGGTGGTCTCAGGCTTGGTACGGCAAGATAAAGCAGGCGGTTCCGCGAGGACGGTCTGGAAGCTTTAAAGCTGTCAACGGGGGAGGGGCGCCAGAGTAAATACTCTTCTTGGCGCTCCCGCCGTGGCGAAACAAACGAAGCATATTAATAGTGACTCTTTGCAGGTCCAAGTGGAGCCCCCGTGGTACCTACACCCTGAAGAAAACAAAGCAATTCAGATTTTGGAGGCCATGTGGCACGCTCAATGCTTTAGGCGCATTCTTTTTTTTCGGATTGTCATGGACATCACACCGCTCGTGGCGCGCGTTTTTTGCTTTGGTTATAGGATGTACCTGATTTTGGCTCAAACGGATCAGGTATACCTGATTTTGGCATTTGCCCTTTCTTTTATTCATTTTTTTCCAAGTCGTTCTTTTCAAGTGTCTGCGGCATTCCCTACGGCGGGGTACGACAGCAGTTTGATTCTTCTAGTTTTGTTTTTTGTTTTCTTCTTTGTTGTTTTTTCTTCGTTTTCTTTCGTTTCTCTATTTCATAGAATGTGTATGTCGTGCCTGTCGTATCCAGTATGATGACATGGCATTGTATTGTCCGCTGTGCTTACGGCATACGTGGCAACTTACGGTGGTATCTCTGTGGCGTAGTTTTGTGAGCACATGACTATTAGTATCTCTATTATAAAGAATAGGATTGAAGAATCTGCACGGACACTGGTTGTGCTGGATGTCGACGGGTAGAAAGAACGTATTAGTGTGAAGAACACACACATTGATATATGCAGAGTACATAACGCAATGACATGCGTACTGGATACGACAGGCACGGCATACACATTGAAAACAGTAAAAATTAGAGAACAGAAAGAAACAAAAAAAAGGTAAAACAGAAGGCGAAGAAACAACTCGAAGGGGAAAAAAAAGGAAAGATGAAAGGAAAATATATCGTGCCTCCCTCAGGATATCGTGCCTCCCTCAGGATATGTGGCAGATACTTAAAAAAGAGCGAGCTAAATAAACAGCACCATTACATGCTACTTACAGAGTAAGACTAAGAACCAAGGAAAATAGCAAGCAAGCCGATGAACAGTACACCCTCCAGCTAGCCGCAGCCATTTGTGGTACGAGTAGCATATCCAGGTTCTCCCTACTATTAATAGGCGGTCTGGTACCTTGCAACCCTGTCTACCGGCTCCGTCCTCCGTTCGTCCCCACCCCGGATGCATCATACAATACGCAAAAAGAAACGCAGTCTCGTCATCCACCCACGCCACACTACTCCTTTCGTAAGTACAAGAAGCAAGAAAGATAAAGTAACAAGATGAAAATCATGGAGGATCAAGCGCAAAAACATAAAAGAAGACAAAGGAAGACCACGTTCGAACCAGCTGCAGGAGTTGGCGGCACGAGTAGCATATACATGTTTTATTTACTAATACGGGGGAAAATAGTATATAGGACCTACGGTATAGACAAAAAAACTACATGTTTACCTATTTTCACTATTAACAACAATATATTTGGTCCTATTTACTATGGTCCCCCGTAATAGTCGACCTGGTGCTTTGCTACCCTGTCTGCCATCTCCTTCCTTTTTATGTGTGGATGCTGTGATTGCAACAAGCACTGCTGCATGCTTGTCGATGCCAAACATCACACTTACAAGTCGGCGTCTCCGGTAGCTTGGTAGGTGATTCGCGTGCCTCCCACAATCAATTTCGTGGGTTCCAGTCTCACCGAGTGCATACTTGTAGGAACTTGTTGAAGATAATGAATTGCGGAAAGCGCGATAGCGTCAGTTAGCAACATTCGATGAAAATCAACCAACAGTAGTGGGAATGCTAAACTACTGTATGCGCTGTAAACATGAAGGCACGTACCGGGGAGGAGAAGAGACAACACCTGTGACCACTGCTTCTCCAGAAGATCCCTGACGGTAAAACCTCCAACGAGTTAGGCTGGAAAGTAAAAGTGAGGTTATAACGAACGTACCAGGTATTTGATTTACAGACTCTGCCAGATAGCAAAGTATGTGCCGGATGGCAACGTTTACATCTGTTTCAAGCTTTTTAGTTACCTACACTCACGCACGATTTGTTTTCACTAGTGTGCCCCTTGGCGGTACTGCTATGGTCGTAGGCATCATTTATTTTGTTTTCCAGCTTCTGGACGAACTGCTGTAATCACAGATGTCCCCGTCCCTTCTCTTCCTCGGTACGCGTCTTCAATTTTATCGCGTGCAGAGTTCAGTATCCCCCTGCGCGTCGATTTTCTTCTTGTGTTGTTTCTAACTTCCCGCTCAATGTTTTAGATACTAAAATGTCCCTAGGAGTTTGCGCACTCGGTGGTAATTAAACCCGCAAATATTGAGGTTTAGTAGGAACAAGGACCACCTACAATGCCATCAGGGACACCGGCATACGTGGTTTACATCACTGACAGAACGAAAGGCAGTTGAAAACTCTAAAAGGGTCCCAGGATTATGCCGGCAGATATAGCCTCGTTCTGCTGTGGACTACTATTAGTATCAATTCTGTGGTTCCACGACCTGCTGGCTGTCGGATAAGAAATGGCAGCTTTACATACAGTAGAAATCGAGACCCACACGAGATGAGAAACGAGATCGATTCGGAAAAGTTGGACGAAACAAAAAACGCGAACCATAGCATACGGCACTGCTGCTCCGTGGTGCTGTTGAACAAGACCCCTAGAATCCTCCCGTGGTGTGGTTGTTACTATTAATATTGATAGATGGGTTGATAAAAAAAAAAATATATATATATATATATATATATCCAGTCTTTTCCCCAAAAAATCGACAGATAGTAGATTGTGAGACCCAATCGGTGTGTGCAACATGACAATGGATATAATTGTCCCTCTGAGATACAGAACCCCAGGATAAAGGTTTCTGAGAGCTCGCTGCTAACTGGGGAATACGTATAAACTCAAGCAGCGATTGATCAGAAGAGTCGTGAAAATACTCCAATGTCCCGATTTACAAACGCCAAGATTGAAGAGTGAAGAGCGTTCATAAAAGCACGAAACGTCTGCCCTATGAAATACAAGTGAGAGCGTGACTGCTGAAGATACGAATATACGTCATTCACTTTGACCCGAAATATTGGGAAATTTTTGGCCGAATATTTATACGCCAACTCTGTCCCTATACATGTATATTCGGGTCAAGACTCGTGTTACTAAATAGGGCGTTGACGCTCAAAGTCAAAGTGACGTTTCATATTTTATAGCTATGGCATGTCGCTACGATTGGCGCAAGATACAGCTACGTATCTATGCAGGCTACAACGCAAACACCTCCCGCGTCTGCACTTCTATTGCATGCCACTGTCCGCGCTAAAGGCCTGGCATTGCTACCTGGAAGGGATGTCTGTGCCCAAAGCCACCATTGCCGGACATGACTTCAGGTGGCGCTGAAGTGATGCGGGTGCCGACCGAAAATTCAAAAGAGAATGCGTAAAGCTTCCAGCACACTCAGCGAAAGCGTCAGAGCGAAACGTAGATCATGCGAACTCGAACCAGCAGCAGATTCATCTACCTTATATATATAGAGGATGGCCTCTGCCCTGGGCTCTGTCGGATGGAGCGTGGCGAAATAGTTTCTTGGCATTTTGTGGCGAAGTGCAAAACTCTAAAATGGCATTCCTCTTACCACATTGGTTCCTCGCGTCGTCGGCGAAAAGACAGGCAGGTGGTGTGGTCGGTTGATGGTGACGAGGACCTCACCCGCGGGAAGGTTTACCTGATGATATATTCCCATCGACCAGGCCAAGAAACAAACGCAAGCTTAGTTGCCAACAGTGTCTACAGGAGTCAATGCAGTCGTTATCAAGAACCACTACCCTGTATGTAGCAAAATATATCTGCCCGAACCCCCGTCTCGCTTGGGGTTCAGGTACAGCATGCATACACACCCGCTTACCTGGATAACTAAGCGGCGGCGTCGTTGCACGCCTACCTGTGTATCCCAGGGTATGGATACCAAAGCGTATATTTTCGTGGGCAAAGTAAAACTGCTGCTGGTGAGCAGCTCCGCGATCGTAGAGACTGCGTACAACGAGGTGCCCAGTGAGTTCTTCTACCCATCTACAGCACACCCACCTGTCTCGTGTCAGTACGGATTATTTGTCCTACAGCGTGGCACGACAACCTCCTCCGTGGTCACGAAACTGCTGTACGACGGCTACGTAGCTGGTAAGAATGTAGAAAGGGGAATAGACAATGCGATGCCCTGCCTGTACGATAAGCAGCGCATACACGCGCCATCGGCCGAAATTACGTTGTGTGTGTCATTCACATCGAGCCGTTCGTTCTCCACGTCGTGGGACTAGTGTACGGAGAACACTTCGAATATCTGGTCTGATGGTATCTTATAGTACTTTGCACCATGGATATATACGGGGTGATATCACTTATAACTCGTTTTTTACGGCTGTATTACCGTTAATATCTTTCTAGGGTGAAGAATCAGCACGGACACTGGGCTTGCTGGATGTCGACGAGTAGAAGAACGGTTTAATGTGAAGAACACACACAGTACAGTTATGTACGAGTAGTACGTTATATACGGATATATGTGGGCAATTTCCTGCCGGCTCAAAAGTGGGTTCTGAGTCATGTGCAAAGACAGGCTACGTTTCATGCGCATATATTTTCTCCGGGGGTGTGACGAATGCACACCAACTCTCTTCACAACGATGCTAGCTTAGAAATTTCTCCACCAGGGGAACACGACAGCGACAAGCGACCCAACCACCGCTGATGACAGAGCACGAATGACGCGGCATTCGTCCCTTCCCCTCCTCGGTCTTTGTTTTTTTATCAAGGCGGTTTTGTTTTGAGTGTATTGATATTCATGTTAATAGTACGAAGCAATAGAGAGAAGCTCGGGGTATTTTTTTTTGCTCCGTATTCGTACGATTTTGTCGTGGTTTTCGCTTCATGGCTTCCCTGCTTTCTGTCCTGTCTTTTTGTTTAGTTTTCCTCGGTTTTACCTGAGTATTGTCAGGTATTATTTTTTCTTCAGTTGCTGCACACCTCGGATAACGCAACACTCGGAAAACATTTATTTATATACGTTTTAGGGCCTAACACATTGGTTTGGCCACGTCCGGACATATTGTTAGCGCTGGAGGAGCAGTGCATGGCGTAGTGCAGTGCGCAGCCTACTATTTACTTACTGCTGCAGTGATGCAGCAGTGGTAAAGGCATATCAACGATGGTTAAAACGTATTGACGTTGTTTTTCGTCTCGATCTCGACGGCTCTCTAACGGCAATTTTTAGCATGTTACACCGTGATCGGTACGTAACACCGTAAAAAAACGAAACGAAACAAGGATTCGTCCAGAGACTCAGGCTCATTTTTATCGGAGAGCTTTTTTTCCATTATTTCCAAAATTTGGAAATAATTGGAGATATATATCAATACAAAGTTCCCCTCCGGGAAGTGCCTCTGTATATAGGGGAGTGGCGCAAGAGCGAAATAATACTCGTATGAAATCTGCACACCTGATTAGAAATAGTACCTGCATCCACCCATCATTTTAACGTGAATAACACACATATTTTTGAGGACAGACTAATATTGTACTGTTTGCGGAATTAGTGTGGGATCATTATTACTACAACTAATACAATATAACAGGGTATCGGTATAAGTGAGTAGATTCCTCGCAAATGCGTAGTATCTCGAAATACTACCAGACTGCTTTAAGTACTCGAGTTATCTCCAGCGAAAGTAGCTTGCTCCAACTCCCACTCGTGTGGGACTATCCGGGAGGGAGTGTTTTGTGCCGAACGCTGGGCCTGGGAATTGTCGACACGGTGCACAGACGGTTGAAAGTATACATCATACTCGAAGTATGCTGGGCATATTATTACTATGCTTGCCTTCGGACAAAATAGCGTAGATACCGTTCCTATATAAACCAAATATCCATATTGAGGGTATTTCGGTACTACTGCGAGTACTGAGTCTCGCAGAAGCAGTACGAACACAACCTACCGACGAAATACTGCTAGACTAGTATACTGGTAGTACCCGCGGTACAGAACTCCGAGATACTTAAAGCACAACGGCAGGGGGTATCCACGACAGCAGCAGCAGTAGCGAACCCCGCATTAGTGCGAGCCCGAAAGTATACGCAATAATATATCTCTGAAGTAGTACAGAACCTCAAAATAAATACTGCGAGTACTCGCAGTATCTTGAGTACAAAAACCCCCAAATACCGCGAGTGTAAGAAGTACCTACAATAGCAGTATATTTTCGAACATACTTTGTTCTGCTCCCAAGTATTGGGACTATTAATAGCTGTGAAATGTTGAGGTATGAACGCACGCCACACGTAATAAGCGCGCCCAAACTCGTCACCACACAACAAGTAACTTGTATTCTATCATATTATATGTTCAAAAAAACAAGGTGGATGAATGTACTTGTGGCACAAAAAAAGTCACAAGTGGGAAAAAAGCACACACACTCATAATTTGTATTACAATAGTGTATCATACTATTAATAAACGTTCAGAAAAGCAAGGTGGATGAACGTACTATTGTTGTAGTACTGGCGCAAAAAAAAAGTCGAAAGTGAATTTTAAAAAAAGAAAAAAAGCGTGGATGGTGCGAGTCGAACCTCGGAAACGAAAATTTTATCGAGCGTATGTAGTGTATAATCTACGCTAGATCAGTGCTCGTACGACTGGCACGGGGTGTTTTTTACGCAATCTAAAACACGTTGCACGATCTCCTACAGCAGTAGGAGTAGCTTGTACAGGTACGACTGCATATACAGCAGTACCGCTGTAAAATGCCACGTGAGGAACGTACGTGTACTAATCCCCTTTCAGCTGGCTCTAGGATCTATCGTTCAGCATTGTAGGATGCACAGCTCGTATGTGAAGGCGCTCAGGATAACACGATGCGAAAGTATCGAAACGACCATCCGTAAACGGCGACTCTTCTTTGCGGGGGCTCTGGTGCGGCAACACGAGGGGCGATTGCCCAGTCGGTTGATGTTCGGGACGATCGCTGGTGGGGGGAGCCCGAAACCAGGCGGGCAGCCCAAGACTTGGCCTAGGGCCATTGCTGAGGACCTTAGAGTGTTCAAAGCCACCGAGGGATCAACGGAAGACTCCCCCTTAGTCTTTGGAGTTGAGACCGCACTGTGGCCCACTGCAGCAAAACAGACGGGAAAGTAGTACCGGGGAATCCTCGAAGCAGCTGAACTGTTCATGGGCAGGTGGCACGAGTCTGAGGCAAAGCTGAGTAGACAGCGCCGTGCATCCGCTGCGGGTAGTGTTAGAGGGAATGGGGCGAGGGGTAACAGCAGGAGGGGTAGAAGGAACGCCGTACAAGTGTATTGGGGCAGGGGGGAGAACAGGAGGAGTAGAAGGGAAACCGCGGTAGAAGAGAGTAGCAGAGAGACCGCAGATAGGGTAGCAAGGTACCAGGCCGACTAATAGGTTGGACTTTTCTTTGCTACTGTAGATTATCTCTAAAGGTATAGGCGCAGCTGGCACGGGAACGCGTGGTTGACTCCAGACAGTAACACGGAACTCCTCTTATATTATATCCGAGCTGTCGAGTGACAGCTCATGCATCGTATGCAGGTTAGTATCCAACATGACGCGGGAATAAACCTCCCGTTTATCCTCCCGAACATCCGACTAAATATCCCTCTCCTATAATCCTATGTCAATATATGGAACTCCCTAATATTAGATGTAACGTCTCCGTCGTGTTTCTGAGCACAATCAATATCCCCCCTGCTCATTATACACGACCATACTTTAATATCCCCCCAGCTCTGTACACTACAATGTACGACTCCGCTGGGTGGAAACATCTCAATATTATGACCAACTCATACGAAATTCAGAAACATAATTTCACTCCAGAACCAAAAATCAAACTCTCAATTTCCAAAATACTATCCAAATTCTCCAACTCAGAAAACATTTTCTATGGACCGCACACGCCCCCAGGCGCTTCATAGTCTCTCTTCAACCTTATCCAAAACATCTCCCTCTATTTCATGAGGAATTAATGCAAATCATATAAAATATCACGGTAGTCATACTCATCAAAATAAAAATTAAGCCAAGAAAATAAATGCCAGAGATCGCAAGGAACCCCGTTCCCCCGGACAAGGGTCTCACCTTGTCCCCTACTCCCGCCATAGATACACAGATCGCGACGGTAATGCGAGATAGCATACATTCCTTCACTTGAATTTTATTTGACGTGGGGACTACTCGAAAACACCAAAAACTCTCGAAATCCATCACTAGGAACGAAATGGTATCATCCTCGGAATTAGCCAGGGAAAAAAAACGGCGGCATCTCCGGATTTATACGTAGTTCACACAAATCCTTCACTCAAAAATAACATAAAACCTTCCACTTCGGAAAAACCGCGTCAAATATTCATCAGAAAATCCCGGTGGTAACGAAACACACTGTTGTTGAGCGGCTTTGTCAAGAAGTCTGCATGCTGTTTCTCCGACTCTACATGGGTAATAACAAACTCCCCCTTAAAAATAAGCTCGCGCAAAAAGTGGTGTCGTACGTCGATGTGCTTCGAATTCGACGTGCACACTGGATTTTGTGCCAGGTGCCTTGCTCCCTCGTTATCCTCGAAAACCGTAATGCATCTCTCCCCAAACCCCGGAAAAATAAAACTCCATACATAGCGCATGAACATTGCCTCCTTGATAGTGTCTGCCAGTGCTACATATTCGGCCTCAGTGGTTGAGAGTGTGACGCATTTCTGCATCCTAGAAAACCAGCACACACACGCCCCAGCACACATGATGGCCCCACCGGAAACTGACCTCCTGTCAGTGGCTTTGTTGGCATAGTCTGCATCTGCAAACGCCACCAGCTCAAGCCCGCTACCCTTCTGGAACGTAGTGCCGAAATCACTGGTAGAAAATACATACTCTAAAATACCGACTGCTGTCTTCCAGTGTACTTCCCTCGGCCTATTCGTGTACCTCGCTATCGCCCTCACCGCGTTCGCAATATCCGATCGTGTTTGGTTCGCAAGCCACATCAAGCACCCCACCAACTCGCGGAAAGGCCAATCACCCACGGGTTCATTCTCGTCAAACTCCTCGAGCTTCACACCAGTCGAAAGCGGGTTATTCCTCCCAGAACTAACACCAAACCTCGCCGCGGTATTTTCAGCGAACGCCTGCTGCGAAATCGTCAAAGTACCAGCATCCCAATCCCTCGAAAAACAACAACCAGCATACCACCGCAACTCGCCCAGATTGTTGATCGGAAGAAGGTTGTTCAGGTCGTCACAGAACTGATCGCATCTAGCCTTGAGTCCTAGAGCAAAAATATCATCCACATGAACTACCGTTACAATGGAGACAGAGCCCGACTCGACCAACCTCATGACACACGCGTCAGCGGGGCTCTGCTCAAATCCTAGACTCTTCATGTGAGTGAGAAGGTGGTCGTGCCACGACCTGGACGCTTGCTTCAAGCCGTAGAGACTGCGGTTCAACCTGACCACCTTACCAGACATTTCGCCGCAGCCGGGAGGTAGTCGCATGAATACATCCTCATCCAAACTTGACTGCACGAACGCCTGCTCAGCATCAAAATGACACAAATCCAAACCCAATTCGCACGCAATAGCACCCAACAAACGGAAAGAAGACGCTGCAGGCGTCGGAGCAAAAGTCTCAAAGAAATCAATACCCTCACGCTGCTTGAAACCTCGTGCCACCAGCCTTGATTTCGCCCGCACCACGTCACCATGCTCGTTGGACTTCCAGGCGAACACCCACTTCGCCGAGATGACGTTGAGCCCCTCTGGTTGCTACGTCGCTCCAAACGTCCCCGCGTCCGCCAGCCCATGGTACTCCTTGTCCATCGCTTGTCTCCAGATGGCCGAATACTCGTCCGCACACGCTTCAGCATACGAGTTCGGCGTCGAAAGCTCGCTCGCCGGGCGTGTGGGAAGGGGAGGGTTCTCGCGCGGTGGGGCTTGGTGGAAACGTACATGGCCTATACCTTCCCGCGCTGCCATCAACGACAGCGGCCCATGCCCCATAGCCTCGCGGTTCCGCGCAGTCTCCCCTCTTGTCCGCCCCCTCAGCACATCTCCACCTTCCGGGTGTCGCCCAGCTTCCCCCTTGGCCCGATCACCCTGCACACCGCCCCCACCCTCCTGGTGTCGTGCGGTCTTCCCCCTAGTCCGCCCTCTCTGCACAGCGCCACCGCTCTCCTGGTGTCGTGCAGTCTCCCCCCTTGTCCGCCCCCTCAGCACGTCGCCATCCTCCGGGTCCGGGATATAATAACCCAGTGCCCGGGCAGCACGCTGCGAAAGCTGTGGCTGCGGTGACTGCTGCGGCGGCGACGGCGATGATAACGGCGGCGACGGCGGCGGCGGTGGCGACGGCGGCGGCGGTGACGGTGGCTGTAGCCGCGGCGATGACGATGACGACGGCAGCGACGGCGACGGTGACGGCGATGGCGGTGGCGACGACGGCGGCGGCGGCGGCGGCGGCGGTAGCGGCGTTGATGACGGCGGTTGCGGCGGCAACAGTGGAGATGGGGACGGTGGCTCGGGCCATACGTCGGGGCCCCTCAGAAGCTCCGGCGTACCCGGCGGCGGTGGCGACGGCGACGGCGGCGGGGAGCTCTCCTCCTCCGAAGGCAGTAACCCCACAAACGGTTTCCTCGGGTGTTCCCAAGTGACGTCACGGGAGAACGACCTTGGGCCAGACATCAGCAGGATCATGCTGCAGTCGGCTACGTGGTGGTTGCCGCCGTTGAGGTAGAAGCAAGCCTCCGCCTTCGGCTCGGTCTTCAGGGCCCTCCTGACGTGGTGGAAGCCCGGCTTCAGAAACGGGAGCAGCCGCGCAAACGGTGGTCTCCCGTAGAATGTTCGGTACGGCGAGTGCGTTTCCGGCTTGTCCCTTACCCTCGCCGTCATGTTGATCACATCGCTCGCGTACACGCATGACTCAGCCCAGAGGGGCTGCGTCGCCGGCATCCTTGCATCGCCGAACAGGCGGGCGGCCTCCAGGCGGGACGCCATTGCAAGCTCCAGCGTCATGGCGATCCGTCGCTCGACCACCCAGTCATGCTTCGGAGAATCGACGGGCGTGTACTCGCGGCGGATGCCGTGGTGGTTGAGCAACTCCACGAACTCCGCCTTGGTGAATTCGGTGCCGTTGTCCGAGCGAAGGCACTCCACGATGGACGGCACACCCTTCGCGTTGATGTCGGCCAGGAAACCAGCGAAGACCTTCGGGACGTCGGACTTCTGCTTCAAGAAACACGGCCATCCCAGTCGCGAGTAGTCGTCGACGATCATCATCAAGTATGACGCACCGCCAGCAGACGTAGGCTGTTGTCCCGACAGATCCACGAACAGACGCTCCAGAGGCCTGGTAGAACGGCACTCGGTCGTCCACGGCACAGCCATCCTCCTCCCTTTCGCCTCAGAACACCCAGCACACGGAACCAACTCCCCAAAAACCTTAATGTCCATCTGGCGTGCCGTCTCACGGAGAGTGTCAGCATGGGAGTGGGCAAGGGCAACGTGAAGGTCGTTAATATCGATCCTCCTCATTTTTCCACGAGCCAAAACAGCGGCAGCAATCGGGGTCTCTACAATCCGCGTGGCGTCTACGTATGAACCCGCGTCCCTACGCACGAAAGACAGCTGTCCATTCAACGTGTGAGCTCCCTGAGCATCAAGTGTCACTGGGCATTTCAACATTACTGCATGAAGCGAAAATAATTTGAAGCGAACACCAGGTACGTATGCTACGTCCACCAGCCTAACGTGAACGTCACCCTGAGAGCTGTGCATCACAATTGGAATCTGGCCGAAGTACTCTATCTTCAGTGACCTCACCGACCACCAAACGGCTCTTACCAGGGGGAGGGGGAGTACAGTTTACCATACCAAAAGGGTTGCCAGTCACATAAAAAGTTGCTCCCGAATCCGCTACCCACTCTTCTCTCCCATTAACCCAAAACAAATCATCATTCGCCTTGCCTTGGTGCGCAAACTGCGCGGTGAGGAGGTGCGGATCGAACGTAGGCGTAGGGTTGCCGTTGTTCGCTGGGCCAGGGGAGGGGAAAGTGCTGAAGGAGGGTTGTTGTGGCGGGGAAGCTCCGGCCGAGGTATACCCACCACTGCCGTAGGGCGTCTCCTGCAGCCAGCCACCTCCGTAGTATGGTTGTCGGGCGGGTTGAGGAGAAGCGGCACCCGGGAAAGCGATATTCATTTGCGCGGGAGCTGCCTGGCATTTCGCGACGTGGTGGCCCGGTCTGCCGCACCGGAAGCAGGGCCCCTTGCGCCTCCATGTGTTATTCGGTGGGGGACCCCAGCCTGCCGGAGTCGCTGCGGGCGGCGGGGACATCGGCGGCAACGTCCCTGGTGGTGGGTCGGTAGGTACCCAACCCATGGGGGGACTACTCCACCCGTACCGAAGGGGTCTGGGGCTGAGTCATCCCAACGGTACCTGCAGGCCACGGCATCCCAACGCCATCTGGGGCCGGTTATCCCCCCCGACGAAGCTCCTCCCCGGTTGCCACGTTGCTGATGGGGACGGCGCTGCTGCTGCTGTTGCTGGGGCTGCTGCTACTGCCGTTGGTGCTGCTGCTGCTGCTGAGGGCTGCTGCTGCTGATATTGCTGCTGCTGCTGCTGATACTGTCGCTGGAGCTGCTGCTGCTGCTGCTGCTGCTGGGGCTGCTGCTGCTGCCGTTGGTGGTGGTGCTGCTGCTTAGGCTGCTGCTGCTGATATTGCTGCTGCTGCTGCTGATACTGTCGCTGGAGCTGCTGCTGCTGCTGCTGCTGCTGCTGCTGCTGGGGCTGCTGCTGCTGCTGTCGCTGGGGCTGCTGCTGCTGCTGCTGTTGCCCATCCTTGAGCCTCCCGCCTCTCCTGTTCCTCCTTCCCCCTCCTAGACCCTCACCTCCGCCACCGGCAGGCTGCGCACCTCCGGCGTACAAGGCATGCTGATCTACCACTCCCTGCACGCCCAACGCCCTAGAAACCATCTCCTTCTCTACCTTGTCGTTAGCATACGCGTCACGGATGATCTCATCGATCTCGGAAAATTGGATGGAAGGGCGAGAAAGAATGGACTTGCTTTGAATAGTATACAAAGATGAGAGGTTGGTGGCAATGTGGCGGTTTACTTCCTCTGTACTCTTACCATATCCTAGCATCGCCAGCTCATCTGCTGCCTTGTCCACCCTTCCTAGGAACAGCAAGGGGTTTTCATCCTCGGCCATTCGGATTGTATCAAATTCCCTCCTCAATCTATGAGTTGCGGCTATCGTCTTCGGCATGTAATAGTCTTCCAACTCCTTCCAAGCACCACTCGGAGACATTGCCGTTTGCATTCTAAACTCAGCCATATCGTATCCTGTCATGGCCTCCATCATCAATCCATACACCAATCTCGCGTCCCTAATCTCCTGGGGGGAATGTCTGGAGGCTAATTCCTCCGGAGAAACCGTCATGTCACCCACCATAACTGGGTTTACTGTGCTACTGAGTACATGCAAGCACCCAAGCAATGATAGGTATGCCAAAAACTTACTACGCCACATGCTAAAGTGGGCCTCTACGTTATCGAACTTCGGGGGTCTCGACTGGGACAAACTTGGGCGGTACAAAGAAGGTAATGACATGCCTGATCGGGCCTCCAGCCCAGGTGTCGGCACCGTCGACGCTGCTTGTTGTCTTCCAGCAGTTCCTTCTCCTCTCGTCCCCCCACCGGCCCCTCCTTCCTTTCCTGCCCCCTGCGCGTCCCTCTCGGCGCGCAGTCTCTGCTCCTCCATCGTCCTTTCCAGGACCTCTATTTCTTCTTCATCTCCTCTATGGTCTTTTCACTCTCCACGCTGGCTTCTTGACTTGGCATGTCCTCGAAACTAGGCATGCCGAAGCAGGTTCCCACCTCTCTAGGTTGGCCTTGGCTACGCTTGCCAATAGAAGATCGCCGGACTCACTAGTGTGTTGATTGATCTCTAAAGGTATAGGCGCAGCTGGCACGGGAACGCGTGGTTGACTCCAGACAGTAACACGGAACTCCTCTTATATTATATCCGAGCTGTCGAGTGACAGCTCATGCATCGTATGCAGGTTATTATCCAACATGACGCGGGAATAAACCTCCCGTTTATCCCCCCGAATATCCGACTAAATATCCCTCTCCTATAATCTTATGTCAATATATGAAACTCCCTAATATTAGATGTAACGTCTCCGTCGTGTTTCTGAGCACAATCAACAGCTACTCGTACCGCCAACTGCTGCGGCCGTTCGGTATGTATTTTGATTTTTTTCCATGACTTAACTTTTTCCTATATTTTTCCCTTCTTGTCCTCATGGAAGAAGTACTACATAGTGGGTGGGTGACGAGCGTATTTTGGCCCACTCGTTATTGCTCTTTTTACTTAGTTAAGTGTTCAATGGGATGCATAGTGTGAAGCGGAGGCCGCTCTAGGGCAGTGGTAAGGGTAGTGGTAAGGGACGCAGGTGGTTCTGGCAGCTGGAAAGCAGTGCTTCGCTTCTTCTGATTTAGATCTTCTTATTGATGGCGAGAGCTGAGGACGTGCTCTGGTAGAGAAGTGAGAGGTAGGGGGGCGGGACTCGACGCCTAGATATACTCGTCCCACCCCACGCCACAAGCTCTACTAAATTCCTCGTATCTGATGTACGCCTACTGAATTTTCCTATGGCTACCGATCGTTCTTCTGCTAATATAAGAACTTCTCACTTCGTGGTCCTATCTGCGTTAAGGAACATTACTCTCGTCTAACGGGTTTTCCGCCCTAGGGAACATTCCTAAGAGAACGTTACTCTCAACTAACGGAATATCCGCCGGGTTAATCCATTCTTTGGAATATTCTCGTATTCGTGAGACTACAAGACTCCAACGTATTATCTATATCTATAGCCCATGAGTGCTCTACTCATATCACATTAGCCCACCCTGAATAATCGTATATGCAGACCACAAGATGGTCGGAGGGTGATGACAAAGTTCATCCCAAACGGCCAGGAAAAAGGTGGTCGAAGATGCGGATATTCGAAACAAAAAAAATGAGGCTAGAGATCCCCCCACACTTCGTAATAAAACCCAAACACTACGAAGAGGGGGTGTTCGCTGAGAACAACCACTGAAAGGGAGACTAAAGGAGAGAGAGAGACAGAACTCAAACCAGAGGCGAAAGGAGAAATCACCCAACATGAAAACAAAGAAAGACGAACGCAAAAGGAGACAGAAACCGAAGCGAAAGCTGAAGAAGAAAACGAAGACCGAAGTGAAGGCAAAAGAAGGACGTACAAGCGTATTACTGGAGTCATTGTCTGGGGCCCAGGGAGGTACGAAAGGGTTGTTCGCTGAACCGGGTTGGCAAACGAGGAAACTCTAAAAAAGAGACAGCGATCATAATTCAAAAACATATATATATATCCGCTAGGCCACATGCCTTGTCTTGTGGCGAAGGTCCTAACATGGTAGACATCACGCGAGACAGAAGGGACACAGCTAGAGTGCTATGAGGGCTGCGTGCACTAGGGACTACTAAAACCGAGAGACGGAACAAACAACGCGGCGTCTCGGAGACCTGTTCGTGGTGTGAACAAAACCAGCAAACGTAGCAAGGTAGCCAACTCAACAAAAACAAACTCAAAGACGGTGGCAGCAAGAAAATCTGCAAGAAATCGGCCTAATGCGTGCAGTTCGAAGTTGTAGATAGCGCGGGGCCCAAACAATAGCGTGTGCAACTCGGTCAACCGGGGCGACATCAAACGTGGTGTCGTTTGCCAGAGGACAGAGGGGTGTGCGGAATACCGGACAAGAACGAAAGAGGAAGAAAAGGGAAAGAGAAAACGAAATACCATCGGGACCAGAAAACAGATTAAAAGCTGGACACAAGTCAGGAGAAGTCGATCATGTCCGAACCGCTTATGTATGGCCGATAACTCAGCGGCCTTCCGGGGCGGCAATACTATCGGGACCCTACTTGTCAAACATGGAAGAAACACGGGTGAGCTGGAAGGGCGATATAGTCTTAGCTGGAGGACCGTCTGAAACACGGGTCGGCGGAAGTCGACTAGGGTCAGAGTACAGCTCAGGCTACAACACGATTTTACCTCGGCGTGATATCGCCGACAATTGGCTGCAGGCTAGTGGAGTACAAACACAAATGCAAATGAAGGTATCGCTATGAGTCAGTGGCCTGAACGTAAGGAGGTTACACGGAGCCGTAGGCGATAAGAAGAAAAACAAACTGGGGGGGGGGGGGGGGGGGGGATGATACTCCCAAACACACACAGAAAAGAAAGATACACGGCCTCGGATCGATAGCCAACACGGGGTCGGTCAAGCGATACCGGAGGCGGTAGATGGAAACAAACACTCCCAAGAAGATGACTGCTGATGACTATTGAAGACTAACCCTGAAGAACTACTCTTAAGATATTGCAGACTAACCAGAACCAAATACCCAGAACAAACAAAAGACTAAACTAAGGCTAACCAGGGGGGGGGAGTGGAGACGGTGGGGGTTCCGGCAAGGTTTGCATCGTTGGACGGAGACGCGGGGCTTAGAGTCCCGTCCCGGAAGGTCGGATGGAAGGTCGAGGAAAAGTAGCTTGTCGTGAAGGGGGCGATTGTCGGGGGTGTATGAGGCGGGCGTCGGCCCTACGGCGAGGACCTTGAAGGGGCCATTCCAGTTCAGGGAAAGCTTCGTCTTGAGGACGGTTGCGTCGGTGCCCTTTTTGACGCCTTGGCGGGTGGTTGAGGCGATAGTCCCCTTTTTCCTTCTCGTATATTTCCCCTTGCACGTCCCTTTTGGCTCACGCTCGGGGTAAGTATGTATGTGTCTGAGCTTTCGCTTCCCATTTTATTTATTTAGTTGGGATTCTTCTCCTTTTCTTTTTCTTTTTCTTTTTCTTTTTCTTTTTCGGTTTGATTTCTTCGTTGCTTCTCTTTCTTTATGATGTATTTTGGTTGCTGGCGTATGTATGTATGTTGTGTCGGCCGCACCTAGTGCGAAGGCATGGTATTGCGTAGGCTATTAATGCATTACGGTGTGTTATCTCTGTGTCGTAGTCTGTGACCACAGAGCTCGTATCTTTCTAGGGTGAAGAATCAGCACGGACACTGGGCTTGCTGGATGTCGACGAGTAGAAGAACGGTTTAATGTGAAGAACACACAGTCAGAACTACTGCTGTAAATATGATTTGTACGAACGCTGCTGTACGCACGGTTTATTTGTTGTACATCAGTACAGTTTAGTGGTAGTACGAACGATTTGTTTTGGTTGTGCTCGAGTCGACAAATATATCGGTCCGGGGATAATCGGTACCAAGCAAAAAATGCCGGTCACACATTGCGGAAGGTACGTGCATAGGCCAATGCCGATGACAACAACGAACACTATTAATAGTACTGAGCGTACAGCGAGGATCTTCCACATGCATAGTACCCTGCCTGCTGCTGCTGTTGGCGCACTGTGCTGAGCACAGCTGGAGCAGTGGCAATGTTGGATCACACCCAGCAAAAAGCAGAAGAAGAAGCAGGGAGAGAGGTGATGCTGGTGTGGTCGTGGCGTGGTCAAGCGATGGATCGAAATCTCCGATAAACCAATTTTGATAACCATGATACGCGCAAGGTGTGCCCACTGCTGCTGCTGCTGGGCAGCAGGGTTGTGCTGCTGTAGGAAGCTGGAGGTAAGCACGCTCTGTGCACTGCTGTGGCTATTGTTCTCTAGGCGTCCGTGCTCCATGCAACAACACACAAGACTAATGTACAGGGATATACGTCATCCTGTGCCTGGGTACATAAAGGATCAAAACATATATGACAAACAGTGGAATGCGGACGGCGGGCTCCGGTAAACACAACCAACCACAGCGACACTGGGCAAATGGGAGTGTCGAACACGCACGGCGTGTGGGCGGCAGCGTTGGAACGATGGGATCTGTGCACTGTGTTGTGCACCTGGTACTTGTCTAAGCTGTGTGCTCGTCACCGCTCATGAAGCTATGTATGGGAGAAAACAGACAGCATGTATGTACCGATACGTACGTACAAAATAAGGCCTATCGTACTGAAACCAGGGAAATTGTCTTCTCCACTCACGACGGAAAAAAAAAAAAACTTTGAGCGCCCGCCACGCGCTCCAGAGTTCACGGATCGCGCCGAGACCTCGACCAATGTGTCCTGCCGGGCTTCCTGTGTCTGAGCATTTGGTGTTACGTCGAAGCGTGCTTTGTACGAAGAGAGAAGTTGGCAAAAGTACGAAAATTTGACAAATATACGTATACATATACGAAGGCGTTCTGTCACTATTCGTGAAATTCTCCTAAAGCAAAAAAAAAACCCAGCTTGTTTGTTAAATTTCACATATATATTTGGAAGAAAAAAAAATAGGAAATCTGGAGATTGAAAAATAGCGCAAAAATAATGTGGAAATTTTGGGGGAAAAGCTCTCCGATAAGGATGACCCTCACTCGTGCGTCAATAAAGAACAGATGATCACAACCCGCCGACTCGCTCACTTCATAACAGGTGAGGGTCTCGAAAAAGCACGACGACACCCTAACCTTGTGGGGTAGGGGTGATGTTTGGTGTAACGCCCTAACTTCACGTTGTTAGCGATGATCGCGTTTCCCCTAACATCTAATCACACTGCGATCCCGTTTATGGGGACAAACCAGTCAAATTCTAAGTAGGTTGTCCCCAAAACGGGACTGCAGTCCAAAAGATATCAACAGCAGTTAGTATGTTGTGCGAACGTTACTCGAACCCCCTTGCGTGTATTGTGTCAGGGCATTTTATTTGTAGTTCGTAGTGCAAGAACGTCAAAAGGATATTATATGCAACCGGTAGCACAGGCAGCGTCGAGGCCCCTGTGCTGTGAGATAATAAGTCCTTTATTTATGACGTACGAAAAAAGTCAAAAGAAGATGAAATATATGAAACAATAAATACATGAAAAAATACAAAGTTCCCCTCCGGAATGCCGAATAGAAAACCATGCAGGATGGAAACACGCATATTATGCACTGTTGTTAAGACGTTATGAAATATCTGCATACATATTATTTTTTGTCACTACTGGGTTCTTTTTCCGGAACACTTTATTTACTTTTCTCGTCCGGCCACGAGTCTTCTCTCGCACTCTAGGCTGCGTGGCAGGGAGCCAGCGTGTACACCACGGCGCAAATGCGAGCCCCGGCCGAGGTCCGTGGCGCGTGCTCTGCGCCTCCGAAGTCGAGAATTCCGGCAAATATCTACGGAGAGTCATTCCGACCTGCTCTAGCCAAGCGATAATGGAGACCCCACAAGTTCGAAGATTTTTGTTTGCTGCTGTGGCTGCTGCTGTATCATGTCTGATCACACCGCCCCTTGAGCTCTCTGCAGAGGCAGTCACGGCAGAGAAACAGTTGTTCTTCAAGCTCTCGCTTTTGTGGCGGCCACGGATAGCGCATTTATTGTGTGTGTGGGCGATGGTTCCTGTCGATCTAGGAAGTAGGAACGAACACATAAATAATCTCGAGAAAGGTGCAACTAATTGGATGCCGCGCTGGGGCAGGACGACGATTCGTACGAACTTCTTCCGTATTTCGAAAGCAACGCCCAGCCACGGTGCGCACTGCAACAGCAGCAGCAGCAATACAACAGCAGCAGTGGCAGTGTTCGTATAGTATGTGTGTGCAGTGTTCACCAGGTCGAGCAACCGAGTTGTCGTGGTCTCGTGTTCTTTTTTTTTCGGTGCAATAGGCTGGGAAACCTACCCGGTCGTGGCGAGCAGTCAACAATAATCAATCCTCCCGCACGAGCACGAGAATTTCCTCTTGTGAAATTTTCTCTGCGTTGAAAATCTCAAATAATTTTGAAATCGCCCGTTTTTTTTATCAACCTCACTCAGCAGCAGCAGCAGCAGATACAGCAGCAGATACAGCAGAAGCAATACACGCCTATCGAGCTGTCGAGCGTCATACATACATGTTTCACCTGGGCCGTTTGCCGTACACCACACACCTCACACCGAGCACGTACGTGAACACGAATCTGACTCCCTCGGTCCGTCTACCTTTGCATACTGCTTCTTCTACCTGGCCAATAGAAGCAGTAGTAGATAGATGCCCTCTACCGTAGCCTGTACATTTTAAAAAATCATCAGTATAGCCGTAGTAGTTTAGTATCAAGTAGTTTGTGGCGAGCATGCTGCTTCTACCTTTAGTACATACAGTAGTACATCTGCGTCTTAGTTGTAGTGGTGTACATTAACATGTTACAGGAAGAGCAGTATAAAATACAGCAGCAGCAATACACGTCTATCGAGCTGTCGAGCGTCATACATGTTTCACCTGAACCCTTTGACGTACACCACACACCTCACACCGAGCACGTACGTGAACACGAATCTGGCTACCTCGGTCCGTCTACCTCTGCATACTGCTTCTTCTACCTGGCCAATAGAAGCAGTAGTAGATAGATGCCCTCAACCGTAGCCTGTACATTTTAAAAAATCATCAGTAGTGTCGTAGTAGTTTAGCATCAGGTAGTTTGTGGCGTGCATCCTGCTTCTACCTTTAGCACATACAGTAGTACATCTGCGTAGTAGTTGTAGTGGTGTACATTAACATGTTACAGTAAGATCAGTATATATAGTAGTCATGTCCCCAACTCATCATGGTACGCTTGCATGCTGCGTCGACGTTGTATCAAAGCTTTTCTATTATAGGAACAACAGCAGTAGTCGTAGTAGGTATTGTAGTGTTATGTTTTTTCATGCCGCTTTTACCTCTGACTGACCTGTACTGCATCTATCTACGTAATATTGGTGGTGGTGTACATTTAATATTAATAGTAACAGACAGTATTACATATAGCAGTCATGCCCCAATCCATGGTACCGCGTGGTTATGTGACCTCTCTGAGGTTGTCTGTATATTGTATTAACGTTTGGTCAGCAGTAGTACTTAGTAGTAGTAATACTGTAGTAGAATAAGTGTACCAGGCAGTATTTTGTAGAGTGTATGCTGCTTCTACCTGTACTGCATCTGCGTAGTAGTGGTAATGGTGTAGTGTGACGGTATATATAGTAAACCCATGCTACCGCGTGCGTGTAGTAGTGTAGTATCCACCACAGAACGAGTACTACTTTGTTCCTGCCGACTACTATTAAGAATTATTACTCTTTCCTTCGGGCAACATGCTAACCCATGGCTCCCGTTTCCGCCAAGAACAGCTATACGGGTGTTGCCTGTGACTCTCCTTTCGCCTTGCGACGCCCCCGGGATTTCACGTAACCCACATCCCGAAGGGAAACCTTGTATTACTTCGAATCAAATGGACTTTTTTTCCGGAATACTTTACTTTTCTCAACCGGCCACGGGGTTTTCCCTCGCACTCTAGGCTGCGTGGCACACAGAGAGCCCGCGTGTACACCACGGCGCAAACGCGAGCCCCGGCCGAGGTCCGTGGCGGGTGCTCTGGGCCTCCGAAGTCGAGAATTCCGGCAAATAACTACGGGGAGTCATTCCGATCTGCTAGAGCCAAGGAGGACAATGGAGACCCCACAAGTTTTTTTAAAAAAATGTCTTCTGCTGTGGCTGCTGCTGTATCATGTCTGATCACACCGTCCCTTGAGCTCTCTGCAGAGGCAGCCACGGCACAGCAACAGTCGTTCATCAAGCTCTCCCTTTTGTGGCGGCCACGGATAGCGCATTTATTGCCTGTGTGGGCCGAGATTCCTGTCGACCTAGGAAGTAGGAACGAACATGATGCATAATCTCGAGAAAGGTGGAACTAATTGGATCATGCGCAGGGGCAGGACGACGATTCGTACGAACTTCTTCCGTATTTCTAAAGCAATGCCCAGCCACGGTGAGCACTGCAACAGCAGCAGCAGCAGTACAACAGCAATGTTCGTATACTAGGTGTGTGCAGTGTTCACCAGGTCGAGTAACCGAGTGATCATGGTCTCGTCTTCTTTTTTTCGGTGCAATAGGCTCGGAAACCTACCCAATCGTGGCGAGCAGTCAACAACAATCAATCCCGCACGAGCACGAGAATTTCCTCTGCTGAATTTTCGAATTTTCTCTGCGTTGAAAACCTCAATAATTTTGAAATCGCCCGTTTTAATACCAACCTCACCCAGCAGCAACAGATACACAGCACCAGATGCAGCGGAAGCTGCAGATACAGCAGCAGCACGTCTGTCGAGCTGTCCAGCGTCATACATATATGTTTCACCCGATCCCTTTGACGTACACCACACACCTCACACCGAGCACGTACGTGAACACGAAACTGGCTCCCTCGGTCGGTCTACCTCTGCATGTTGCTTCTACCTGGCCAATGCAATAGAAGCAGCAGTAGTAGATAGATGCCCTCAACCGTACATACCACGTAATACGTAGCATATATTTTTTACAAAATCATCAGTGTACAGTCGTTGCAGTATGGTATCAGGTAGTTTATGGTGTGCATTAGCTATTCATAGTGTGCATGCTTCTTTTACCTCTTCTACAGCAGCAGTATGGTAGTCATTCCCCCAACTCATGGTACCGCTTACATGCTACGTCGCCGTTGTATCGAAGTTTTAGTATTATAGGAACAACAGTAGTAGTAGGTACTATTGAAGTGCAATATTTATTCATTATGCTTCTACCTGTACTGCATCGACGTATTACTACTAGTAGTGGTGGTGTATATATAATATTAACAGTAACATTATTACATATAGCAGTCATGCCCCAATCCATGGTACCGCGTGGTTGTTTGACCTCTCTGAGGGTGTCTGTATATTGTACGAGCGTTTGGTCAGCAGTAGTACTTAGTAGCAGTATAGTTAGGTCGTAGTATAGTTAGGTCGTAGTGGTAATAGTAGTAGTAGTAGTAGTAGTAGTAGTAGTAGTAGTAGTAGTAGTAGTAGTAGTAGTAGTAGTAGTAGTAGTAGTAGTAGTAGTAGTAGTAGTAGTAGTAGTAGTAGTAGTAGTAGTAGTAGTAGTAGTAGTAGTAGTAGTAGTAGTAGTAGTAGTAGTAGTAGTAGTAGTAGTAGTAGTAGTAGTAGTAGTAGTAGTAGTAGTAGTAGTAGTAGTAGTAGTAGTAGTAGTAGTAGTAGTAGTAGTAGTAGTAGTAGTAGTAGTAGTAGTAGTAGTAGTAGTAGTAGTAGTAGTAGTAGTAGTAGTAGTAGTAGTAGTAGTAGTAGTAGTAGTAGTAGTAGTAGTAGTAGTAGTAGTAGTAGTAGTAGTAGTAGTAGTAGTAGTAGTAGTAGTAGTAGTAGTAGTAGTAGTAGTAGTAGTAGTAGTAGTAGTAGTAGTAGTAGTAGTAGTAGTAGTAGTAGTAGTAGTAGTGTAGTAGTAGTGGTAGTAGTAGTAGTAGTAGTAGTAGTAGTAGTAGTAGTAGTAGTAGTAGTAGTAGTAGTAGTAGTGTACCAGGCAGTATTTTGTAGAGTGTATGCTGCTTCTACCTGTCCTACATCTGCGTAGTAGTGGTAGTGGTGTATAGTGACGGCATATATAGTGGTCAATCCATGCTATACCGCGTGCATGTAGTAGTGTAGTATCCACCACAGAAAGAGTACTACTTTGTTCCTGCCGACTACTATTAATAATTATGACACTTTTCTTCGAACAACACGCTGACTCATGGCTCCTGTTTCCGCCGAGAACAGCTATACGGGTGATACCTGTGACTCCCTTTTCGCCTTGCGACCCCCCCCCCCCCGGGATTTCACGTTACCCACATCCCGAAGGGGAACCTTGTTACTTTGTACCAAACGGACATTTTTTTCCGGAATACTTTAATTTTCTCGCCCGCCCGCGAGTCTTCTCTCGCACTCTAGGCTGCGTGGCACACTGGGAGCCCGCGTGTACACCACGGCGCAAATGCGAGCCCCGACCGAGGTCCGTGGCGCGTGCTCTGGGCCTCCGACGTCGAGAATCTGGCAAATAACTACGGGGAGTCATTCGGACCTGCTATAGAGCCAAGCTGGACAATGGAGACCCTACAACTATTACAGAATTATGTCCGCTGCTAGCTGCTGCTGTATCATGTGTCTGATCACACCGTCCCTTGAGCTCTCTACAGAGACAGCCACGGCACAGCAACAGTCGTTCATCAAGCTCTTCCGTTGTGGCGGCCACGGACAGCTCATTTTTTGTGTGTATGCGTGTGTGGGCCGTGACTTTTGTCAACCTAGGAAGTATGCACGAACACTACATACATACATAATCTCGAGAAAGGTGTGCTGCGCAGGGGCAGGACGACGATTCGTAGTCAACTCACATTTCCTATTTATCTAAAAGCAACGTGCAGCCACGGTGCGAACGACAACAGCAGCAGCAGTACAACAGCAGTGTTCGCATAGTATGATGTTATTGGCTGGACGTTTTAAAATAGAGGCTTTTCGCCAAAATCAGGTATAACATACCTGTGTGGCCACGTTTCGGCCAAATTCTGTTGTTACATGCTAAAAACAAGTACAAAAAAACACACCCCAGGAGCCCTGATATTGACCAGGCTGACGTCGTAACTGATTTTGTCTCGACAAGGCCATGGTATACCTGACTTTTCCCGCCTGTTTCGGCACTGCGACAAAAAGTAGGGCAATTTTCTTGAATACGACGCATTCTTGTTGGTCAATACCCGATCATATAAGGGGTTTACCGAGCGAGATAGATTACGACTTTGGATTAGGACGATGTCTATTATTGGCCAAGAGGCCAAAATCACCCCCGAAATCGCCCCGAAGCTCGAATTGCGTTCACTGGACTGTCAAGTTTCGTGTACGAGCGGCACCTTTCTCGCGGCGCCAACACATCATCAGCGGCAGAGCAGTAGCGGCACAGCAGAAGCAAGAGCAGCACAGCAGTACATAACAGTAGCAGCAGCAGCAGCAGACCAGGCAGTCAGAGGTCTCCGCGTCAGGCTCCAGACGCCGAAGAGGAGGAGCAGTGCCAGGAAGAGCACCAACGGCCTCGAGCAGCAGCACCCGCAAAGCAACCGGCTTCAAGGGGAAGGCCGCTCTACTACTGTAGACAGAAGCACCAGTGCCAGCACTATCGACAGCAAGCAGCAGCAGCAGCAACAACAACAACCACCACATCAGCTGCAGCAACAGCACCAGCAACAGCACCAGCAGCACCAGCAGCAGCAACAGCAGCAGGCCAGGCAGCAGCAGGAAGCAGCCGACCAGGCAGCTCGAGCTCTCGTACGAGACCAGGCTCAGGATTTACGTGGGCAACGGCTTGAAGCCGCACATTCTGTTGTACTCACAGGTGAACTGCGGGTTGTATTACTGTGTTTTTATTATACACGCTTGATCCAGGGCACAGCGACACAACTGCCAGCTTGGCAGTGTTATCACAGTGGTCAAGAGCAGACTTGTCTGCTTCGTCAGAACGAGTGACACGGCTTGTTTTTTCTACAAGACTCGACATCGCCTCGACCGGTCGTCCGTCGTCCGTCTCGCTTGTTGAATCCATCCCCAGATGATTCCTGTGCTGACCGCCCTACGCTTCAGGAGGCGACGGGGATCAGCGCGTACATGGAGAACGAGCTGACCGCCGTGATCCAGCCTGCCCTTCTTCTCCAAACGCTGGATATGCAGTCCCTGCTGAGTATCGTGTTCGACCCCCCCCGCCGCCGCCGCCGTGCTGCTGCCCATGTCCTTCGTAGGAGCGACCAGTCGGGTGGAAACGGGGGTTCTTGGTGTAGACGCGGGTGGGAGACGATCGACCCGGGGGGCAAAACGTGGCGGCCACAGGATTCTACACTGTTTGACCTTGTCGTGGGCACGCCGTGGCATTGCCATGGTACCGTCCATGACATATCATGGCATCACCACGGCATCCCATGGCGTGGCATAAGATTCCATGTTACGCCGTGAGGGTTGCCATGGCATGGCATGGGTAGTATGCCATGGCAACCCCCGCGGCTCACTCCACGGCAACCCCACGGCATGTCATGCCAACCCCCACGGCACCCCAATATCCACGGCACCTAGGTTAGGGTTGGGGTTGGGGTTAAGGTTAGGGTTAGGGTCCCATGGTATGCCGTGGAGGTCCGTGGAAGATTCCGTGGTATGCCGTGGAAGATGTCGTGGAAGGTTTTGCCGCAGGTGGTGCCACGGCATGCCACGGCATATCGCGAAAAAAAAAGTAATGTACATACAGTTGCCGAACAGCGCCATTCCGTTGTCCCGCTGCACGAGCGCTAGTCTCAACGACACACAAAGGGACTCGTCTGTGTTCATACGTTTTTCTTCGTGCCCCACGCGGCCCCTGTGACCACGTTTCAGTGGGCGCCGACGAGGAAGATGGTACTGCTGAAAACGACTGGTCCAGTCCTGGTGCGTGACGAGGCGGTAGCCTGGAGGCAAAACTCAGACGCCCTGATCTCGTGAGAGTTGTCGCTAGACAGCACCGACGCACATGTGACTGTACAATACAATTTCCTGTTGAGGTTAGAGTGGTGTGCCCATCCAGTAACGGACGAATGTGCTGTCAGAAGTGTTGGAGGTCCATCTTCCACTCCCATGAATGGTTGGAGAAGATTCGTCGAGTGGGTTTCATACAGGACGGCGAAGGACGCCGCCCTGACCGCGTACCGACCGATGGCTGGTGATTTTCTCGACCTCTAGACGTTAGATGGGTACGGTAACGTCGTTCTCGGTGACGTGTAGTTATTGAGGAGATACGGTGTTATTCCCGCGAAGAAATGCAGCGGGAGGTCAGAGCTGTCGTCGGAATTTGCGCAAGACCTGCAGCGAGACACGGAAACTCAGCAGGGCGAGGTCACGCCAGGCATGTCGTTCGGAGAGTCGAGGTAACGACGCTTGGCGGTCACAGGGCGACACTTCATGTAGACGGAAATCAGATATTATCACAGCTCGCGTACTAAACACGTGGCATTCAGGTATTTAAACATTGGCGAGATGATCAAGGAGGGAAACATGAGCCTTCAACGCATACCGATGGAGAGCCAGCTCGCGGACCTGGACCTCACGTTCCTCGACAAACAGCTGCACCTGTGCTTGATCGTGCTTATCAATGAGTATCAGTTGTAAATCGAGGGCCGCAACATCCAAAGTATCATCAACTTTGAGGTCTCTCCGGCGATAGCACGAAGAGGTCTGGGCGAAACGAAACGCGCGACTATTTTTCTCCAGCAAGCACTGGTGATCGGTAGCCCTTGAATGGTCGGTGGGTTCGTATCTTAGTGTTGTTTACAGCGAGTGCCGGTGACGGTTAGCCATGGTAGGCACTTTAGTCACGTTTCTATCACTTGCAACATGTGTTGATTTCCGTTTGGGCGTGATCGGCCCTTTAGTCGTATGTCTATCGCTTGCAGCAAGTGCTCATCATCGTTACATATGATCGACACCTTTGTCAAGTCCCTGTCAATTCCATCAAGTGCGGGTTATCGTTAGGCCTAATCGGTAAACTGGTATGCACCTCCATTGGGGAGAAGCGTTAAGAGTAGTTGAGTAGCCTCTACATACCGCAGTCAAAGCTCAGAAGAAGTAGTGACGGCTAGCAATAGTAACAGCAATGAGCTGCACAACTGTTGTGATAAAGATGTTGCCTATCGATAGCAGTTCGTTTTACAAGTACACCCAGGATGAAACGCGGTGCAATAGGAGCACAGGCTATGACGGGTCCGAGTTCTAACGGAACCTCTGAAATAACGCGGCGACACCACGAGCAGTTCGGAAGACAGCCCAGTAGATCTAGATTTTGCGAAACCGGCCGAAACTCCAGTAGCTCTGGACGCGGTGGCATCGAGGACAGCCCATAAGCTGCCACTCCTCACATATCATTACAGGATCGGTGTAGACTCCAGCAAGTCTCTGATTCTGCATAATGCATTGATTCTTTATCTTTTACCAACGCACCAGCCTGAATGTTAATCAGACCCAGCCTCAAAATCTGCGACCACTTCGATTCGGGGGGACGCACAACGATCCCTGATACAACGTAAAAATGGTGTACTGCTTGTGGCTGAACTCACGAATACCACGACAAGAAAACCTCCTCTTGGTTTGAGCACTGTGTCTGGGCCAACGCAATCCCAGGGTACATTGTTGGGTCCCACCGCCTTTCCAACCCCTCGGTTGGAACTCTGCAAGCATAGACGGGATTGCCCTCCTAAGCGTATTTCATGCTGGCCCGTCAAGAATACAATCGATACGGAGAATGACGGTCAGCCGCACGACATCGAATCGTTCGCTGTAGTAGTAGACTATTGCGTGTGCTGCTTGCGAAACACGTTTTCTGTTAAGAAACCTTTCTTTATATCGATCATAGTCCATGAAAAAGGCGCAATATTGGCGCCGCCGCCGTCACGGAAGGCACATATCCCATTTTGGGGGAATATCTCGTGCCCCACTCCAAGCGAAGTTCCCATCACACATACATAGTACACACGGAGATTAGTTTGTGCGCAAAACAAACCCTTACCTGCTCTAGGTTACCGCGCTATATAGTCGACTTTGGTTGTCTGTCGACAGTATTGTTTCGGTGGTCTCCAACAGCGCTACAAGTAACTCCATCCACGAAACCAACAACATCAAGGTACGAAGGCATTAAGAAATACCACCTACTGGCAAGGACTACAAGGTGTGGAATACACGTTAGTTCGCACTATCGACGCCCGGCTGAGATCACTGAATTCACAAAGCAACCGTTGGCATTATTTACCATCTGAACGATTCAAAACAAACACTCAGTTTTCACAACGAACGAGGGGCTGGGTATGGCACGGTAAGACGAGCTGGAAGAACCGGACGTATTTCGAGCCGTCCGCACAGTGCACACAAACCCGGTGCGGAGTGGGCCGTGCTCGGTACAGTGGGTAGGCTGCTTCCCGCGTAGACCCCACCGCGATACTTTCTTACAGCCCAACACCATGCATCTGGCTTTGAAGTTGATGATATGGCCGCCCAAGAGATCGCTCTTGTGGTGCGAGCACACAGTGGGCGCGCCGTTGGTTGGTACACCCCAGCTTCGTAGCCTAGGGCAGGATTCATGTGAGCAGCGCTGGCTGCGAATGTCCACCATGCCCTCGGCAGCATGTTGCTTGCAGTACCCCCGCCGACTTGCTGCCCTCAAAGTTGTAGCTCGGCCACCGAGTGCAGGAGTCATGTACGCAAAGTTTGCGGTTAACATCAACCATGCCCTTCTCGGCATGTGTCTTGCAGTACATCGCCGAGGGACTGCCCTTCACGTTGAAACTCGGCCGCTTGTTGCAAGAGTCACTCGAGCAACGCCTGCTGTGAACGGTCACCATACCGTCCTGAGAATGCTGCTTGCAGAACCTGGCGGATTTGCTACCCTCAAAGTTGTAGCTCGGCCCCCGAGTGCAAGAGTCATGTGCGCAACGCCTGCTGCGAACGTCCATCATGCCTTCTTCCGCATGTTGCTTGCAGTACGCCGCCTTCTTGCTACCCTCGATATTGTAGCTCGGCCCCTTAGTGCAAGAACCATGCAAGCAACGCCTACTGCAAACGTCTATCATGCCACCCCGCGCATGCTTCTTGCAGTACAACGCGGTCTTGCTGCCCTGGACATTGAAGTTCGGTTTTTTCGTGCACGAATCATGTAAGCAGCGCCTACTAACGATGTCCACCATGCCTTGCTCAGCGTGCTTCTTGCAGTACACCGCCGGCGTGCTCCCCTCGAAGTTGTAGCACGGTCGGGTCGTACATAAGTGATTCAAACAATGCCTGTTGCTGCTAACGTTAACCATACCCTCTTCAGAGTGGATCCTGCAGTACACGGCCATCTTGCTGCCCTCAATATTGAAGCATGGTCGTTTCAGGCAGGAATCGTGCGAACAACGCCTGTTGATGACGTCTATCATACCATCTTCAGCGTGCTGCCTGCAGTACCCAGCCGTTGTGCTTCCCTGTACGTTGAACCTAGGAATCTTCGTGCAGGAGGGATGCGAGCACTGATTCATGTTCCCACACGATTGTTGGGGGGCAATGCCTGCGGGGCAAACAAGGACCGGATGCAGGGCACAACGAATGAGGCGCCGGCGGAGGTCGCACATACTTGCGATTCGTGGCTTTGATACCTTACGATGGAGTAGACGCCCATCTATCTATGTAAAAGCCGTACTGTCACAGTACTTGCGCCTCTTGCGATAGAATAAGATACTCGTCCAAATCCTGGCATGCCACCAAGCAGTGCGGCCAGTGTATTTCTCCCTGCTGTTTAAACCGGTTGTACACATTCATACCCATACCCGGAACTTCTGTAAGTTATGTACGACATTCATGCCCGTAGCCGGAACGTCTGTTAGTTCTGCACGCCCGTGTTACAACACCCGGGGTACTGGTACAACATTTTTATACCTGCCCGGAACTTCTGTAAGTTCTGTGCGCCGGTGCCACAATACTCGGAACAGCTGTGAGTTCTGTAAGACTTCTATACCCGTACCCAGAACTCCTGCGAGTTCTCTACGACATACATACTCGTACCCGGAACTGCTGTAAGTTCTGCGAGGCTGTTACCTGGTACATAATACCCGGGGCACGGATGTACCTTTGTCAGGTGACCTGGGAGCACGGTACGTGTCCCGGTGCAACCCCCGGAGCGCCATATTAGGGACAGGTACGTCGATGATACGGACGAATCCGTTTGTACTCGTACTCAATGGGGAAATAATGTTTTTTTGTTGTATACGTGGTGTTACAGTACGTGTGAAAGTAACACATGATAGGTACGTACGTACTATAACTTAATTTGACTTCCGACACTGTTCAGGGCGCTTTATGCATTCAGAATAAAAAGCCGGCACAATTTGTCGAATACTGTACACCAGCAGTGTAACCCAATCAATTCTACTTTCCTGCGTATACTCAATCCAATACACCCTTCCACTTTTCCTTGACCCAATTTTAGAGCAAACCTGGTACATACATACTGACTGCGCGGTATAATGAAGCATTTTATACTCTGGATATACCATAAAAAGGGGGAAAACAAATAAAGTCCTTGGCTCTTGCAATGTTGGTCTCACTCTGTACCAGTATTTAACATGCAGTACTATCATACTCTGGACAATTCCTACGTCAATAATAGTCTATTGTGTCTACAATTGATTTAGGAGTCTGTCTGTCAATTGGAATCGTCTTGACGATTGGTTTCAGTGACTGTCTATTGTTTGGAATTGTCCAGGCAATTGATGTCGGCGATTCGTTTAGTACCGCAGTCCCGTTTTGGGGACAAATACTTAGAAATAGGGGGGTTTGTCCCCAAAATGAGACTGGTTACAGAATGGTTAATGGAAAATTGTCCAGACAATTGATTTCGGCGATTGTCCACTAATTGGAATTGTCTTAGACAGTTGATTTCGGGTGCTGTCTATGAAATAGATTTGCCTTTACAATTCAGTTTGGGTGCTGCTTACTAAACGGGATTGTCCGACCAATTGATTCCGGGTGCTGTCAATCGAATGGAATTATCCCAACGGACTTCGGCGATTGGAAAGCAGTTGGAAATGTCCGCACAATTCATTTCAGATGCCGCTCAAAAAATCAATTACTCGAGAGATGTCATGGCCTTGTACCTGCTTGGTATACTCTGATAGACACTCCTAAGTGAATTGATGCTGCTCGTATTAAGGAACAATACAGCAGTGGTACCTTGCAAATGATTGGGTATACAGGGAACTTCACGTTATGTTGTAGAGGCAATACAATTATTAATAGTAGCGTGGTATTGTGGTATACTGACCAGATCAACTGTAGCTCTGCAAGTGGCTGCCAGCTTTCAAATGACAGAGCTCTCTTAAACTCGATTGTACCGGTAATTCCAACTATTAATAGTAGATAACTTCGGAACCCAACTGACCGGATAATTTAAATAATGGACGGAAGTTGCCCCGATAAGTCCTTTCCATGTACATCACCTCAAACCAGTTATTCACGCAATTCAAGTTAATAGACAGCCTGTTAAATTGTTCGTCAGGACAATTCCAATTAATCGACAGTCTCCGAGATGATTTCTCTCGACAAGTCCAATTTTTAGAGAGCACAAGGCATCACTTGATCGGACAATTCTAATTATAGGGCAGCCTCCGAAATCCTTTATCCGGACAATTCATATTATTTAACGAAGATTGGCGCACAGCGCCAATCACCGTCATATTGTCACGTACCTGCACACCCTGGACAACGGACACTAGTCCAATTGTTTATTCATAGCTTCCTATTGCAGTTGACTGCCGTCTATTGTGGTCCCCAAGTCCAGTTTACTGAAACACATCGACTTCTTTTATCCGAGCAACCTCTATTAAATGACCCCTACCTGGCCCTATTGTCCGGACACTTCCCATTTTATAGGCAGTCTCCGTAGTCAAAATGGTCCGGACAATTCCATTTAATAGACCTTCCCTTGAATTAATTGTCCAGGCAGTTTTAATTAATCGACCGTCTCTTAAAACACTCTTGTCTCGAAAAGTTCAATCAACAGACCGTCTCCTGCAACAACTATCCCGACAATTCCAAGTAATAGACGGCCCTCCGGATTACTTGTCCGGACAATTCCAATTAAAACTCACAGCTGACGTATTTCAAAATTTATAAAATTAATAGACTGCCGCCAAAATTGCATGTCCCAACAATCCCAATTAATAAACAGTCTCCCAGATCAATTGGCCTGACAATTCCAATTTAACCAATTGTCCGGGCAATTCCAACTAATAGACATAATACAAAATCAATTATCCGGACAATTTCAACTAGGACAAAAACTCAAAAATTGCTCAATCAGACAATGTCATTGGTAGGCACTCTCCTAAATCATTTGCCCACACATTTCAAAATATCAGTGCATGCGGAATATTTTGTTTCCGGAAACGTTTGTCCAATAATTCACATCTGAACGCATGGCTTAGGCGGTATCAAAACGTCCTAAGTGCGTACATATAATATAAAGCTAAAGTTGAGCAGTGGACAACAGACCCATCAATAGATTATTGCTCCTACAGCAGAGTCACGAATCTATTAATTGGAATTGTCCGGGCAAGTGATGTCAAAGACTGTCTAGCAATTGAAATTGCTTAGACAATTGATCTTGGCTACTGTCTATTAAAAAAAATAATTGGATTTGTTCGGACAATTGATTTGAGAGACTTAATAGGAATGCTTTGAATAATTGATACCAGGTATCTGGTACTGTATAAAATTCGAATTGTCCAGCCACAAACTTTGGAGGCTATCTATCAATTGAAATTGCCCTGACAACTGATTTCAGAGACTGTCCATTCTTTGGAATTGTCTGAACAATTGATGTTTGGTGCTTCTACATAATTACTAATTGGAATTGTCCAGACAAAATATCTCGGAGACTGCCTACGTGATTTTATAAATTTACGAATTACGTCAGCTGTGAGTTCGACTGATTAAGTAGTTGATACTCAACTTTGCAAGCTGCGTAATACGTCTCGTCCAAATTCCATTTTTACCGAATTTTACAGGTGTTATAATAAGCCGAACGCGCGTATTCTACAGGTGCATGTAATTCCTGGTCAAAGATTATATAGGCCAGTGGCTCCCCTGGATGCTGCCCGGGTCAACAGGACAATTTCAAATAAGCATTCCTATATATTGAAATTGTGATGACAACTGATTTCACAGGCTGTCTATTAATTGGAATCGCTTGAACAATTGATTTCGGGTGACTCGCACGAATTGGAGTTGTCGGGGCAACTGCTTTGTTTGGGAGACCGTCCATTAATTGGAACTGTCCGGACAATTGGTTTCGGAAGCGATCTACTACTACTGTGTGGAACTGTCATGACTATCGAGTTTAAGAGGACTCTGTTATTTGAAAGCTGGCAGCTGCTTGTAGAACTGCAGTTGGTTTGGTCAGTACACAGCAATATTTACCATGATATTAACAGTATTGCCTCTACAACAGGATTGGGAACTTCCCTGTATACCCAATCATTTGCATGGTGCTTTAGTGTGCCATATCACGAGGAGTATCAACTCAAGGGGAGTATCTACCATAGTACTATAAATAGGACACGGCCATGACATTTATCGAGCAAGTGATTTCACGGGCAGCATCTGAAATGAATTGTGCGCACAATTATAACTACTTTCCTATCGCCGAAGTCCGTTTGGATAATGCCCTTTAATTCACAGCAACCGAAATCATTTGTTTGGACAATTCTGTTTCATAGACAGCTGCCGAAATCGATTGTTCAGACAAATCCAATTGGTAGACAGCTCCCGAAATTAATAGCATGGGCAATTTCAATTATTGGGCCAGCACCGGAACTCAATTCGCTCGACAATTCCAACTGATTAGCAGTACCAATTTCAACTAGTGGACAATCGCCTAAAGTGGACAACTTTCTTTTAATGGTCAATCGCCGAAATCGATTGTATGGACAATTCCAGTTAACAGACAGTCGCCAAACCAATGTCAAGACAAATAAATCCAATCAACACAGCCTCCTGAATCAACTGTGTAGACACAACATACTAATAATCGAATAGGAATTGTCCAGGATGTGCAAATATATCTGCGTATATTTATATGAGTTTCGTTTTTTGGGAGCATGACTGGCTCGTATAGTCTGCAAAGGTGTTCACAAGCACTATATGATGATATACTGCTGTACGGAGGTTGGTTGCCATAGAACTGTCTGTCGTTACTATTATTTTTTTCCACTGCTGTAAAAACCAAAACAATATATGTTCCTACAAATCACACAGCAAAAGAAGCTTCTTGCATGAAAACCGAGTTCCCGCTGCCGACCCTTGTGGCCACGACCGTATTCGGAGCCATACATGCGACAGAATATTGAATTCTGAATAAAGCTACGACTTTGCGGTCTAAGCGCTCGAGGTCAAGGCAGATAGTACCGCCAGCATACGAGGAAGAGCGCGCGGCGGCGCGCTCACCAACCGGGAGGGAGAACTGTACACACACCCCATCGTGCAAGCGCAGAGATCAACTTGATCGGACAGAATCAGCCGTGTAATGAACCTGCACAAGATTGGAGCTGCAATCTCGATGTTAAAAATCAAGACTGAAGATCTCGTGTCTCCTTGTGAGCTACTGATGTGATGCCAAACACATTTCTCACAAAAATCACGGTTTTGCAGCCTAAAAGCACTCGAGGTCGAAACAATTAGTACCACCGGCGCACCAAAGAAAGAGCACATCAGCACAACAACCCACGGAGGGCGTGAGTTGTATGCATCCCATCATGCGAACGAAATAAAAGGCTTGATTGGCAACCAACAGCCTTGTTTGCGAGGCTGCCAAAGATTTCCCGAGGTTTGTTCGTTAAAAAAAACACGCCGCATCCGCTTTGGATCTGTGGATTGCATACATACTGGGATCACGTAAAAGGCACGTTTTTGCGTGAACTGGAGAACATTTTTCGAAAGCATGGACAAAGTGAGAGGCGCGAGAACGGTGTACGGGCGGGGGCAAGCGTCAGTACTAACCTCAGGAGTGACAAAACAAACTCCCCACGTGTCGTCGACGGGGCTTGCACGCCCAGCAGTCGTCGTGTTGGTCACACCTAACAAAGTTCGACAAGAAAATACAACGAAACAGGTGATTTGTTGCTTTTTAAATTAGTTTTTGTATTCCCGGTGAAAAGTCTACAGTAATTGATGCCTGGTACCTGGAACCATTAATAATATTTATAGTAGAATACTGGTACTGCTGTGGTGTACAATGAAAATGGTAATTTCATCAAAAACATCAGTTTGTGTTTTTTTTTTGCAGCCTGTTTGCAAACGACGAGTCCCTTGCAAAGCTTGTTGGCGAGGCATGACCCACACGACGACTGCTGCGCGTGCAAGACCAGTCTTCAGTTACACGACAGAGGTGGGGAGGGTGTTAAGTCACACTCATGAGGGTGTTACCGGTGCATGCCCCGTCCATACACCGTTCGCGTGCCTTATGCCTTTTGACTGTGTTTTCGGAAAGAAAAACTCTCAGGCGTACACGGAAAAACGAGCTTCATACGGTTGCAGTATGCATTGACAGCTCCGAGCTGGGTGTGATTTCTAGAGAAAACAAATCTCGCGAAATCTTGGGCAGCCTCGAAACAAGGCTGTTCGTCGCCGATCAAGCTCATTTCTTCTCTCGCACGATTGGATATATACAGCCCACGCTCTCCGTGGTCGCCAGGCCGCCGCTCTCTCTCTCTCTCTCTCGCTCTCTCTCTCTCTCTCTCTGTTGAGAAACTGGTTGCCAACAGCAGAGCCTGTTGTCATGATAAATGCTCAGTACGCCTGCAGTATAGCGGCTAGTCAGTGACGGTACATAGAGGTCACAGAGGTCAGGGGAGTCCGTGAAAAAAGATAACGACACACCACACCCCCGTAGATCGGGATGGAGAACCGTTGCAACCGTTGTGATCACACGATGGAAGAAGAGAAACGATTTTTCCCCCCCCCTTTTTTTCCGTACCCCCCTCCCTGTCTGGCGAAAACAATGATGTGACGGTTCACATTGTTTTTTCCGGGCGTCCTTGTAGTCCAAGAGGTTGAGAATAATATCTATGTTGATGTGTACTCACTACACACTCGTACGAGTTTACAAGTTTGAATATCTTGCGTGAAATATTCGGGAAAATGCATTATGAGGCGAGATTACATTGTACTTACTCGTACATACTGTAATAGTTCCCTACCCGGCATGTGGTATATATTTAATGCGTCATCAGGAACGACGCTTGGAACGTTGCTGTTGGTCGATAAGTACAACGGCGCGTAGGGCATATCTCCGACGTCGAAGATGTGAGTGATCGAGGACGGTTGCCTCCGCGCACATCGCTCTCACTCCCTTTTCTCCCTTTTTGATATGCCTTTCCTTGCCCGCGGGCGGCTATGTTCAACGCCAACCATCTTTTCAGTACCACCAACGCAGTTTAACCCTTTTAGTACCGCAGTCCCGTTTAGGGGACAAACCACTTGGATTTAGAGTGGTTCGTCCCCAAATCAGGACTGCGGTACTAAAGGGGTTGACAACTACCAGCGCCAGCCTGCCACCACCAAGGGTATACCAACCAGATACCCTTACACACTCGGTACCATAAACTATTTGGACCTCGAGCGCTTCGGCTGCAAACTCGTGATTTCTGGGAGAATGGTGTTTGGCATCGTCACGTCAGCAGCTCGGGAGGAGGCCCGAGTGCTTCACAGTCTTGATTTTTAACATCAAGGTTGCAGATCCAATATTTGGCAGGTTCGTTGCAAAGCTGATCGCGTCGGAGCAGGCCCATTGTTTGGCTCGCACGATGGGGTGTGTACAGCCCACTCTCTGGGTGGGCTGCGCCTCCGCCGCGCACTTTGTCTCGTGCGCTGGCGATACTAACGGCTTTGACCTCGAGCGCATAGGCTACAAAACCGTGATTCTTGTCAACAATAGAATGGTGTTTGACATCGTCATGTCAGCAGTTCACAAGAAGGCCCGAGTGCTTTGGCCTTGATTCTCAGCATCGAGATTGTAGCTCGAATTTTTGGCACGTTCGTTACACGGCTGGTCGTGCCTGATCAATAAAACGGATTATTACGGGGGTCCATAGCTAATTGGACCTGTGGTACATATAAAAAAAACTATATATTTACCTATTTTTACTAACAATATTTGGTCCAATTTACTATGGTCTCCCGTAATAGTTTGCTCGCACGATTGATTGAAATAGAGGTGACACCTAATACAGCAGTAGTAGTCAACATCATCTAGTCGTTGCTCGATAACACAGGGTTACCCGGTACAACGTACAGCAGTAGTTCGTACTACAGTATACGTAAGCAGTACCCATCCAAGTGCAGTGATCTGTCCCGTATCAAGATTTTCGTGTGATACAGCAGTAGTATCATGAGTACACAATATATAATTGCAGACCTTGACACACTTTCTTGGGTACATTCTTACACATACCGAGTACTCGTAAGACAGGACAGTAAGTAAAGTACACATACACATCAGACGTTGAGCATTATAGTAGCCTAAGCTTCGTGTTGGGTATCATGAAAGTATCCACCTTTGTACACGTGTCGGCATTTTGAAACAGGACTGTTAGCTCCGGTCGAATAGAATACCCTGGCATGTGTACCAGTGGAATGTTCCGGAAAACAGCCTAGGGCCGCCACGGATTTTGGAGTGATATCCTTTGGATTTTAGTGCTGGGTCATGCCTTATTATATTCTGAGCTGGGAGCACATGACCCCTGCTAGCCTACTCCACTCTCCTCTCCTCTCCTCTCCTCTCCTGCTGCTATTATTCTTCATCTCGCTCCTGCAGCAACGTGCTCTTCGAGAGCTCTGTCTGATAGACAAAATCAACCTTTTTGGTTTGGGATCATCACATCATCTCGCCCTCTTCTCTTTTGCTGAAACTTCTCGTACAAGTTCACCTTACAACCGTGACCTCGCGGCTTGCCTCAATTTATCGACCGTGTATTTGTCCGGCCATCGGCAATCGGGTCTCAGCGTACGCACTAGCTTCGAGCTGATACACACACTAACCGTCGACCCGTAATGTATGAAGTTCACACTCTCGGTGGGTTGGTGCGCCGCCGCACCATCTTTCGCGTGCGCTGGCGATACTAACTGTTTTGGCCTCGAAAGCTTGCACTGCAACACCTTACTTTTGGTCAGAATTCAAAAGTTAGCCCCTTACGTAGTTCGGAATGTGGTCGCGGCCGAAGAATCGGCAGCGGAAAGCCGGCCTCAGAATGCAAGAAGCTTACAATATTGTGTTGGTTATTGCATCGACTGTTAACTCTCGATAGACAAATATCTCACAACGAAAACAAAATCCAGTGGCACAATGAGCGCGGCGCGAAATACGTGGGTGGCATTTCACACATAACGAATAATTGCCCAACTAATAGGAACCAATAGCCCCATGTTGTAGGGATGAGATTGACTGTATTTCGTACAGTAATCATGTATGCAAACAGAAGTCCCATTACAATCTGTCAGCTCGGATTTTCAGGTTGGTAGGCTGTTCAGGTATTTTTGTTCTTGTTGAGATCAAGGTACGGGCGAAGACCCAACCCAACCCCTGACTCTAACCCTAACCCTAACCCTGACCCCAAACCGCAGCCAACCAAAACTGGCCATAAACGCGGCTGCGTCGCGTTTGCATCGAACCAGGAAATTTCTCAATTGCGGACGACGATTCCGAAGTGCAGACCGCGCTGCGCAATGTTCAAATCAGAAACACCGCTCTCAAGGTCCTAGCTCCTCAAGCAAGTGCCTGTACAAGAGCAAAACTGACAAGTAAATAGCAAGCCGTGTGCGTACCAAGGGAATTCACAACATTAATTTGCATGCAACAAACAGAGCCCTTCGCACAGGGGGGCGGGGGGGGGATCGTTATGTGATGGGGGCTTTTGTGTATCCAAAACGATCTAGAGTGTCGTTATTTTACGCGTCTTAATGTACTACGGTTGTTTCCTCGCCAGTTATGGCGATTGACAAAGGCTACCAGCACACATTGTCGGATAGTATTACGATATATAGATGGATGCAAAAATTGCAGGGCCCGTCTTCAGCCCCATAGAGCGACGTCGCGGTGACGTTTCGCGATGATGTCATAAAAAAAGATCCACCCGCTTTTCCAACGAAAAAAAAACAAGACCGTCGTCACATTGCCGACGTAGCCGGCTACCTGGTACCCAGTAGTGGACTGATGTTACCGTAGAGGAGGGGGTATGATGCCATTATTTTCCGTATCGGTCGAGGCCACTCAAGCGAGTGGTTCCGCACCTCACTTAAAATGTGATTTGAAAGAAATCGGTTGGCGCAGCAAAATAAAACTATCCCGTGGGGGTCCATATCGGGAAACCAAAAAGCAAAACCTCCTACGGTCGAGAAACACCGCATAGTTTAGTATTAATAGTTCGGTGACCTCTCAGATTACGAGCTCACGCCTAACTAGTTCACCGGTTCAAGCTCGCATTTCGCGACCGTCAAGTAGTGAGAAGGAGGAGGCAGGCAGGGGGGGGGGGGAGAAGATGACGATGGCTTGGGGTTGGCGCGAAGATGCCGAGTATTGGGAATGATAAGAGTTGGGCAGAAAAAGGCCATTCTGCCTAGAATGGGGAAGGAAGTGAATGCAACATTGTACTGTTTGGGTATTTTGTAGGCCGATCGTTGCGAAGCATCCACTCGTATGAGTCGTGAGTGTGCTGCTAATTGATATTTTCATGAACAGGAATACAATTTGGGTGAAAGCGTCACTTGGTGAGATTTGATTGGCAAGGCGTCAGCAGAAAAAGTCGCCCTTTCAAATTTGATCGGTAAAAACGTCGGTGAGGGGTCAGTAGGGTCATGGGCGAGTGCGTTAATATTATTATTATTTTTTATCATTATAATTATTGTTATTGTTCTTATTATTATCTATGCTTGCCATCCGACAATGTGCAGCATGAGCTTCAACGTTGACCACTGAAAACGTTTTCGAAAGAAGAAAACGACGAGGAAAAAGGAAACTTATGCTGAGGTCTAGCTACCTTCATGCCTTCTTCCCGCTACGCTTTGTCTACAATACTCTATTGCTATCCTTAGACTGCATTGTTGGCAAAATGTTCTTAAGTATTCTTCAGGTTTGATTGGCAGCATCAATCATGTCTTGAGTCGTTGGATTCTAGTTACCATTGGGTATGTAGATGGTACTATTGGAATAAGAGCTACACATTTTGGAGCTGGGTTCACCACTTTGTAGATATTTTATTAATATTCCAGGAATATTGATTTGCTCTGTACATGCTTGTACCTACCAGGCACTGCGACTGCTGTAAACAGCCTAAAAAAACGTGGAGGGGGTGCGGAGCGGCGGCAAAAACGTGGAGGGTGACATAGCGCCGCGGTCTATGGTGTCCATCACCATGATTTCGATAATGTGGGGTTCAATTCCCGGGTTGCGACGCTTTTTTCTTTTTTTGCATCCTACCATTCTTGACGATTCGACGATTTCTGACCGTCAACAGTTCGCGCTTCGCGCTCACGTATATTCCTGCACCTTGTGGGTGGGAGCAGGGTGCCATATGGGATCACATTCATGTATTCGGGTGGGATCAGGTCTGGGTGGGATCAGGAGGGCCGCAAGCAGGGGCCTGCTTTGTTTTCCCGCCATGTATGAAGAATATTCCCAGAAAACCTTCTCCACAACACGGAGAACTCTACTGGGCATTTTTACTGTCAGATGGCTATGGAACAGCAATAAGAATAAATAAAGAGTCAATCGGTCGAGCGGTTCTGAGCCGCTACAAAAAAAAAAAAGAGTAAATGACACCCGTTCCGTGGTTGGACGGCCATGCACCAAAAAGGCTAACCCATTATGTATATACGTATATATGTACACCACAATGAATGCATGCGCGTCTATGACTGCCAGCGCTGCCGCGCACACATACGGCCTGCTTCTTATTCTGCGACGATTTGCCACATTGCTACTTCTTCTGGTGGTATTTAGAACTGGCGTTGAGCTTGCTCCTGTCGGTGATGCTTGCACCGTTACTTGCCACATCCCACATTCATCGTAGCCTTCCGTTTACCCGCCATCACCCCAGAAAGACAGACAGACGTGTGGTACCTGTGACATGCCGCCGACTCCATGGCGATACGATAAATAAATACAAAACCGCGACAACTGTACGTACGTACGAGTATGATGTGATGTACACAAACTATAACCCAACAACCAGGCAGCCAGAAGAATACAAGAGTAAACGACCTGGTATGTACGTATGTTGTTCATCGGGTAGGGGTGGATGAAATTAACTAGATTGAATTGAATACTTCCGCTACTTATATTGTGGATTAATTTGTCAAGACGAAAAACGGACACGATATGTAATAATAGTGTTATCGAAACCGAGGGGACGACATACGAAGAGAAAATAACTTGTTTTTTCTCGACCCCCTTTGTCATTAAGTTGTATTCACCCTTGTTCTATGTTTTCTCCTTGGTCGTTAATCAGATCTAAATATCCCCGGTGGCGTAGTAGGAGGCCCTCGTGCCTACTCAAATGAACTACCTATACCCGAGTTACAATTCTCACCGAGTGCACACACTCGTAGGGATTTTTTCTCGCATAGTATTTGATTAGCGGAAACCGTGAGAGCGTGAGTTAGCAACATTCGATGAAGATCGACGAGCAGTGGGTATGCTGAACCCTATGCGCTAGAAAAATAAAGGCACGTGCCGGGGGAAAGGGGCGACATCTGTGACCAGGGCTTGTTCATAAACTGGCAAGTACATCTGCCGTGAAAAAATACCAATCGTGTATCACATGTACGACTCGGCAAAGCTACATACCGTGCCAAGCTCTTCATCCCCCTCCCCACTCGGGGCGCGCCCTACTCTCTTCCCTGAAACAGTTGCGTCGAATTGCTCCTTGACATTTGTTAATGTTATGTTCGGAGTACTCAAGTTGCAGGGATACGTGTATAATATTCGGGAGTTTCACACAGGAAGTATGCTTGTTTTTGTGTGGCGCATTCAACGGCTGGTGACATGTTTTGGCCGCCATTTCTTAGTTCCTTTTCTTGAGTGGTATACGTGGAGAATATTTATATACTCTGCGGAGCTTTTACATCATGAGTGCTCGTCTCTGAACGGGCTCAGGCTCGGCCCATCATATCAGTGACAGCTTCCGACATGCTAGCGACTATTCGAATTGCACGTATGTGCTGGTCGGGGCTACGCCGGGAGCGAGGTACTCTCCGCTCGGGGACGAGTGAGAGGTTTTCGGTTTTTCGGATGAAGAGTCCAGAGATATCTCAGCCGAGCAGCGGCACTGCTAACAACGACTTCGACAGGACCAGGGAAGCTGCAGTCGGGGCGTCGACAACAACCCCAGGGACGGTCAGCTCGTCCGCGGCAGAAGCCGCGGAAATTGGCTGTAGTGCAAGAGCGCGAAACCCTGTTCCGTCAGAGGGCGGAGCAAGAGAGAGCGAAACAACTTGTTTTATGGATGGGTTGTCACCAACACTTGCGACTATTCTCAGGGCCGAAACAATAGGGGTAAGCAGGAGTTAGATTAACATTTTGGACCGGGAAGCGTAGACGCGACTCGCAGGGCGTTAGACGACCAAACCAACGCGATCACCAACACGTCCCTATTCCCCAAGATCCAAGACCTTGGTAACTCTAGCCTTGCGATGGCCGCGGTCTGTCGGCACTAAATCCCGAGTAACGACTTCGACAGGCGACTGATCATAGAGAGCACATACATGCCCAGTTGACCGGGGGGGGGGACCCCGCTCTTCACTTTGAGAGGGTGAGCATGATCCGAGAGAAGCCTTCTGAAGTAGGGATCCCAAAACGGGATCAGGAAGCTAACCTCCACCTGCTGCAGTCCCTGACGTTCGAGTATGGGGTAGACAAAACAAATCCTGCTGTACGCCCCGAACCTGACTCTCAGCCTGATCGAGGACCGGATGCGTATAACGTACCGGGAGTTAGAAGCGAGCAGGAGGCAGGTGGCCGATAGCTCAGCACAGGTCTTGATCGCTACAGGTGGGGGTGGATCGGATGGAAAGGGGAGTCTCCCCACCCCCGGCCACTACACGGCCGCCGGAGGTGGCGCGGCGAGATGTGGCACCAATGGGCATTGGAAGCAACAGTAGCAGCAGCAGCAGAAGCAGAAGCAACAACAACAGAACCAACAGCAGTGCCAGGAGCCCCACCAACAGCAGCCTCCGAGACAGCACCAGCAGCAACACCAGCATGGTCGAGGCCGGGCAGGCCAGAACTGGGGAGGTGGTCGTTTCGGGGAACAAGAGCGAAAAGGTTAAGCAAACTCGACAACAGCAAGATCCGCACGCTAGAGGCGGCGGCTGTCACTCGTGGCCGCATATATCGTGGCCGCCATACGCCGACGGTGGCGGAGGGAACCAGCCGTGGCCACTCTACGGCGATGGCGGCGGTGGAAACGAGTCGTGGCCGCGGGTACGAGATGCTCGCTTCAACTGCCGGGTACCGACTGCACCTATGATGCAGCCGCATATCACCTTGACCTACGTCGACCGCAAGGCACTGAAACAGGAATCCACGCCGCTGACCCCCGGCCACGGTGTTGCATGTGCGGCCTGACAGGCCATTTTGTTCGTGGTTGCCGCCCAATTGTGACATTAATAGATGACCCGAACACACCTCTCAGAGTATACAAGATCCAAAACCACGCCGCGACGAATGCCGCACCGCTACTCGCCACCCCAGTCGCCCACTTCCCAGCCGCAGTCGTCACCGCAGCAACCGTGCCAGCAGCAACAGCAGCAGAAGCCGCCGCAATACCAGCAGCCACCGTCCCAGTACCAGCGACCACAGCTCGAGCGGCAGCTCCAGCAGCGGTCATAGTACCACCACCAGCTGCAGCAGCAGCAGCAGCAGCAGCAGTGGCAGTGGCAGCAGTACCGGCAGGAGCAACGACGGCAATATCAGCTGTCACAGCTGCAGCAGCAGCAACAGCACCAGCACTACCAGCATTCACAGCAGCAGACCTCGCAGTCACAGCAGCCACCGCAGCACTACTCGGCTCCCGAAGACTCATCACAGCCACTCACAGCGCAGTCTGCTTTAGGAGGCCAGTATGGTATTTGGATCGGAGAAAACGGGGCGACAAGACAAATGACCAAGAACCCGGACCACGTTTACAACAAACACCCCCCCTGCCGAGAGAATGCGACTGTTTTAACTGGTGACGGTACTGAACTGGTGGTAGAGTACGTAGCCAGTGTGTACTTGGCTTTCAAATGGACGGAAGACGTGAAAGTGGCCTCGGAGAGTGTTTAAGTTATTCTCAGCTTAAAGGTGAACCTGCCACCACTGCACACTATCCAGGCAAAGGAGGCAATAGCTCTTGATCACACTGGTGCCAGCCTGATGGATGGCCGCTTATCCTTCCCTAGAGAAAGAGCCGGTTCCCGAGTAAACACCACACGTCGCCCCCCCCCTTCCCGCTTTCTTCCCTTGCCTGGCATACTGGCATTAACGTTCTTGCAGCAACCCCCCTCCTCCTCTTCCATTGTGCGCCGGTGCCTGTGATGGTGCTACTGGTGAGGACGCCGGGAGTTTCTGCTATGCCGCTGTCGCCGGGGGTGATGGTAGCGGTTGGCCCGCCGGTGGCAATGGAATCATTTGTAGCGGTAGCAACTCTTCCCCCTCTCCCTACGACAGTGCCTAGATCTAGTGACCCGGAATTGTCGTCGGCTGACCCCCCGGTAGAATCCTTTCGGGCCTGCCTCCCGCGTTCCGCCCGGCGATTGCTGTTGCCTTACTTGTCCCCGGTGTTCGATGTTTCAAGGAGGCGAACGTTAGCACCTTTCATCTGTGCAACGTCCACCCTCACGAGGGCCTTTTACGCGAGACGGCCAAGCAGCAAGGCATCAAGCTCATGGGTACCCTGGTCATGTGCACTGGGTGTCTGCAGGCGAAGGGGAGGCGTGCGCCGGTACCTACGACTACATCGTCTCGCGTTTTTGTTGACTTTTCCGGCCCCAGAAAACTCGTGTCTGCTGAGCGAGCCTTGTACCTGATCCTGTTCAAAGATGATGCGACGCCCATGGAATGGCTCTTCCCCCTCGAGAGAAAGAGTGCTGCCGACATGGCCGGAGCGACCCGGAAATTATTGACTGACGTTGGCCAAGCCGTCCAGTCCAGTGCTTCCGGGCGGACAACGGCACCGAATTCGTGACTGCGCTCTTCGCGAGACTGCGCGTCGACGAAAGCACACCGGGGTCGACGAGACAAAGCACAAGGGTGTAGTCGAGGGTGGGCTCGGCCTGATCCGGGAAGGAGGCAGGCCAATTGCCTTCATGTTCCCTGGCTGTTCCCCGGGCAGCTCCCGAGCCTGGATATTACTGAGTCGGAACGGCCATCTACATGATCGCCTCCCTAAACCTCACGGCGACGACGACCAACGCCCATTTCAAGTCGCCGCACGAGGCATTTTTTCGGATGCTGCCGCCGTCCAACACCCTGGCCTACATGCAGCCCGGGTTCCACCGCAATCACAGGGCACCCACAAGTCGGAGCCGGTGTGCTTACCTAAACAGGGCGAGAAACCATCCGGTGGACTGCGCTAAGGTGGCCACGGCATGCGACTGTGCGAGCAACTTGCGTGACGTCACCTGGGAGATGGGTCGCAGGCCGTTCATCGGGTCTGCGCCGCAGGCCGAGGACGGACGCCGTACCGGCACCGTGGGAGACCGATTCACACGACAGATAATTGCCGCCGGAGCTGGTTACTGTGACACCAGGGACGACGCCGGTGATGGCGCCGGTGCCACTGGAGGTGCCGCCGTCGCCGCCGGGGTGGTGTCGCCGCCACCCCCACCAGGGATCGAGAAACTTTGGGTCGAGGACGACGAGGGCCCCCCGGACAACGAGCTCTTCCAACCGGGGGGGACGCGCGTTTGTCCTGGCCGAACCTCCAAGAATTTGTTTTGATGCGGATGCCATAGGGTTGTATAGCTCAGACCGGCAATGTAATGCGCTTGAATCGCGGCCTACACGGCTTGAAACAGGCGTCGAGATCTTGGCCTAGACACCTGGTCACCGCCTGAAGAGCCTTATAGTGTTGAACAGAACCTCGACGATCCGTGTGTTTTTCGATTAACCGGGGCGAAGTCTGTTTCCCTTCTTGCTCTGGTTCACGTCGACGACATTTTTGCGGTAGGCCGCAAGGAGAGGTGTGACCGGTTTTGCAGAGACTTGGAACTGCTTACGAGTCCCCATAATTGACCTTGGCGGGCTACGATGGTACGCCGGTTACGATATTCGCGATACAAGGTCGCGGGTTTATTGACAATCTCACAGAACTCGTTCCTCGGAAAAGACGGTCACGCAAACGTGATCGCTGGTAGGAGCACCCCGCTTTCGCAGGAGGTTTTTCTTGAGATGTTTGACGAGGAGGAGTCCACTGGGGATTGACAATATCGCGAATTGGCAGGGAGTTTGCTCTGGGGTTCTAACCAGACAAGACTTGACATCTCGAATGCCGCGAGGGCGGTCGCGAGGTAATTGTATGCCCCCAAACTCAAGCGCTGGGTGTCTGCGAGAGGGATTCTGGATACGTGAGGCGACAAATAGCTACGGCACTACCTTGCAGAGGGGCAGTGGCTTAGAGTTCGTGGTTTGTGCAGACGCAGCTTATGCCCCCTGGACCACTAGGAAGAAGTCTGTCGCGGGTGCAGCCGTGATGTGTGGGGGTGCGGCCATCCAATGGATTCTAGGACCCAGAAGACTTCCTCGCTCTCCACGAGTGATGCAGAGTACGTTGCGAGGGCAGAAGATTTCAAGGAGGCGGTCCGTGTGGCGTGTTCTCTTACCTGATTTTGGGGATGCGTGTGTCCAGATTTTTGAGGACAACAAGGGTGCGATCGAGATAGCGGTCAACCCCGTGACGAACTCTAACTCGAAGCACATAGATGCCCGCCATCACTTTCTGCGAGAACTTGTAGAGGAGGGAGAGTTGATGATCACATACGTATGTGAAGTTGGAATACCAGCGTGCCGTCTTCTTGACGAAATTCCTCTCGAAAGATGTTTTCGGCTTCCACAGGAACTTCATCACGAACATAAGTAGTTTTTTATTTTCCGGGGTTTGACGAGCTGATTGTTTATTTTGTGAGATTTGAGGAATTGAGTGATTTTTCATTTTGGAGACATGAGAGGTTGCTTTTTCATTGAGGTTTACGGAGTATATATGATTGATTTTCTGATAATTGAGGAGTTGATTTGTGATTTTCTGATATTCGTAGAGCTGGTTTATATTTTCTGAGGCTTGAGGAGTACATTTTTGTTTTTCTGGTATTTCAGACCTATGCCAATGGCAACCCGAAGTATCAATAAAAAGTTTGAATTCCAAAGATACCCGCCAAAAAAAATTAGAACACGCTTCCTATGGGCACGTTTGGAAAAAAAAAAAGTTCCCAATTTTTGGAAAAGCCCGAAAAAAGCAAATCTGGGGCCGATGTTGGGCCAAGATCGGCCTGAGAAAAACTCAGGCCGATCTTTGGTTCGAAGAGGCGAGATTCCGAGTCCTCGACAGACATCGATCGACAAAACCAACGATTGCGTCATGAATTCTGAACGGAGTGCGCTCGTTAGGGGCTCCGACCCACCCTTGGGTCACCGTCTTCACACAATGGCCAGTGACGTGCGGCGGGCGCTGGCCAGGCGTACGATAAAAAACAAATAGCCGCTGGTGTGTACAAAACAGAAGACAAAATTTCTCGATCCGTCTCGAATGGCAAAAAACAGGCTTTGTTTCAGGTTTGGGAGGATACCGCAGGACGCCACCGGCAAGCTCTCGCCCCCTAGAGCATGTATTCACTTTCTGTCTTCGATGCCGTCATCTGTAGTCGTTGGCCTTGCCCGACACCAAGCGGGTTGGCCTTGGGCTGAGTCTATATCGAGATCGAGCATCTATCGTCGCACGAGCTGATTTTTATCAGCTTGTTGACAATTTGCAACGAGAGAAAACAAATTGCGCGGCCTGCAGCCGTTGGAAAAAAGAAAAGAAAAAGTCAAATATTTTTTCCCTTTTTTCCCACAGCGGCGGTACGAGGATATTTTTGGCTGTTTTTTTTAAGCAATATTTTTGAAAAAAACTTTCGAACTTCGCGTTTCCATTGGCATAGGTCTCAGGTGTGTTGTTTTGTGACCTTCTGATACTGGGGGTCTTGATTTTTACACTGTTGAGGTTCCAGGAGTTGAAGTTTATGTGGCTGAGATCTGAAACTCGGATTTATTCATTTTGCGAGGTTCGACGAGTTGATTCTTTATTTTCTGATATCTGAGATGATGAACTTGTTTCTTCTGACATTTGTAGAGTAAGTAGTAGAGTTTGTATTTGTGAGGCTTGAGGAGTAGATTCTCTGTTTTTTTTCCGATGTTTGAAGAGTGTTGCTTTGTATTTTCTGAGAATGGAGGTCTTGAATTTCGTATTGCTGAGATTCGAGGAGTTGAATTTGATATGGGTGAGATTTGAAACTCTATTTTTACATTGCTATAGTTTTAAGCCGCTGTTCTGCGGTTTGCGGAGAGTTTGAAGCTCTGACTATTCATTTTCTGAGATCTGAGGTTTAGTTTTCTATCTTTCTGAGAATTGAGACTTTGCTATTCATATTTTTGTGATTAGACGAGTTTTTTTTATATTCCAATAATTGGTGATTTATTAGATGTGAATTCCGAATGTTACTATAATTTTGGGAGGTATACACTGACATTAAGCTTGAGAGCTTTTTATTGGGGTTGCTGTTTTCCGGGGCATTTTTGCTTTTCAATGTGAAGCTGAGGTTTGAGATACAGATTTTTTATATCTTAACCTTCAAGCTAAGATTTGAGGCTCAAGATGACGCTGGCACCCTCCGAAATGCGTCATCAAGTACCCGCGCGTAGGCGTTTCGGCAGCATATACATACGATTTGGAATTAGAGTAGGGTCTTTGCAACCAAGATCCGTATTTCGTAGTTGTAGAATAGTTTATGCAAAAAACATAAGAATCCTGAGCTTTTTAGCCCTCTTTTGCCCTTTTTTGGGACCAAGAAATTTCCACCGATCATGGTAATGAAGTTTCTCCTCCCGCCCCATCTTCGACGACGACTCTCCAAGATATATATATATATCATCTGCTTGGAGAACAGCAACATTGTACGTAGAGGTCACTGCTTCGTCGGTGATTTAGCCATTGCGCTATGTCCCCTTGCGTAAAATGAAATTATTTAGCGTTTTAGCGAGTTTTTTGTGTTACTCGCTCGCAACTTCCGAGTACACGAAACACCTCGTGAGTCGCTTCTGGGTGCCTACGACTGCCGTCTGGTGCACCCGAAACCCTCACACATCCCACCCAGAGCATGCCTCAACTTCGCTGGCTGTGGTGTCCTGTGAGGAGCACACTACTCGGAAGAGATTACTCTCCTGGGTGGCTATCTCCACCGCACCTACTCCTCTCGGGGCTCAGGTCGGGTCAACGTGCCCAAACGCCAGTGAGTGGAAACAGCAGCCTGTTCTGATGTTGCAACGGGAGCTCTGTACCTGGTATGGGCTAGATTGACACACGACACGAACTGAACTTGGAACGTGGAAGTGTTAAGCTTTATTTTTACCTGTCCGCCGCAGGATGAAAAAAAAAAAAGAGAGAGGAGCTGTTGTAGCTGTCGCAAGTGTGTGTGGTGCAAACGTTCAGTTGGGGGTCGGTTTTAGTCTCATGTTGTGCACCCCAAAGTTCGACCAATTTCGACCACTGCAACACCTCTAAGTTGAGGTGCAGGCCTCCGTTGAGAACGGGCGGGAGATCACAAGATCAATCTCGAGAGAAACACAAGCTGCAGTGATGAACCTCTTTCAAGTCACCGCCGCTCTCTGATCAGCACGAACAGCCGAAGTTGTAAAAGCAGCATGGTAAACTAGCGATCGATGTGTTTTTCTGTTCCGATAAAGCATTCAGATATTCGAGTCGATCTTAACGGGGAGTGTTTTTCAGTGTTTTTCGGCACTTTCCCGAAAGAAATTACCATTTCGGGAAAGTACCGAAAAAATGTAAACACCGAAATTGCGGGAAAAAAACTGACAAACACGCCTCGTTAAGATCGAGCCTTAGAGTGACCGGAAACCCGGGAACCAGGGGACGCTTGGGTGCCAGCGTCCCTTGCCAGCGTCCCTTCAAGGTTTGGTCTGAAGCGTTGGTGATATTGACGTAATCATCTTTGAGTATAATAACTCGCATTTGGATTTTTGTGCTCTTGGCGTCCCCGGTGGCTTGGTAGGTGGTCCGCGAGCCTATCAAGATCAATTTCGTGAGTTCGAGTCTCACCGAGTGCATGCTCGTAGGGACTTTTTCTTGCATAAAATTGATTAGCGGAAAGCGCGAGAGCGTGAGTTAGCTGTACATTCGATGAAAATCGACGAGCAGTGGGAATGCTGAACCCTATGCGCGATAAAAACTAAAGGCACGTACCGGGGGGGAGAAGGGACGACACCTGTGACCACGGCTTGTTCAGAAGATCGTCGAGGGTAAAACCTCCTACGAGTGGGCTGGAAAGTAAAAGTGATGGATAAAAAAAATATATATATATATATATCATGAGCGATCTTTTGTGTGGAGCATTCAATCAACGGATTGTGACATGTTTCGTCCTCCACTTTTTACTTCCTTTTTTGTGTGGTCTACGTGGATGATACATGTATGTACCCTGAGAGGCTTCTGTACATCATGAGTGCCCGTCTATGAACCGACTCAGGCTTGGCCCAATATATTATTAGTAGTGAGTGAGTGCTTCCGACATGTCATAGGCGCTCTCAGCAAATTGTTTCTTTATTGGCGGAACTGATGACGGCGTCCCCGGTGGCTTGGTAGGTGGTCCGCGTGTCTATCAAGATCAATTTCGTGGGTTCAAATCTGACCGAGTGCATGCTCGTAGGGACTTTTTCTTGCATAAAAAAAATTGATAAGCGGAAAGCGCGAGAGCATGAGTTAGCTACATTCGATGAAAATCGACGAGCAGTGGGAATGCTGAACCCTATGCGCGATAAAATGAAGGCACGTACCGGGGGGGAGAAGGGACGACACCTGTGACTACGGCTTGTCCAGAAGATCGCCGAGGGTATAACCTCCTACGAGTGGGCTGGAAAGTAACAGTGATGGGAAAAAAAAAATATATATATATATGTACACACTCACTATTGCTCTTTTTACTTAGTTAAGTGTTCACCGGGATGCATATAGTCCCCTTTTTCCTTCTCGTATATTTCCCCTTGCACGTCCCTTTTGGCTCATGCTCGGGGTAAGTATGTATGTGTCTGAGCTTTGGCTTCCCATTTTATTTATTTATTTGGGATTCTTCCCCTTTTCTTTTTCTTTTTCTTGTTCTTTTTCGGTTTGGTTTTTTCGTTGCTTCTCTTTCTTTATGGTGTATTTTGGTTGCTGGCGTATGCATGTATGTTGTGTCGGCCGCACCTAGTGCGAAGGCATGGTATTACGTAGGCTATTAATGCATCACGGTGTGTTATCTCTGTGTCGTAGTCTGTGACCACAGAGCTCGTATCTTTCTAGGGTGAAGAATCAGCACGGACACTGGGCTTGCTGGATGTCGACGAGTAGAAGAACGGTTTAATGTGAAGAACAAACACACACATATATATTCAACAGAAATAGAAGAACGGAACACACGAATGTGTGATGCAACGCAAATACATGTTAATATCCTACCCTGCTTTTTTGTTGTGTGTGTTCTTCACATTATGATTAATTAAATCGTTCTTCTACTCGTCGACATGCAGCAAGCCTAGTGTCCGTGTTGTAGTACCTGGGGGTGAAGTACACTATTTTCGACCTTGAAAACTGCGGAAATGACTGTTTGTGCACCGTTTCGATAGTGTCGTTCCCATTTTTTTTGCTGACAACATTAATTTTTCAGGTGGTGGTCTCACGACGAGTGATGTGGTGTGAGGGGGAGATGGAGCACAAATCTGTGTTTGAGGCTTGCGGTGTGTGTGTGTGTGTGTTCTTCACATTAAACCGTTCTTCTACTCGTCGAAATCCAGCAAGCCCAGTGTCCGTGCTGATTCTTCACCCTAGAAAGATACGAGCTCTGTGGTCACAGACTACGACACAGAGATAACACACCGTAATGCATTAATAGCCTACGTAATACCATGCCTTCGCACTAGGTGCGGCCGACACAACATACATACATACGCCAGCAACCAAAATACACCATAAAGAAAGAGAAGCAACGAAAAAACCAAACCGAAAAAGAACAAGAAAAAGAAAAAGAAAAAGGAGAAGAATCCCAAATAAATAAATAAAATGGGAAGCCAAAGCTCAGACACATACATACTTACCCCGAGCATGAGCCAAAAGGGACGTGCAAGGGGAAAGATACGAGAAGGAAAAAGGGGACTATGCATCCCGGTGAACACTTAACTAAGTAAAAAGAGCAATAGTGAGTGGGCCAAAATACGCTCGTCACCCACCCACTATGTAGTACTTCTTTCATAAGGATAAGAAGGGAAAAAAATCAAAATGCATACCGAACGGCCGCAGCAGTTGGCGGTACGAGTAGCAAAGAAACGTCCAACCCATTAGTCGGCCTGGTACCTTGCTACCCTATCTGCGGTCTCTCTGCTACTCTCTTCTACCGCGGTTTCCCTTCTACTCCTCCTGTTCCCCCCCCTGCCCCTATACACTTGTACGGTGTTCCCTCTACCCCTCCTGCTGTTACCCCTCCCCCCATTCCCTCTAACACTACCTGCAGCGGATGCACGGCGCTGTCTACTCAGCTTTGCCTCAGCCTCGTGCCACCTGCCCATGAACTGTTCAGCTGCTTCGAGGATTCCCCGGTACCACTTTCCCGTCTGTTTTGCTGCAGTGGGCCACAGTGCGGTCCCAACTCCAAAGACTAAGGGGGAGTCTTCCGTTGATCCCTCTGAGGCTTTGAACACTCTAAGGTCCTCAGCAATTGCCCTAGGCCAAGTCTTAGGCTGCCCGCCTGGTTTCGGGCTCCCCCCACCAGCGATCGTCCCGAACATCAACCGACTGGGCAATCGCCCCTCGTGTTGCCGCACCACAGCCCCCGCAAAGAAGAGTCGCCGTTTACGGATGGTCGTTTCGATACTTTCGCATCGTGTTATCCTGAGCGCCTTCGCATACGAGAGGGTGGTGTGGTCGGTGCGTAGTCGGCGCTGGAAACCAATGACTCGCAGAAGGACTTCGTGGTGGGCTGATCGAAGCTTGGCGAAGTGGTCCGCATTGAGGGTCCACGTCACGCAACCGTACAGCAAGGTCTCAATCACCTCGGCCTTCAGCGTCCGGACTTTCAGACTAAGCGGTGCGTTCGTCCTATCGTACAGTTCCGGACCATACCGTTTGAGGCATGCCCGCATCAGACGGATTCGTCGCTCGATTTCGAAGGAGAGGTCAGCGTTCTCGTGGATAATGCCTCCTAGGTACAAAAACTGGGTCGTCTGTTTATACTTTTGGCCTGCAGCTTCGATCGCGAGCGGTGAGGTGGTAAACGTCTGATCCGGTGTTCGTAGGAGCATCGTCTCTGTCTTCTTCTCGGATACCGTGAGACCTACTGCTTCGAAGACAGTCACGATGACTGTCATCATTCTCGCAAGGCCTTCCGCCGACTTCGAGACTATTCCTGCATCGTCTGCATACAACATGCCCCACACAGCCCTTTGCACGCATGCCAACGGTTCCTCTTTTCCGACAACCCTGTCCTCTTCGAGATGAACCAAATCCCTTACGATGCATTCGTCTTTGCTGAAGCGTACCAGCACGATGTGTATCGCAGCGGCGAAGAACACGTTGAACAGTAACGGCGATAGTACGCAGCCTTGCCGCAGTCCCTGGGTTACATTGAACCAGTCCGAGTGTTCACCGTCATCCGCACGCACGCGAGCCCGCATGCCTTCGTGAAAATTGCGAATGATTGTGAGCATCTTGGTTGGTACACCAAGGCGTGTGAGTACCTCCCACAACAGTTCTCGGTCGACAGAGTCGTACGCTTTCTGCAAGTCGATAAAGCACATGTACAGGGGGATTTTCTTCTGCCGCCCGAGCTGCTGCAACCGGCGCACGACAAACAGCATATCGACTGTTGACCGTGCGGGGCGGAAGCCACACTGTTCTTCAGGGAGTATATGCTCGGTCTCGCAGTAGCTGCTTAGACGGGACGCAACGATTTTCAGCAACACCTTGCCTGCGTGAGCAACAAGCGAAATACCTCTGTAGTTGTTGCAATCAGTTCTATCCTTCTTTTTATGAAGGGTTTTTATGATCGCATCTTTCCATTGCTGTACACGATAGCATGCATGGCCGTAGTATGTATATATACATATACATTCAACAGAAACAGAAGAACGAAACACACGAATGTGTGATGCAACGCAAATACATGTTAATATCCTACCCTGCAGTTTTTGTTGTGTGTGTTCTTCACATTATGATTAATTAAATCGTTCTTCTACTCGTCGACATGCAGCAAGCCTAGTGTCCGTGTTGTAGTACCTGGGGGTGAAGTACACTATTTTCGACCTTGAAAACTGCGGAAATGACTGTTTGTGCACCGTTTCGATAGTGTCGTTCCCATTTTTTTTGCTGACAACAACATTAATTTTTCAGGTGGTGGTCTCACGACGAGTGACGTGGTGTGAGGGGGAGATGGAGCACAAATCTGTGTTTGAGGCTTGCGGTGTACACGATAGCATGCATGGCCGTAGTAGTGTGTCATATGACCATACACTCTCGTATCCCTAAAATGCCGGGACGGAGCACGTGAGGTTTTCACCGATCAGGCAGACATTGCGTGCATCAAGTGCGAAGCGCCGTAAGGTGTTCGGCGAGTTGCATGGAGGGTTTGGGGGGGCAACTGGGGCACTTACAGAACTGGCAGAATTTTGAGAGTATGTACAGCGAGACTAATGAGTCTTATATGCTCTGGATACTCCATACCAGGTTGTGGGTGCCTGGTATTTAGGATGTTTGTATGCGGACACTGTTAAGTATAGTACTCGGGGTTCTGAGCTGTGCTCATGCTCCCAGTACTCTCCATATCTCGGCCTTCGGTGCTGCTCATACTACCATTAGACCTCGCAGTCGTGAAAACAGGTGAACGCGTTTGCGAGACAGTCATCGATTTACCACTGCCATCACGGGGCCTTCGCCGCGTGCACTCCACGGCACACTAGATAGATGTAAACAATGTTTGGGTGACACCACCTACCTACCCCAGTCTAGTAGGCAATGCGGAGCACAAGACAACAACGGAGTATATATGGGTAGCCAACTGGCACTCGATACTCTGGGTGTACTCGGAGTATAAAATATACTGAGAGCATCTGGGCACAGACCCATCATTATCTTCCTCTCTATACCCGACGCGCCCATCCGATGGGTGGTTTTGGTATTCCATTCGCAGACGCCGCGAGTGAAGCTCAAAGCTTTTCAACACAATAACAACAACACAATTAATACCATTTAAAAATAGTTCGGATCAACAGTCAGTTCGACAAGAATTAAACCCATCAATCACACGCACCGTATTGTTGTCGAGGTGCTGCTGGTGGTGGTGGGCCAGGAGACAGACTTCTTACGTGTCTTAACACGCTGAATGGGGAATTCGCTCGAAGCTCTTTCCTCCAGTCACGATAATAAGTTGATTGGGGTCGAATGGAGAGTGGCCGATATAGCTTGGGGTTTGCGGGTGGGAGGGGCGCAGAACATCCTTTCAGCACCCCGATCTCCGTTTCCTGGTACGTATTTCCAGACTGCAACCTCGTGGCACCTCCTACCCGTTCGCACGAAGCCCGGTACTTATTATGTGGTGTGTTGGACGCAGATTCCTGTGGTTCAAGATACGTATATACTTCGTGTGCAAATTCACAAAATTGGGCTCTCACAATGAATGTATCGTCGTACGTGCGAATATCCTGCGTAGGCTGAGAATATGAGGTCCAGGTTATGCTCGTATGGACTTTTTCTTGCATAAAATTGATTAGCGGAAAGCGCGAGAGCGTGAGTTAGCTGTACATTCGATGAAAATCGACGAGCAGTGGGAATGCTGAACCCTATGCGCGATAAAAACTAAAGGCACGTACCGGGGGGGAGAAGGGACGACACCTGTGACCACGGCTTGTCCAGAAGATCGTCGAGGGTAAAACCTCCTACCAGTGGGCTGGAAAGTAAAAGTGATGAAAAAAAATAATATATATATATATATATATATATATATGCCACGTTCGCAAGTATACGGTTTCACGTTAGAGAATATACATGATGTTGGTAGGGTTGTGTGTATAAAACGGAAGAGGTCAACTGATTTTGTATCCGTTTTCGGCCGGGCCTCTTTAGAATATCTTGCTTGGAAACGGAGTTGGGTCGAATAAGCTTGCCGGCTGCCCGAGGGGACGAACCAATCTGGCTTTAGTCGGTCTGCAATACATACTTGATGCATGCTGTATATTATTCATTGTACACACATTTTTTAAGTGCGATATGTATAATAGACTGCCTCATAAATATAATAATATGATACAAAAAATAAAGCCTCCGCCATTCCTTTCCGATTTCTGGTTGACAATGACCATTTCGGTGAAACCGCCGTGCGGTTGGATCGGATGAACCGGGTGCGATTCAAAAACTACGCAGCAGTAGTACAATACAATACTAACTTGTAAAATTCCGTACAAATGGAATATAGACGAGACGTATTACGCAGCTTGCAAAGTTGAGTATTAACTATTTAATCAGTCGAACTCACAGCTGACGTATTTCATAAATTTATAAAATTCATATTGTGATTCATCCGATGTATACCATGAACCATAATTTAGAATCTATTCGTACGTGTTTATTTATCAATCTTCGCTTTTTCACTTTCCAGCCTAACTCGTATTCATGCATAGGAGGTTTTTACCCTCAGCGATCTTCTCGACAAGCCGTGGTGATCACAGGAGGTACATAGGTGTGTTTAGGTGTCGTCCCTTATTCTCCCCCCCGGTACATGCCTTTTTCTTTTTTTGTCGTGCATACGTAGGGTTCAGCATTCCCACTGCTGTTAATCAATAATAATAGTCCACTTTCATCTAATGTAGCTAGCTGACGCTCTCGCGCTTTCGGCCAGTCATTTTCTTCAAGCTAGAAAAAGTCCCGACGAGCGTGCACTCGGTGAGACTCGATCCCACAGAGCAGCAGCAGCAGCGGCAGCAGCAGCAGCAAGCACACGAGGCCAGGGTCAGCGTCGCTGTACGCTCGTCTTGTTGGTCTAACCCTTGGACTCTTTGTACACGTGCTCGATTTTTGTTGTGTGTTTTCTGGTTCCCCAACTCACAATATATTATAAGGCGAAAAACATTTGTTCAACAGAGAGAGCTTCTCGTAGCAGGTGCCACCACTGCTACTGCTGTACGACATCTTCAACAGAGCTTCTAGAATTTCCTGCCTCCCCGTCCCCTCGTCGGTTGGAGGGTATAGGGCTGACTTGAGACCACAACCCGAACGTTGGACAGGAGGCACACACTCTGCCTACTATTAATAATACGGGTAGAAGAGTTGAGGTCGATGTCAACGACACGTTCGTAATATGTTTTGTTTTTTCCTGAAATTTCGGCATTTTCACGAAATTCAGCGACGACGGTTGAATCTTGTCGAGTACGTGCCTCACTCACTCAGTTGGCTCGCGAAATAATCGTCCGCCCGGCACAGAATCGTCACTATAGCAACAGCGCTCACGGAAACCATCCGTGCGGTGGTCCCATCTCATCGGCCTGACTCGTAGAGGTGCCCATGCCTTGGGGAGTGAAATCCATCACCAACTCGTCACACTTGTTTTTTTTTTTTTTTTTTTTTTAATCCTCCGGCGGATTGGTAAAAATAAAGCTTAACCCTTTTAGGACTGCAGTCCTGTTTGGGGACAAACCACTCTAATTTCAAGTAATTTGTCCCCAAAACGGGTCTACGGTTCTAAAAGAGTTAAGCTCACCACACTTCCACGTTCCCAATTTCGTGTCGTGTGTCAATTTAGCCCAATTGGGCTCGTTGACCCGTCCTGACCCCCGAGAGGAGCAGGTGCGGTGGAGATATAGCCACCCGGGAGAGTCATCTCCCCCGGGTAGTGTGGGACTTGCGCGAGCTCACCCACTAACAAAACCCAAGGCTAGGCCTTCCCGCCGGACTCGGTCCAGCTACGGTCCACCCTACCCGTTGGGACGCCCAACGAGACAAAGCCACAGATATTGCCAAGCTCAGTCGGTCGACCACCTCGGTGCGGCCACCTTGTGAACTCGGCCACGAGAGCCCAGAAAGCTTTTGCGCCTTTTGCGTTCGGCCATGACTTGCGAATGGCCTTGGTAACGACCCTTGTCAGCCTTGTGCGCTCACGAGTGGTGGCAAAGCTCGAGCGGTGGTGTTGCCCGATCATCTACAGCTTCGTACCTAAATTTCCTGAAAAGCCTTCAAAACTTCAGGACGTTATTTTTCGAGGTTGGAGTTTTTCGTCTCTTCCCAAAAAAAAAAAACGGGACCATACCGAAACTTCGGGAAAAAAAAAACTGGAAAACCCCGAGACACACGACTGCTGTACTCGCGATCTCAACGACACACGTTTGAATACATTTCGTTTTTTCCCGCAATTTGGCGTTTTCATGAAATTCAGCGACGGTTGAATCTTGTCGAGTACGTGCCTCACTCAGTTGGCTCGCGAAAAAAAATCGTCCGCCCGGCACAGAACCGTCACTACAGCAGCTAGATACCCTCGCGGAAACCATCCGTGCGGTGGTCCCATGTCATCGGCCTGACTCATAGGCAGGTGTTGGTGCCTTGGGGAGTGGCATCCATCGCCGACTGGTCACACTACAACGCCCAACGAGACAAAGTTCTCAGCTATTATTGCCCTCACCGAGCTCAGTCGGTCGACCACCTCGGTGCGGTCACCTTGTGAACTCGGTCACGAGAGCCCAGAAAAGCTACGGTATTGCGCCTTCTGCGTTCGGCCATTACTTGCGAGTGACCTTGGCAACGACCCTTATCAGCCTTGTGATCTCGCGAGTGGTGGCAAAGCTCGAGCGGTGGTGGTGCCCGTTCCTCTACAACATTGTACCTAAATTTCCTGAAGAGCCTTCCAAACTTCACGACGTCATTTTTCGGGGGTGGAGTTTTTCGTCTTTTCCCGAAAAAAATCGAGAAAATACTATTGCATGATTAATAAAAAAAACTGAAAAAACGCTCCTTTTTAAGATCGACCCTAAGATCGACCGTTACTCAGAACTTGAAAAACAAAAAACGTCATGACAGGAGCCACCACTACTATTAATATTAACATTACTAGGACCATAGTTAATAGGAGCAAATGTTGTTATTAAAAATATGTAAATATGTACCTGGTAGGTTTTTGTGTGTACCGTAAGTCCTGTTTACCATATGGTCTCCCGTTGTAGTAACTAACTTCTGTTGTACGACATCTACAGCAGAGCTTCTTCTGCTGCTTCTCCCTTCCCCTATCAGTGAGTAGGAAGGTGAGCCTGACAATACCATGCATACCACCTGCAGCATGTCTTAGGTATATACCAGGTACGTACGTGTATAAAGGATATAAACCACTGAGATGAGCTACTCAGCCAGCCGCTGCCCAAAGGTACTCCTTGTGTTCGTTTACCAACAGTAAACCACGCTGCGCTGACTAAGTAGCTCAGTGGTTTAACTTTTATAAACAAACAAGGGACACGGCCCGAACGTTGCTGTTGACAGACACATGATTTTGAGGGCCATTCCTAACGAACAAAAAAAATAACGATTCATGAGATTTTTTGTCTTGACAGTTGAATCAATCGTGATATTTTTTGTCGTGAATCATGACGAAAAAAAACAATCGACTCATGACGCCATTTTTTTTAGATTTTCCCTAACAAAAACGAACTCACGATTCGTGACTTCTGTTGTGTCTCGATGTACGCCTGATCAAGGTACTACGCAACCCAAGCGGACTAACGGGAAACGGGACCCGAAGGCCGGTTGTTGTTGTTGTTTTCTTCACATTAAGGGTAGAATCGAAATCGAAAATCGAATTGATAATAAACAAGGGGCTGATTGGTCCCTGCTCAAAACATGTTCCCCATTGTTTTTTAGGTTCCGAAAAAATGAACGATTTACAACCCAATGCCAAAATCAAAAAATTGACGGCTGGGAATCGAAAAGAAAATCGAAAGCACGAACAGCAACAATTCAGCTCGTCCTACTGGTCAGCGCAGCCACGTCTAAATATCACATCAGGACCGCCGTACACAGCATCCAACCCACAGCTCGCACGGCAACACAGCCGCACAGACCCCCCGTAAACAGCCAGCAGGCGAACCACAACATCGGCCCCGACGTTCTCGGGTCTTTGTTTCCCGGCATTTGAACCAGAGCGAACATAGTTTGAGGAAAATTTAGGATGATACCCTCGAGAACGAGGTCGGAAGTTCGTTCTCAGTATAATTTCAAGTTTGATCTCGGGGCGTCAACGTTGGACGCGCCACCACCTTCTTCATGGGAGGCCCAACGACCTCCCAAAATCGAATTGCCGTCGCGTTTGCCTGCTTGTGTGGTGGATCTGCGTTGCCGAACGCTAGATCGCCGGCATGTGTGCACAGATGCGAACGGCCTACTAGGTTGTGCTCTCCGTTGCTTTTCGCCTGGACTTCTATTTTCATTTTTCGATTATGTTTGGACACCTCGGCAATTTCTTATCGAATTCGAAATTAATTCAATTTTCGATTTTCGATTTCGATTATGTTTGGACACACCCTAAACCGTTATTTCTACCCATCGACATGCAGCACAACCAGTCAGTGTCCGTGCCGATTCTTCAATCCTACAGCAGAAGAGATACAAGTTCCGTGGTCACAAAGCTACGCCACAGAGGAGATACTACGTTGCCACGTACACAGTGAGCAGTGCAATGCCATGTCATCATACTGGATACGACAGGCACGACATACACCGGTGTGGGGGCTTGGCAGACTCTCTGCTTCTCTCGTATGCCGCTTGTGGACAACGGGTGGCTACCCAAAGACACCGCTGGGCACGGGCTAACGAGCACGTTGTGGCCTCCAAATTTTGAGGATGAGGAGCCACACAGCTCGAAAACAAAAGCCATAAGGACTGAGAATGTCACAGGCCAGGACGGGCAGATGGCCTACGCGATGAAATCTCGCGGACCGGGCTTGGCCGACTGTCGGTGAGATTGGAATCTCGCAAGCCGTGCCTCACTCGCGAGAGTTGGCTCCACCCGCAAAAATCGTTGGGTTTGAAATATCGGGAGTTTTTTATTTGAAATATCACGAAATCCTGACGTTTTTCGGCTTTTTTCGTTAGAACTGAAATGTCATGGATCGTGACCTTTTGTCATGCCAAAAAGTCAGGAACCGTGATTTCTTTTCGGTTCGTTAGGAACGGCCCTGGGTACTCGTAGAGTTGGGTTTCATTAGGTAGAACTCAAAGAACGAAAACCGTCATGATATTTTACAGTTCTGTTTTTTTTAACCATGGCCCAGCCATATTCTTACACACCACGTTTCCGCACCTAGCTCGGCCAACTCTCAGCGACATACAACCGCACCAGCACGATAACTTTCGTTAGTGTGTGCGTGCACAGAGCCCGCCTGGACTGGCATTGGTGCCGTGTGCGTTGAGCGCAGTGGACAAACGTGGCCGAAGAACAAGGGTTGAATCACACACACACCGCACACACACTTCAAAAGAAAATATAAAACAAGGCACTCTATACTCTATACTCTCGTACGATCCATTATGCAGAGGCTTTTTCCCTTGGAAGCAAGGAAGAAAGGCTCGCGCTTCACGCTCGCGCGCCTCATTGCAGTAGTAGTAGCATCCGTGAGTACCATTATTATTATAAAAATGGAACATAGACGAGACGTATTACGCAGCTTGCAAAGTTGAGTACCAGGTATCAACTATTTAATCAGTCGAACTCACAGCTGACGTATTTCAAAAATTATTAGAAAAAAAAAATCACCGGGGCGACCGGCTATATACTATATTCAATACGTCTGATATGGCATGTTGTTCATGTCTTCATGTTGAATCAGTATTTATTTTCATTCCACTTTCTACCCAACGAATCCAGTACACCCAATGGCATGTTTTATTTTTCCCCGTCCAATTTTATTCTCATCGCCCTTAAATTATCTCTGCCTCCTATCAAGGGTCGCTCTAATCGGAGAATATTTGTTCCAGAATTCCCAGATTTGTGAGGGGTTTCTGTTTCTCGTAATTTTTTCATCTTCCAGATTTCCTGGATAATTTTATCTGAAGTAAACTTATGTAAAATTCAAATTTTCCTGATATTTTCGCTGTGTAAAAAGTCAATAATTGTCGCCTCGGCATATTGATAGAATACCCAATGACAATACGTAGTTACTGGGCTCTGACATGGAAACTAGTTCAATCCTCAAATCCCCTGCTTTTCCACTATGCTTCGAGGTCTAAAAAATCCTTTTTTTTGCGTGGTCCCCTCTCCTGCAAAACAAGTCAAAACCATATTTAGCTTCGTAGCCCATCCATCATGTACGAGTACTCAACATTTTTTTCGGGTAGATATAATCTGGCTCTGTAGATTTCCCCTCGTCAAAACCTTTCCAATTCGATACTCCACCTGTCTTCCTAATGTCTGCTCTGGTTCGCGTCAATTTCGTGTTATGTTCCGTTCGGGACAAAGGGACCCAGGGCCTGCTTCAGTCTTGATGTACCGCTACAAGCTGAAGTATTGTACCTTCTGTGCTGAATACTGGAAATATGCATCTCGGCCTCGTGTGCATGAGTTTGTGCTTCAGTTTTCATGCCACCAGACGTTATAATAGTAGCTTGCCCAACAGGACACGTGCTGGTTGATTCGGGTCTCAGAGTGATAGACTGCTCGTGTCCAGGAAACTTGTGTGCATCGGAGCATCAGTCGGCACGAGGAGTTTCTTCGTGGAGGCATTATTTCTCGGTTATCTTCTTGTCAGCGACCCTTTGGATAGTACGTTGACTGTGTGCTTGGCATAGATTCTGCATTTGCTCCGCATGACAATCTCCCTGCCAGTCTTAAGCGTTGATTAAAGTCTCGACTGTAGAGGAGAATGTCATCGTGGCAATTTTCCACTCCGTTCCCTCGTAACCCACTCGACAACGCGGTCACCATGCTCGAACAGGGTGGTGGCAGGATCTTCGGTCCGAGCCACACTACGCATGTACTCCCGACGTTGACCGAACGCGTCAAGCAAAAACCGTCTTGTGGCGATCTTCCTCTGCGATGGGTAGCTGGAAAAACCCCCACACCAAGTCGATGGAGGTAAACCATGAACACCCCTGGCATTGCTAAACAATATCTCGCATGACGCCGGGACCTCCATCACCTATGCTAATGAGGCCGTTTAGCGCGCGGGTAGCCCTGACACAGACACAGTGTACCATCGTTTTTAGGTACGGTTACGCATCTGGATGCCCATACGGAGATCGAATTCGAATATTCTCCCGCTTCTCCAACAAATTTTTCTCTCTCTGAATCGCGTCTGCCTGTTCTGGGGAGAATCCCTGCTGCTCTACTGCTACGTGTATCGGCAGGCTGTGGTCATCGATCAAGGTATTCGCAATTCTATAAACATGCAAGACCCTACGCGCTTTGGGTCTTCCGGGAAAAGGCCGGCCACAGTTTGCGGTAGGAGAGTGTGCAGCAGCTGTGATTTTCGGGTTGCGCTGAGCTGGCCTACCATGCTAGCGTAAGCAACCGCCGTTTGCACCGATGAGTTACCGGCCGCTTCCAGGGGCATGGCTACGTCGGATGGACGGACTACGGAGCGGGGTGGCGGACGTGAGGTGTACCAACAGCGCTCAAAATCGGTCGACAACACGTACGTTGAAGGCGATTACCTTGGCGATGGGGTGTCCGCTTCGGCCTACCCCCGAAAATCGACCCGTATTCACTACCCTACAATACAGTAAAGTGCCGGGCTTCCATCAATGCACCCCTCGTGTTAATTCTATCCCCGCTCCAGTATCTGTATCATATTCTTCAACCGGCTGGATCATTACCAGCTGTTTCTCACTAGGCTGCGGGCCGTGTACGTACACTTCCGCCTTGTTTACCAGGAAAAGTTCCCATTGTAATGTGCCGTCGTCTTCCATCGCAGCTTGTCCCTGGGAGCAGGCCGGCAACGGCGGGACGTCTGGCTGAACGCACGGGTGCACGACCTGGGCGGTGCCATGTGTCCTTACCGCGTAGTACACTTCCCGTGAGTGCTTACCTCCGGCACTCCGTTACTGAAAAGGCACTCACGGCCCCCCCGGCGAAGATTGAAAGTCGTTGCTTTTGTCCAGTGACATGACGCTCTGGTTCGCACGAAAGAAATTTGCGCCTTCAATAAAGCAGTCTGGAAGATCTTGCATTACCCATACCTATGTGTTCCTCACGCGGTCTTCTGAGGTTAACACGATGGACAGCACTGTGAACCCTAATATCGACATTCCCGGAACCCCACTGCTGGCGAGGTTTGCTGCTAAAAGGGCCCCTTCTTCTTTGCTACTGAGCTCTCCACTCACGGCGCTTCCCCCCCACGATTGAAGGCTATTATCAAAAGCCAACGATACGTAGTTACCTCCTCCTGCTCCTGTATTTGTCAACACCCTCGCCGGGATCCGACTTCTTTTTTACGGGGGCCCCAAATCGTCGCGTGGACCAACAGTCGTTGGCTATTTCTAACTGCAACCAGCTGCTCTTCTAAGGCCCCAAGCCCTGTGTTTCCCGACGGGCTGACCCCCGAGCGCCCGAGTCCTTGGAGGGTACGCCGAAGAGGCGGCACGGCCGACGACGCCAATTGGACGAGTTTCAAGGCTTACGTGTTCCTCAGACAGGCTACCGCCCCCGGGGCGCACCTTGAAGCGCCATAGTCGTTCTCTTCTACTGGCTCAAAGGCTTGTCTCGTTGCGGTGGCCGACATCCCTGCCATCTCGCCGGACATCGCGTAGAGATTATTCTTGAGGCGCGTCGCAGCTAAATCTACATTTCTCAGCCCGGTGCGCCTTCTCTTAGACCCGGTGGTTCTGAAGGACCCCACCGAGACGATGGTGGGATCGTGGCTGAATAGGTGCTTTGCTTTTGGGCAGTTCTTGTTGAAAGCTAAATGAAAGCAGCACTGATGTGGAAGTTAGAATTCTTCTTCATCTTGCCGTGACGAAGCTACCCTTTGTCGCCCCATCCGCGACACTTCTCTACGGGTTTCGATCTTTCCGTCTTGCGGCAGGGGCCCTCTTGACCCCGTGACGCACTCGCGGGTCTACTTCTCCCTGCGTGTTACCCAAGGGGATCCCATGTCTGCTTGAGGTCGATGTCGGCTGGTGTTTATGAAAGAAGTGACCGAAGAGTCTTCCTCGGTCTTGCTCGCATCCGTCAACGGCGGCTGTATCTTTTACGTAAATTGAGAGGCTACTTTGTAGGCCGCCTCGAGCAGGGTGTCAGCAACTGCGGGATCCATCCGCATCTGCCCCCCGTGAGGCTGCTGAAAGGCCACGACGGTGTACTCTTCCGGCTGGCTAAGCATCCGGCGGAGGCAGGTCATGGAATCTCCGCCTGCGGATGCTAAATGTCGGGCCGACCTGGCACCTGCGGTGGTGCGCGAATGTTCGCCGGCGTTTCGTAGGATGTGCGTCTCTAGGAGATTAAACCCACCCAGTCTATAACAACGCCTACCGCAATGCCCCCTCTGGTTACCATACTCGGGCTGTGCGGATTAGCATATTTTGCGCGCAAGGGCCAGACTTCGGTCCGCACCTCCACCGCATGGGCGTGTAAAACCGCTTGGCATGCCGGGCTGGTTAACGCGCTAGGCCGGAATAGGCGGACGACTCTCTCGAGGAGTTCGAGGAGATGTTTCTCGGACACATATCGCCAGAAGTACGTTGCCTTATCGGGTGATGACGTCCGGGGTCAGCAGTGAGCACGCGAAATACCAGAACCAGGCGCCGCGATGATGTCCTCTACGCCTCCGAGCCATGGACTGTTACGGGGGCGATTGTTTCTTGTGCTGTTTGTACGCTATCCGACTGCAACAACCCCTCTCGCGTGAGTACGCGTAGCCATTCCGTCATCGTAACTTGCGGAGGTAATTGTTGGCGAAAGATCCCGTCGATTTGAGGCACAGAGACGGCTCCGTGGGACATCAGCTCGTCACAGGCAGACAAGGAGTTGCTGAAGAGGTCCTGCAGCAGCTCGCGGCGACGGGGTGACATGCCATCAAAGGCTGGAAGGCGGTGGGAGTAGCTCCACGGATTGAATGTGTCAACCGGTACGGCTGAGGTGCTACCGTCAGTGGCTCTACGTACCCTCGATACCTTGTCTTGAATTAGGACCCCGCTGTTCAAGATAGAGAGGGGGGGAGCTGCCTTCCGCTTAGATCGTAAACGTTTTGTCCTGAATCCGCTTGATTTGTTTAGTAGTCGAGTCTACGTTACCACGGGACGGTCGGTACTCACCTACCCCAACCGGTGCTTCTGCCTGCGGGTTTCCCGGTGCGGGCCCGTAGGGGTGTTGCCCTGGATACTGGTCCGGGGGACCGTACCCGAACTGCTGCTGTGGGTGCGCCTGCTGTACTGTGGGCGGGGCCGTACTTGTTGATCCTGCTCCCCTCCCCACGACACAATGCGACAGTCTACAGGACAGCCGTCCGTCACAACTACTGGCAGCAGCCTGTGCACACCCGGAGCCTCACGCCCAACCAACCCCACCTGTTCTGCAACGTGACTGAATATTGAACGGTTTAATCCAGTTGAGGGAAAACTTGGTTTTTGAGCGTGGTGGTGTCGGTGTCGACGCGTTCTACGATAGAGGTAGCACCTTTCCGTTTTTTTGTTTTGTCTGAATGACGGACTGCCAGTCTTGTTTCGAAGGATGACGTTTTTCTATACTTGGGCCAAGAGATTTTTCAAGGGGGTGCAACTTGATTTTTGCTGAAGTTAGCTTTTCGGGTGAGGTTTTAGTGGAGCTCCTTAAGTGAGGACCCTCAGAAAAATTAGCATGAATCTCTATCGCAGAACGGCTCTGTAGTTATTGGTACCTTGGCTGATAGTGGAAGCGGAGTTTCAGACCCATGCCCAGCCGCCCAGGTTGTAAGGGGGTGAAAGGTGAAGGGCGTCCATGATGGGGTGGTTGCGGTGGGCCAGACGTGGAGCGGTGACGGTGTGGAGTTCACGGATGAGGCGGTAGGCGCGTTGATGGCGCTCGGTGACAAGTTTAGTATAGGGTACTACGATATGGCGTGCGCATGCTTATCATTCGGTAGGGGGGGGGGGGGGGGGGGGGGGGTGAGAACCATGAGCATTGTACATGAAAACAAGGCCAGCGATATAGGAAATATAGCCATCATCCATGCATTGCCGATTGCAGCAAAATCTCTCCCGTTTGTTGTCGGATTGCTTCGTGTTGTCGTGTACGAATAGGATAGCTACAGGAGCAAGCAGCTGCGTACCTCGTGCACGGCCACCGTGGGCTGCAAATAGCGCTGGAAGGGCGAACGATTAGTCGTGGTACGACTATCCTCCGCGTTTTGTCTATACAGCCGAAAGTACTATCAGTCAGTGGCGCAATACGAGCTTGCCGCCACGTGCGAACAAAAGTTTTCGAAGTCGAAAAAAATGTTGATGCTCCCTCTGCAGCTCTCGTGTTGAGTAAAATCTTTAGTCATCTTCCGCGTTGAAACAGAACGTGGAAAGTAATTTGGCGTGTGGCGTGTGTTGGATCACTCAGGTGCACGGGTGCTTCGCGCGTTGCCTCGCTCACTAAAAGCGGTGGGTAGATACCCAGAAAGCCATGAAACTGGAGAGAGATAGAGCAACACCAACCACTTTATTCTACGAACCAAGTGAGTCAAGTGCGAGAAAAGGGGCTCGCATCCCCTTGCTGTGGGACCCAAAGAAGTCATCCACACACGAGTATGGATCCCATCCAGAGAGACATAACTCTCTCTCCGCGATCTCCTTGGATCCGTGAATCACACCTATCAGCCAAAAAACTTTTTCAGACTAGGATGCGACTATGACCAACGGCTATCTATGTCGTACAGCTGTGTGGCGTGTCGTAATGATGGCACTTTGCAGCAATCATTGTATCTCACTCATCACTCGTGACAAGCAATACGTGCAACCTCGAAATCTTTTTTTATTTTTCCCAAATGTAGGCACACCCACTCCTTGAATTCTGCAGATTCGAATGCTGTCTTTCTCACATATTTATCGACTGTACTTCCTGCATGAGACCATATAAAACCCGTAGTGCACGCGATCGAAGTATCACGCACACATGGCGGTATTACCTACTGAGTTGTAGGGCTAAAATATCGATCGATTACCAGCCCAGGGTAATCAACACTCTGCCCCCCTCTGAATGGCGGGATTTTTGGGGCGTCGGCACCGTGTAGGGCCGTAAGCTGACCTACCCGCTTCCTTTCAATTCCTGAGGAACCAAGGAAATATGGTTTTAGGGACGCACGCGCAAGCGTTTCTATGAAAGAAAAGTTCGAAGTGAGAGTCGAACCAGTGTCCTCGACGACGTCAAACGTGAGGGCATTACCTACGGAGCTACAGGGGTGAAAGACCGATCGATCACCCGGTCCAGGGTATTCCTTGTGACGCACAGCGTGCAAAGATGAGTTTAGCCCATCTCAACGATAAAAAATTTGCCTTCTACTTTTTTTCATTTTACAGCTATGATGGAAGAGGGGCTTTGCCGTGACGGGTTGACACCCGCCTGCGACTTCGCATGCCCGTAACGGTCGAGGATGGAATCAATGGGCAGACAAACAGGGCTGCAACTGTGACATTATTGCCAAGGGTTGCATTCAAACTGTCAATGCTACTTTAGCAGCATCACCATTCCAGAGGGGGGGTTGCATTCAAACTATCAATGCTACTTTAGCAGCATCACCACTACAGAGTGGGGGCCGTTCTAAGAAACGCCAACTTGGTGTCGAGGCTCCAAATCGTATGTTGCGTCTCGTCGTCAGGTACATTTTTTATACGAACCATGTTCATCATTGATTTGTATTTTCTCGGCCAAAATGCAACCGCTTTCAGCGTTTCATGTTTCTTATTTTTGCAAGGTTGACAGCTAAAAAACGGGGTCTCACGTACGTACGAGTAAAACATGCAGAGCAACTCACTCCTATAAATGTTGACGCTGTATAATATGTTGTGTTGTTTTGGCAGGAGAGGAGACAACGTTGAACCCACTGCTGTCAGCGTATTCATCTTTCACAGTCTTCGTGACGGCAACACTTCACAAATAAATATTGGTATTTTGTTTGCGTTTGTTACTATTACGGGGGTCTATAGATAATAAGACCTATGGTACACACAAAAACCTATATATGTACGTATTTTTACTAACAAAATTTGGTCCCATTAACTATGGACCCCCGTAATATTAATATTCGCCAAGCTCCGGATCAGTCGCTTCGCTTCTCTTGGGTAGCGGCCCGATCGCATCTATCTGTTTCTTGTACGCCTGTTTCTTATCTTGCTACCCAACATATTTCATATTTCATGTGTTGACGATTTGAGCATTTTTTTTCGTTTCTTCTTTAAGGTCGCAGAGGATCTTTATCAATCCTCCAATCCAATCCCCGGATTTCCGGCTGACCCTAATCCGTAGATGTTTCAGTGGAGCACAAAATTCAGTCGCGATTTGCACTAATCGTGTTTGGACGTTCGACTGGTTCATACCTTAGAAGCGAGCGATTGATACAGCTTGGTATCTCTTTCTCAGCAGCGTGTGATTATATTCAGCTTGGCCGAGTGTGCTTCCTCACCTGAGGCCTATGATACACACCTGGATTTTGAGCTGGTTGAGTGGTCGAAAATTGTCGATATTTGGGGTTTACAAAATGATGAGCAAAACAATAAGCCCAACCTAGACGTTTGCACCTCGCCTGCAGGCAGCTACTACAGCTCCTCACGAACACTCAGACAGAGCCGCGAAACTGAGGCATGCTCTTAATGGGGTGTGTGAGGGTGTCGGGTGCACCAGGAAGCAGTGGTAAGCGACCAGAAACGACTCATGAATAGTTTTCTTCATTAACCCAACAGCACAAAACATCGTAAAATCGCAAAAAGAACAAAACAAAAATGACGAACGGGCGCCTATTAAGTATAGTGTAATGACTGCCTCACCGATGAAAAAAAGGATTGCACACCATGTTTTCTGCTCTCCTGACCGAGACGTTTTGAGCTGGCGTTTTTGAAAACGGCGCGGACAGGGAAAATTAGAAATCAATCACGCTCCGGTACATAGGGGTATTAAGTTTGTGGGACCAAGAAAGTTTCGAAATACGTATATTTTTGCAAGTGCTGTACCTTCCTCTATTAATAGTTCCCAGTAGTAATACTTGTAGTTTGTAGATTTTGGCTACGTAAATGTCCACGGGCGCCTACTCAACATCAGGTCCCCGCGAGATCCTCCGTCCCATTGACATATTATGCTGACGTATATGCTACTACTGGCGGTATGACCCAGCAGTAGCAGCGGCAAGAGTTGAAGCCTGCCTGGGCTACAGCAGCAGCCGCACTGCCCATGCGTGGAAAAACAACAACAGCAGCAGCAGCAATAGCAGTATCCTGGTGGACAAGTGCAGGGTATATAGCAAGAAGAAACACGGCCAGAGTTACGCGGACGCTAGCTACCACTGTCGCCAGAGTTCGAACGGATTTTGCGGCTTGTGCAGTAAAATGACGATGCAATCGATGGGCTCAAGCTTGACACAAAAAATGGAACCATCGTTGATTTATCGAAATGCCTCGGAATTTGTATCGCACCGAGGTCACTTCTTCTTTTGGCTGCCGGAATCTCGGGGGTAGAGTTGGTCGCAACATTTCTTGAGACCATCCCACCCACCCGACGTAGCATTAGTATCCCTACGCTTGTATACCCAATAGATCATTTCGCAGGTACTAACCCCGCGCAGAGTATGTGACACCCTACTGTACCCAGCGCGGGAGGGAATACCAGACGAGACCTCCTACCCGGCGCAGGAGGCTTCATCCAATCCAATATTATCATTAAATGATCCAGGGTAGAGAGACAGAATACAACAGCAACAGTGTCTTACCTGGCACGAATTGTTTGTATACAAAATCCATACGAGTAAAAATGGATCCCACAGCCAGTCGACAGCAAAAAGGAAATGAAAAAAAAATTGTTTTAAACTAAAAGAAAAGTAAACGGTGTTGCCGAGACTCGAAACCTCGACCGAAAACTCAGAATTTATCTCATTGTTGTTGTTTTAGTATTAACTTTCAAAACAACCAGTCCATGCCCACACGAAGACACGAAGGTTCTGGAGCCCTACTATACAGCAGGAGACCATAGTAAATAGGACCAAAAATTGTTGGTAAAAACATGGAAATATAGATATATAGGTTCTTGGGTGTACCGTAGGGCCTATTTTCTATGGTGCCCGGAATTAGAAAGATCCGAAAACTCATAAAAAGTCAAAATCTGGCGGGGGAGCACGACGATTCTCTGAAAATACATGAGGCGAAGAAGGTGCACACATTGAGATGAAATCAATCTACATCATAAGTAACATAGACTATAGGTTCTTGTGTGCACCGTAGGTCCTATTTACTACGGTCCCCGGTACTAGAAAGATCCGAAAACCGATAAAAAGTCAAAATCTGGCTTGGAAGCACGACGGTTCTCACATGAAAAGACATGGGACGAAGAAGGCGCACACATTATTGAGATGAACTCAATTTACATAATAAGTAACACGGTACGAAGCGGGTTCAACTACAGCATGAAGAGTTCCACCCGTTCCCACAACTCACCAACTCGTGGTTCCTGACTACACCGGTTGCTGTCTGGAGTGCTGCCTGCTTCGTATAAAACGCACGGTATAGTCGTGAGCGCAGAGAGGAACACGCCTCTTGTTGCTGTCAGAGTGAAGACTCGCGGGCATGCAGTGAAAAAATAGGAATCGAATCAAAAACCACCATACAAATATCGCCGCATCTTCCCAGACTGTCTGACAACGTGTAGCACGGCTATGATACCACGTCCCTGATCATTGCTGTTGGGTCATTCCGTCATTCCCCATGAAAGGTACCTGTATGCATACAGCTCTAGTACTTCGCAAACACCAGTGACGTGGTAAATAACAGGTGCTACTGCCTCGTTAAAAAATCCGGAAAAAAACGATTATCGCTGCTCTCGTGATGGTGAGCGCGCCGGCCGTGGGTCTCGGTGTGCCGTCCTGCTGCCGTTCTTCATGACCGCCTCGGTGCCTTGGCCCACTTAGCCCTTCCTTCGCACGTGCTCCCGCTGCACCCCATATTCAGTCGGTTCTCCTTTTCCCCCGTCCCAAAATTCAAAATGCTCCTCGCAACTTGCGGTTCTGTGCTGAAAAACAAAAAAAAATCGCGCAGGGTGGGTTCAATCCGTCTCCTCCCCGCTCGTCGACGCCAATCCTCCCTTTTCCTTCGTCGTCGATTTCATCCTCCTGCCGGCGCAGTTAGATTGTGCCGTAGTTTGGATTGTGGAGGCGCCTGCCTTTCTCGCACGGACACTACGATTGAGCATTGCTGCTCTGCCGCTGCTACCCTAAAATGACGCGCAAATTGTAGCTGTCCACGCCTGACGCACCACGCACCCTCCAACTCTTCTGCCGCGCCTATAAGCCTTGCGGCCACACGCAGTATATCACTCTTTGAGCGAGAGTCCGGCCTTACACGCGCCAGAGAGAACTACCCCGCACGCTATAAGCCCAGTGGGGCATCCGTCGAGTCATGCCTTTGACCGAGGCAGCGAGGGGAACTCCAGCCACTGCCGCGGCAACTTCCTCTTGGAAGAAGGGCGATATGTACGTATTTAGACGTACCTGCAGGAGTAGGAATTGCGATGTCGGAACAACGATTTGGCCTAACAAATTATTTGAGCATGCCATGGGCGCGGCAGAGGCCGCCACTGGCAGAGTCGGGAGAGGCGAGCCAGACGAGGCATGTCCGACAAACAGCTCCCCAGAGGTGGACCTCCTCTCAAGTTAGGTCGTTGTTGGCTCGAAACCCAAAGTACAAAAATCAACTTTGAAACGACGGCTGAAGGGGAAGGCCAAAGGTAAGGACCAAATGTATAAGTACTCGCACGTGTGCATGGTACTTATTACGTTCTACCTGGGTATCTGGTACGTAATACCGTATCTGAGGAATATGTTGATCGCCCCGGTGCCTGGGGGCCCGAAACAACGGATCAAACTATGATAAGATTGGGGTGATCAACCGTCTACAAGCAGCGTGACCGCCCAGCACAGTACGGGTGTGATCGCACTTCACCTGTGCACTACGACTCCTCTTTCATCGTAACTCAGACGTCAATTTGTAACATGCCCCAATCTCGCGGTGGCCGTTGCTTTAATCGTCACTTGTGTGCCGTCAGTTCTCCCCTCCAAAGTCCCATATGAGACACTGGTGGTTAACTTCGAAAACTGTACCTGCAGTACGAGTAGTCGGTGAAGGCCGGTTTAGACGAAATATCTGCACGATAACAGCAGCTTAGCGCTGCAGCAGGAGGATTATGTCCGATGTAAATACACCATGAAATATACCGATACGCTACATTTCGTTGAGTGCTCTCGTTTGGATCGTTCAAGCGATGACTGTGACATGTTGCAGAGGATTGCACACGCCTTTTTAGGCGTTATCGCGAAAAAAAATGGCTTGGGGTGGAACCATCAAAGGCTTCACTCTCTCCTCGTTCTATCTTCCAATGCGATGACGGTAGAGAATATCATCTGACTGCGGAGCAGTCAGCGCATCCAGACTTGCAATCTATGAATGCAGCAGAAATGAAGCTCGTTCATGATCTGGTACCAGAGCCAAGGAAGGGTGTATTCGAAAGGGTCAACTCAAGAGGGTCAAGAAAAGTTCGAAGATGAGATTCGCCAGCTTAAGCAACTCGTTCAGTTGGTGTTGGAGCAGAGGCAGGCGTTCGCGATGCACGACATGAAGAATATGATGGGCTAGTTCATGAGGGATAATGGATAACAGCCGATCGGAGTACGGCGGCGTTGGGGCAGTGCTGCTGTAGAGAAGAGCCCACGAGGGGCAGGGCCCACTCTTCTACTCCTTCTCCGGCAGCGCTGGGGGTAGCGCTGCTATAGGGGAGACCAGTTGCCGGGCAGGATTCGCTCCCTTACGAGAGACTCTTGCTACTGCTACTGGATACATTGGCCAATCGGAGCCAGGCAGCGCCGAGGGTAGCGTTGTTGTAGGCGGGAGACCACGAGGTGCTGGACTCACTGCTGTTCGAGAGACCCATCTGCTGCTGGAGGCATGGTACGAGATGTTCTTTAGTAAAAAGACGGACGAGTTTGTTGAGAACGTCTCGCGAAAATTCGGCGGGACGGGACGCGGAAGAACTCCAGCTCCTGTCGAGGTTGGCCCAGCGAGGGGTCAGCCAGATCAGCCATGGACGGCTGGAGACAGGGATGCATGCCCCAGCAACGTGGTGACTTAGCCGCGACTGCCTGTGGCGATGGCAGCAGCGCCAAAGCCACCGAAGGTAGTATAGTGCCTCGCGGGGAAGTGCTTCTGGTGTGGCAAGAAGGGCTATAAGACCGTAAACTGCAAGGAGAAGCTGTGCAGCGGTTGCAACGGACGGGGTTACACTACTGATATCTGCCTCACGTCGAAGGAAGAAGCTGTGCTCGCGGTAACGAGCAAGGTTGGCGGGAGGGACCACGACGGTGATGATAGTACGGGCCTCAGATTTCAAGGCCGAAGAGACAGGAGAGTACAGGAGTGATGGTTGGGGCAGAATGGGACAAGGGGTATCGGTTTGCCAGGTGGGGTACGAAGCCTGGATTTGCGATGGGCGTCTAACCGCATGAGGCCTTCAGCAGACAGTACGACCACTTACAGAGAAGGCAACCGCACGGCTCAACTTGCTCGATCGAAGGATACGGTGATATTGGTTTTCGGTTCGGACAAAGTCTCTTGGAAATGCTGCTGACTAACGTTGCGCACGTGCGGGACCTCGGCTACCACCTATTCCCCTGCCGACTCTCATTAAAACCGGCCACACGTTCGGAGGGCGCCCCACGGTGGTTGTCGTTGAACTCAAGTCAGAGCGCTCGATCGTGTTTCCGTACAGTGGGACCCTGTTCAGCCCTTACGGCTACAGGGTAGACAGCGGTAGTAAGGAAAATGCCTGTACTGTACTCACCACGGGGTAACTACCCAACAAGTCCGCGATTAACGTCAACAAGTGCCGTTGCGCTGCTGGACACTCTCACGACGTCCTAGTCTGCAAGACCGCGTAAGCAGCAAGGGATCGTTCTCGGGGCGGAGCTGCCGGATTGCAGGGGGTGTTCCATGGCGAAGGGTCTTCGCAAGAGCACATCAAGCAGTCCACACACACACGAGCAGAAATAATCTCGGGAAGATAGTTTGTAGGTTTGAGCGGACCTAAGTTGGTAGAGTATCTCGAGAGGAAGCGGTATACTCTCCTAGTCCGCGACCATGTTTCACTGCATACGCAGGTTTGTTTAATTCGACACAAGCCGAACGCTGCGGAAGTGCTCGAACAGTTCCTCGTGGATGCTCGTGCAGTCGGTGTCCCTTCCAAGCTGATAATCGTCCGATCAGATGGGGGGGATGACTTCCTCGGTGGTAAGTTTGGAGACCTGTGTTTATCGCGAGGTATCAAGCAGGAATCCACGAAGGACGGCAGTCCCCAATTCAATGGAATACCACAGCACGCGCTAGGTTTGATCAAGATACGGGCCGAATCCAAGCTTGTGAGCGTTTTCCCGGCGTGGAATCACCGGCAACTGCGTTGTTGTGAGCAGAAGCGTCTCACTGGGCGTGCGACGCGGTCGTACTTCTAAAGCTTTCCTCAATCCTGGTTATTGCAGGGCAAAGAGAGAGAACCAGTTGCAGTTGAACGCGCCGAAGTGTTTTTACCTTGGCCCTGCACCTAACTACCCTCGAGACCCTGTACAAGTGCTGAATAGACATTGCACCATACTAATCAAACGAAATATCACCTGGCAACGCGTGTCACCTGCGCCACGTGTAACTGCCGAGACGAATGACTCCCTGCCGACGGAAGAGAGGGGTTCCGAGGCAGACGACGGGAGAACGTCGGATTGCGGTGGTGGGGAGGTGGTGGATGAGCTAGACGACGATCTATCTCACCAATATGATCTCGACGTGACGTTGACTTTAGGTCTGAACGCGGTTTTGCAGAAGCGCACACAGCAGTCACTTGCCACCGGCGATGCTGGCGACGGGACAGCCAAGACGATGAATTCGCCTCAAGGGCGTGCGGTTGACACCTCGTCGACCACGGCAATGAGGGCCGAAACGCTCGAGATGATGTGGGTTCGCCTCAAGGGCGCGTGGTGGACGCCTCCTCGGCCCCTGAAGAGACGGCCGGAAGCGACCCAGGCGCAGTATGAACCTCTGGCACCGACTAAAGAAACGGTGAGGTTCCCCCCGCGGTCCTGTCGGGGAGGGAAGAACACCGTCTCAGCAACTGGAGACGGCTCCCGGCGACAGCAAAGGGCCGGACCCGGGGCCAGAGCCAACGCTTGGAAGGTGAACCTGTTCAACACCAGCTAAGGATGGGCCCTGCGGTCACGGACGCGCTGCATGCGGCAGCGTACGAATGGACGAAGTCTGAGGGTATCGTGAAAAGTGCATTCTGCACGACCGAGGACGCCGTGGCCGTGGTGGCTGAAGGGCTTGCTGCAAAGAACAAAGGAGAGTTGAGCGCATGCCGAGTGCTTATCCCTGAAGATGTTGAACCGCCCCCGTAGTCCGTACGTAGCAGGTGAAGAGCGTTCACAATAACGGCGGGCACGAGGCATGAAGATTGAATTGAGCGGTCACAAAACGACCAGTGCATGCGAAGCCTCGATAGTGCCACAGGGCGGAAACCTGTAAACTGGGTACTACAAGACGGACAAGGATCGATCGTGAAAGCAAAGACTAGATTCGTGGCTAAGAGTTATAGCCAGGTGCAGGATGTAGGTCACTTTCCAACATTTGCACGGACTCCCTCGTCAGCGAAAATTAAAATAATGATGGCGGCTCACAATGAACAAGGTTCAAATATTTTCCATTTAAAAGTCGCGCACGCTTTGATTTGCGCGAAACTCGACGCCGAAACATGAAACTACCAGGTGGGAGGGGTGACGTGTTGGGAAAGATCGCGGCCTCAACCGATCACTGCTATATTGTCAAAGGCAGAGCGGGCGGCAGTGGGCCGGATTATCGGCAGAGACGGTGGTAGAGTACGATATGAAGCAATGTAGAAGTGATCCGTGTGTTTTTCGCATGGATATGGACGGCAACGTAAAACTGATTTTCGCCGTTCATGTAGATAAGATTGTGATTGCAGGATCGTGCGAGACATACAAAGACTTCCATACCGTGTTAGTTACGAAATTCCCCAAGAATAACCTCGAAGAACTAACTGTGTACACTGGCTGTACTTTTTAACACGGCTGAGAATCAAGGACATTGTTGGTTACGCAGGAAGCGTTTATTGACAGTTTGTTGAACCGTTTTGACGTGAACTCGTCATCTGACATCCCCGCGACCCCGGCGTGAATCTAGGTCCAAGAGAGGAAGGCAAGCCTGGAGAAGAAAGGCGGTACGGGGAGGCTGTGGACCGCATAATGTGGCTATCGACCATGACGTGGCGGGACATCTCAAACGTTGTGCGCGCTGTGGTGCGCAACTCTCACAACTTTACGAAGAGGGGTTGGAAGGCAGTTATGAAGAATATGGCATGCTTATACGGAACCAGGTGTTCGGGATTGACGGGTGTGCGGGGTTCGGATTCGATTTTACTGCGTGTAATGATGACGACTACGCCGGTAGGTCTAACGGCAGGCGCTCGGTATCGGGACGGTACTTTCCCTGGAAGGGGCGGCCGTCAGTTGGGCAAGTAGCACGAGTGATTTGCGGACACGGTGTTCTTGTTTATGTTCCCACAGCTAGGCGGATCATGTGTCCGGGTGTTTTAGGACAATCAGGGGAGCATAGCCTTGGCTGACAACCTTCTTAGGTCTTCGTGGAGCGAGCACATTGACGTACGCTTCGTTTCCGTTAGAGAGCTACGTCATGCGAGGAAGATAGACAATTTGCTTGTAGCTTCGAAAAACCAGCATGCGGATGTTTTGACGAAATCCCTTTCTGCGATCCCTTTTCAAGCATCACCGTAGGTTTTCTTTAATCCGCCGTTGGAGGGTCAGTAAGGGATATGACATTTATCGATGAGTTCCTTGTTTGAGTGATGCGAGGCTTAGTGTGACGGGGCGCCACGTCGCCCTACCTTGATGCGCAAGGACGAGTAAGGCAACACTTGGAGTTTAGTTTTCTGGCCATGGTTCTCGTTTGGAATGCGACCGTTGTTTCAATTTCAATGGTTTGGAGTAACGGTATACCGGTATATGCTGTACGGGGAATGTTGGCCTGGTGGCCGGGTTTCCTCCTGCGGGACTGTCGTTGGTTATCCTGAGGTCTTGGTCTGCCTTGGATATCTCTTCTGTCTCGTCACTACTGTATAGAGCCAGGGAGAGTCTTTGTTTGGACCGATCCAGCAACGACAGTTACATGTCGTAGAGGATTGCACACACCTTCGCAGGCATTGCCATGAACAATATGTTTAGGGTGAGAGCATCGAAGGCTTCGCTCTCTCCTTGTTTTGTGCTCTAATGCAACGAATACAAAACCCCTATATGACTACGGGGCAGTGAGGGCATCCATAGTTGCGATTTACGGACAGAGGGGGCGCCCGAGGTTGCTCTAAGTATCGTACGACAATGGCAGCTATATTCTGCAGCAGGAGAGTTGGTGTCCGTTATAAGTGCAGGGCGCAAACAACAAAACTCTTCGTTGCCTAATCGGTAATCGGACTTCGACCTTAGTCCCGACAACACCATCAGGAGGATTGTGTCTGTTTTCAAGACACGACGAAGTATACGAAGCTCCTAAACGTCTACTCGTGGATAGCCGGGCTGGATCTAACATTTGTACGACGACGGCATATCTGTGCCCGCAGCAGGATGGTTGTGTTCGTTAAGAGTTCACGACGAAATAAAGGAAAGATCTGTATTGTCTAGTCGGTGGACGCCGGTTCAGATCTACTGTACAATCCGTACGATAGGAGAGGAGTTTTGCCCTGCAGCAGGTGGTGTTGCCGGTTATGTATACACAACGAAAGATGCGAAAAGCATCACAACCTACTGCAGTGTCATGCTTGATGAGGGACACAGGGATGTCTTGTGCTGGAAAGGGCACGATCCTTCTTGGTACCTGGTAATAGGCAAAGGTATTGCATTCATGTCCGAAGCACTCAAGCGGGGGGAGGGTGACAGAGTGAGAGATGGTGGGCTCTGATTAGTACCAGAACCGAGCCTACGCTCTTCGCAAAACTTAGTATCCCCTCTACCGAGACGCTACACAAGGAAAGTTCCCATTACGGGTAGGTGACGTGTTCCCGACGTGCATATTCTATATATTATTATACTGCTACGTATTCCATCATCTCATAGCTACTGAATACCCATCACATTTGCCCACCCTGAACAGCCGTGGATGAAGACCACACAACGATCGAAGGATGATGACCATATCATTCCAAAATCTCAAAGGGGGATCGACGGTGCCGCTTTTCGAAGCAAAGAAACGAGGCTATAAACCTACGTCATACGTCGTATTGCGGATTCGACGCTTCACATGTGAGAGAAACTCGCTATGCTGGAAGAAAACCTGCGGCATTCCAACGGCGAGCGGGCTACGAAAAAGACTAAGGTCAAGACCAGCGAGATGAGCGCGGAGACGCGAAAGGAGAAGGGAAAATGAAGACAAGAGAGAAGATAAGGTACGCTGCGAATCATAAAATCAAGATCCTTAACACGGACCTGGAAAGGCTAGCGTGGGACATTTGATCGGGCTAACGGAGTAACGATGTAGGCCGACCGAAAGAAGGTGTAGAGTCGCGACGACAAACCCGAAGGCTGAAGGCGATACGAAAGTGAGAAGTATCCTGAACCCTAAAAGAAGGACCTAGAGGCGGGTAACAAAGTGGGGACAATGGTCTAACATGGGACCCAGAACGGCTAGGTGGCAAACACACTGCTTGCGCGAGCTAAAGCGCAGCGAAGAGGTTCGACCGAAAACAGGTAGGCCGAGAAAAGAGAGGTCAAAACGGAATGCCTCGTATACCACAAAATGAAGAGAAAAACGCCAATGCCTTAAAGTACACCATGTACCGCAGGAACTGCAGGTAAGCGTAGGGCGTGCGAGAAGCTACTCGCGGTAGAGGCAGGTATGCTTGGGTGAAAGGGTCAAACGGGGAGCCGCCTATTTGCACAGCACAGTACGCAGGGAATATGAAACAAGTACTGCACGCTGTAACAGAAGCAGGAAAAATGTGTTACCTGTCCACCATTGTAGACCATAGAGTAAGAAGCCCTTGTGGGAATACGGTAGCATCATCGTTCGGCGGCCTTCACGAACAAGAGACAGGGGAAGACGGTGGCGGTACCTCGAAGTGGAGGTAGGAGGGGCACCCGGCTTCGGCAACTATGTATTGTACGTCCCTCGTACTGGGATTTGCTATACAGTACGAGTAACTGGCCTTGCTTGCGCAGCGCGTAACGAAACAATTTCCATGGAATGACCATTGCCGTACATGGATCGTCGACGCTTAGCTATAATCCCGACAGAAGTCTCCCTTCAGGTCACGACGACGACAAGTATTACTCCTACTGTATCGTTGTGTAGCACCTGCATACAGGACACCTACCAAGCTCAAGGCCCCGATGGGAGCTAAGGGGGTCACTCGGCGTAGACCACTATGTACTGCGCCTCCTTCGCAAACGGGGTTTGCTCTAGTAGTACTGGGCCTTGCTTGCGCAAAGTTTACAACAAAACGATGTTCATGGAACGACGAATGCCGTACATTGATTGTCGACGCCGCATCACAATCACGACAGAACTCCCCGTTCGGGTCACGCCAAACGACCAGTAGCACTTCTACTGTGTTGTGCAGTAGCGCCTGCCTACAGGACACCGACCAAGCTATATAAATACCACGGTGGGAGGTATCGGGACCATCCGGGTTAGGCCACTGCGTACTGTAACTGCGTCACAAACCGACTTTGCCCTACGAGCAACTGGCCTTGCTTGCGCGAACCGGAACAAAGTCATTCCTATGGAACGGTCATTTGCCGTACATCAACGAAAAATTGCAACCATAGAAGAAATACCCGTTGGGGCTAAGACGACGACCAATAGAACTTCTACTCCTACAGAACATCGACCAACCACCTTCAGCAGTAGCACCTACGTACAGGCGTACAGGACACCGACCAAACTCAAGGCCACTATGGGAGGTAGGGGAGCCACACGGGTTTAGGCCACTATGTTCCACAAGTGGTACACTTGTGGTCTCTTAGACGGATTTGGAAAACGTGTCGGTCTGTCTGTCTGTCTGTCTGTCGGTCTGTCTGTCTGTCCGATCAGGGTCACTCAATGGTCACCTACGGAAAAAAATATTTCGAAATGGCTACGCCCATGCCGAACGCATCAGGTCGAAGTCCTCGCGGAGGCGATCATCATGGTCCAAACCACACCTTATGGGGTGCCCTGAGTGTGGAGGTATCAGAGCTGACTTCCAGCATCCCAATCGGGGTGACGGATCGAGCAGCAGCAGCAGTCGCTCCCCCAAGGCCAGCGGAAAACCTGTTCGTCAAGTCTATTTTCAAGTGGAAAAATTGGATATAAGCCATTTTTACTTGCAGCATCCCAATTGGGGTGACTGTGTGGAACTGCGCTTCGGAAGATCAGCGGCACAGCAGTGGCAAAGGCTTTCCTCCATCCTTCCTCCTTCCAGCTTCTGTCCGTCCCTCCTTCCTGCCTCCCTTGCTTCTCCCCGTCTTCCCTCCCTCCCCCCCTCTCTTCCGGCGATCGTCATGGTCTAAAACAGACCAGGAACCTCATCGGGTGCCCTGTGTGTGGGGTTATCAGAATTGACTTCCGGAATCTCAGACGGGGTGACAGGTCACCCGAGGCCAGCGGAAAAATTGTTTGTCCACTCTATTATCAAGGAGAATCTGTTGGATGAATCGTATTCTACGTCAAGTCTATTTTCAAGTGGAAACTTGGGTAAAATTCATTTTTGCTTCCAGCATCCCAATCGGGGTGACGGCGATGTGGAACTATGCTTCAAGAGATCAGCGGCACAGCAGTGGCAAAGGCTTTCCTCCGCCCTTCCCTCTTTCCCGCTTCTCTCCGTCCCTCCTTCCTGTCTCCCTTGCTTCCCCCCGCCTTCCCTCCCTCCGTCCCTCTCTCCTGGCGATCGACATGGTCTAAAGCAGACCAGGAACCTCATCGGGTGCCCTGTGTGTGGAGTTACCAGAGTTGACTCCCAGCATCTCAAACGCGGTGACAGGTCGCCCGAGGCCGGCGGGAAATTGTTTATTGTCAACTCTGTTTTCAGGTAGAATCCGGTGGATGAATCATATTCTACTGCGGTGTTACGAGCGATAATGATTTTTACTCGCCGAGTTTATACTTCTACATATAGTGCATTCGGACGGCAACGTGCCCGGTCTTCATTTTTCCTACGGGAGTATGTAGCAGATTGAACGGAGGAAATCTGGGGTTTGTGGAGAGGTATCGAGTCGTTGGCATGCATGCGTGAACAGAGGGGATGGGCAAGAGGTTCATAGAGTTGATGACAGGGGCAGTTGGTTGAACTAGGAAGACAGGCTGGGAAAGGTTGACACAGTGAGAAAAAATACCATCTACCGTAGTACTATATTATACTCGTATATGCTACTGTAGGTTAAGGTTCATTCTTATCGGGGAGTTTTTTTTCCAAAAATTACAAGTTTGGAAATAATTGGAGATATGTATCAATACACGGAATTGCGCAAAAAAAAAAATGGAAATTACGGGGGGGGGAAAAAGCTCTCCGATAAAAATGACCCTAGCTGTGGATAAGGTCCAGCACTTACAAATAATACTTACAGATTCATGAGCAAAACAAAGCCGTCTTTTATAAAGCTTCATGATATGCACGTGTAACGCATCGAAGTTTTACCGTGCAAGCCAAGCGCAAGCCCAAAACAATCACAAACAAAAGTCGAAGATCCCCTGGAAAATTTCATCTGGTGAACGCTTTCTCTCATTCACCATCACTGTTAATATAAATGGTATTAATAGACACATTAACGACTCCGCTTATGCGTTATGCTTTCCGAAAGGAAGACTACGGCAATTGGATTTTTGACATAAAATAGAGACGCATTTATCCCAAAGTCTAAAACTCAGGATACTGGTTTCTTTGATTCGTAGACAGAAAAATCGAGTACGTAAGTATTTGGTATCTGGGAATTAGACCAGGTGGTTTTCTCGATCAACTTAATACAAGAGGATTTATTTCACACAGCGGGCACCAATTCACCCCAGAAACACGAAGAAGGAGATGCGGCTATAAAACAGGATGAAAACAATTCAACGTCGAAAATTCGAAATCGAAATCAAAAACACAATAAGGGAAGAGAGAAAAAACAAGCAATAATCAGGTTTGCTTTGCTCACGAATCTGGAATTATTATTAATAAAGTGCTGGGCCTTATCCACACTTAACCTACAACAGTAGCATATGCAACACACACCGGATGTAGTTTGCCAACTTGTACTGAAAACAAGCCGTACCTTAACCCCAAGGGAAGGCGGGCGAGTTCTTCTTTAAACTCGCCGACCGCCTAAAGAATAACAGACCCCTGATCGTACACCCCCACGAGTAGAGTACTACGGTAGATGGTCTTCTTCCTCACTGTGTCAACCCTTCCCAGCCTGTCTTCCAAGTTCAACCAGCTGCACCCGTCATCAACTCTATGAACCTCTTGCCCATCCCCTCTGTTCAAGCATGCCAACGATTCAATGCCTCTCTACAAACCCCAGATTCCCTCCGTTCAATCTTCTACAAAGAAAACACACGAGAATACGCAGATTTTCGCAGCAGAGTTCAGCGCGAGGGAGGGGGTGTTGAACAGAGACCAAAAGGTATGCGGTGTTCCAACTCCTCATACAACAAACCCGACCAACTTTTAAAGCAATAAATGGTTACGAGTACACGCACTTGTGGAATAAGCATGCCAACCCCTTTCCTTGGCCATGCAATAGCAATAATACTGTACTTCCTCACACACGGGATTCGCTCTATTAATGCGAGTAACTGGCCCCGCTCGCGCGAAGCGGGACGAAACAATTCCCATGGAACGATCATTGCCGTACATCGATGTTCAACGCCAAACTACTATCACGACAGAACTACCCGTTACGGTCACGACAACGACCAGTAGTACTACTACCGTATTCTACTCTAGTCCTTCCAGGAGGACACGGGCCAACCTCAAGGCCATGGAGGGACGTGGGGAGAGCACCCGGCTTAGGCCACTATGTACTGCATCTCCGTCATCCACGGACGTTGCTCTACGAGTAACTCACCTTGCTCGCGCGAATCGAAACAAACCTATTTCCACGGAACGATCATTACCGTACATCGGTTGTTGGCGCCAAACTATAATCACGACAGACCCATTCAAGTCACGCCAACGGCCAGTAGAGCGTCTGCTACACCGACCAACTTCAAGGCCACGATGGGAGGCGGGAGGCAGGGGTCCACCCGGCTTAGGCCACTATGTACTGTACCTTCCTCAAGGACGGGCTTTGTCTTACGGGTAACTGCCCTTGCTCGCGCGAAGCGAAGCTAAACAATTTCCATGGAACAATCATTGCCGTATATCAACTATCGACGCCAAACTACGACCACGGCAGGCAAAATAACGGGTTCACGACAACGACCAGTACATAATATAGTGCTACAGCACCAGTGCTACAATTCCACTGTGCTGCACACCTCTGCCAACAAGTAGGACACCGACCAACCTCTGTCCTACTTACTGTCACGCCTATTCACCGCACACCGATCAGCCTCAAGGTCACGGTGATGGGAGAGGTATGGGGGCCACCCGGCGTATGAGTTTGCCATTGTGTACTGTGCGTCCCTCAAAACCATCAGCTGTTATTTACGATAAATATGGGCAGGAGGGTTGTGCCCGTGCAAAATACAAAAGGAAAGATACGTATGTTCAAATATATATACGATATTGTTGGCCCTGTGCTCTCAGCACTTCTCAGCGTTTCTTAGACGTATTTTTGTCGTTGTTCGTGCTAGAGCGAGGTGAGGTTCACCTCACGGGACGAAACTGCCTCATTGTGACCTCCGACCCCGACTGTGTCGGGGGTGACTCGGGCGTGCTTGCGCCGTGCCCTGGCTGCCGGCTGGCCGGGTGTGAATACGTCAGCTGTGAGTTGGACCAGTTGAGTGGTCGATTCTTGATTAATGACAGTCTCGTGGCCAAAGAATTTGGTTGTCGGCTTATCTTTGCCCCGTCAGGCCTACTCTTGGCAGTTCAAACCCTCTTCCAAAATATGATAGTGTATACCATTAGGATGTCCTTGACAGCTGTGGTCGGGTGTGCTGTGCTCGTTTCTTGCAGAACCTTTTTTATAAAAACATCAGCTAGCTGTGAGTGGGACGAGTTGAGTGATCGATACTTGATTTTATCACAGTCTCGTGGCCAAAGATTTGGTTGACGGCCTACCTTTCCCCCGTCAGGCCTACCTTTGACCCGTCAAACCCTCTCCTGAAATATCATAGTTTTGACGATTGGGATGTCCTTGACGGCTGCCTGTCAAGGGGCAACTGTGCCGTCAACCGACATCTCTGCTCACTCGTGACGGTAAAATTGTTATGTTTTCGATGCCAGCACCCAGACTGGACCTCTTATCCTTTGGCCGAAACGGGAGAGGCCGAATCCTCCGCGGCTTTCGACAGCTCAAGGCGGCTAAAGTGTGGTGAATATGGGCTGGGGTGGCCGGTCTCATGCTCTGTCGTTGCTTCTGCGTTGAGGGTCGGGCGTTCGAGACACGAGGGTCGATATTCCGATTCGGGCTATTTAATGTGTGAAAGAACGAGTTTTGCGTCAAAAAGCTGAGATTCGTAGGCTAGCATATGGTCGGGAAACGAACGTCACGAGCCTGTTCGGCTGCTGTGCACGCCGAGCGACCAGGCTCCGTGAGGCAGAGAAGACGGGGTCTTTGATTTCGACCGAATCGGGTGAATCTACGCCGCGGGAGGAGCGGTAGAGTGGGTCGAGGTATAAACGGTGTCTACGATTGATTTTATTTTTTGTTTACACGCAGCAAGCAGCAGCAATGAATGGCAATGATTGCCATGTATGGGTTTGACTATAGCCGTTCCCATTTGGCACCAGCAATGGCAATGACGAGTACTCAGCTTTGCCGTTGAGCACCAGTATCACATGAGGCGTGGAGTTTCGGTTGTATTTTGAAGGCGTTTTTCTTTTTTATCGTGTGACTGCCAAGCAAAAATTAAAGTCATGAACATGTACCGGTTGCGACGAGGTACGACGACGATGTCGTGCTTCTTCCATTCAAATTTGTTTTTTTGAATGCACCCCTTGGCAGTACCGTCGCACTAACGGCCTCGAGTTGCACACCGGTATGCCCTCAGCCATTACGGGCATGTGCGGAGCCGCAGGCGGGCGTCAGTCGGCGAAGCCCCCATTGTATATATATACATATATATTGAATACCTACAAGGGGACCGGCGGGCTGGATCTAAGCATCGTACGACAACAACTGTTACAGCGGCTGCATACGAGGTGCAGCAAGAAGGTTGTGCCTGCTGTTGCAAGCACAGGACGAAATATACGACAACTTTATGGACTATCTCGGTGAAAGCAATCTACAGCAGCAACATCCATGCGACAACAACAATAGTAGTAGCGATACACACTGCAGAACGACGACGACCGCTCGCTGTGTCCGTTATTAAGTTAGAGTCGATATACTCGTCGTACATTCTTTTTCTTTTTTCGAGGGAAATTCCCGCACAGCCAATGAGCCCCTCTCATGTTGGTTGGTTTTGCAATTAATTGTATATTGTGCCACTTGCTACGAAGTCTGCAGCAAGTACGAGTGAGTACGTTCCAGAGTACGTACACATCATTAAAAAAATATGTCCCAACCAAATTGGAATATCGCAAACACCATGCTTATGTTGCTGTAGGAGGAGGATTATGTCCCTATATCATAACGAGGGAACGCCGGGCTGGATCCAAGCTTTTTGTTGGACAACAACAAACCGCAGCTACTACGTATACTGATCGCTGTATATTCTGCAACAGGGAGGGTTGTGTCCGTTACGTTTCGGAGAATTAAATCTGAAATCTCGAATCTTGAATCTCGAATCTTTAAGTACTATAAACGCGACTTCCCCCCCACACGAAACCCCTCGTGGAAGCGTTAGACTTCGGATGCATGTGGAACTTATCGACCTGAAAGTTCTATGAAGTTTTTAATAATCTCGCCGCCTACAGCGGCGGGGCGAGATTCCAGATTCGAGATTCCAGAAACGAATATATTTGTTGTCTACGAGGCCACGCTGGGCTAGATCTAAGCTTCGTAGGATGACAGCAAGCAGCTAGGTAATAATAACTGTATACCAGGTATTCTGCAGCAGGATTGTGTCCGTTACGGTTTACTCAACGAAAGATACGACTACTCATATCTTTAATATCTACTCGGGAAACGCCGGGCCGGATCTTGCGGCGCGTACGACAACGACAACAACTGGAATCTGGAATCTCGATTTTGAATAACATAAATTCGACTTTCCCTCCGCGAAACCACTTGTGGAAGCGTTACTACGGTAGCAGTAGACTTCGGATGCATGTGAAACTAATCGACATGAAAGTTCGATTTTCAAGTTTTTAATAATCTCGCCCCCTCCGGCGGCGAGGCGAGATTCCAGCTCCCAGAGATTCCAGATTCCGAAAAGCTATTAATAAGAACAGTGTTATTTTTGAAGGATTGCGTCCGCTATTATGAGTATACAAGACACAAGAAGATGCTAATACCTTGAGGAACTATTCGAGGAACGCCGGACGGACTAGATGCAAGCTCCATAGGATGACAACAGTTTTGCACTGGGGGCAGGTGGGCTGTGTCCGTTACGAATATTACCCGACAAAATGTGGTATCTAAAAATGTTCCGCGGGGAACGCCGGACTGGATCGACGACAGCAACTTTGTACCTGGTACTGAAGAAGCAGGAGAATTGTGTCCAGTGTGAATACACGACGAAGGATACGAAACTTCATCCTTTTTTCCAAGGATAGCCGGGCCAGATCTAAGCTCCGTGCAGCAACAGCAGCTTTGTATCCGAGACAAGAGGGTTGACGTGTCGCGGCCATGACTACACGATGGAATATACAACTAACTGGCTGTCTTGAATCTCTACTCGAGGAAGAACGCCCGGCTGGATCTAAGCTCTGTACGACGACAGCGGCATTTGGCAGTCGGTGCGGGGAGATTTTGTCCGATGTGAACACACGACGAAAGAAATAGAACATCTTAAAGATCTACGCGGGGAACTCCGGGCCGCAAGAAGGGGATTGATGGGGGGAGGGGGTAAGCCCCGTAGCAGCGCAGCGTTGCATTGTTACTAGAGCAGTGTGCCCGTTTCAGGCATACGGCGAAAGATACGAATATCTTCAAAAGCTCTGCCCTCGGCGAATGCCAGTTTTTTAATCTACGGTCCACAAGATAACGGCAACCTTGCACCATAGTGTTCCAGTACAGCAGCAGGGGGGTTTTGTCCGTTCCGAATACACGACGAAATTTACGAAAACTTCAAACATGTATTCGGGAAGTACCGGGCTTGATACTATATATATGGTCAGTGCGATAAAATCACAGCTTTTTACTGCGAGGGACAGGAGGATTGTGCCCGATACGTATTACGGGGGTCCATAGTTAATAGGACCTATGGTTTACATAAAAACCTTTATATTTACCTATTTTTACTAACGATATTTGGTCCTATTAACTATGGTCCCCCGTAATAGTAATACACGATGAAAGAAACGAATATCTTGAATGTCTTACTGTACAGCACGAGGGGGTAGCCGGGCTGGGTCTAAGCTTCGTACGACAACAGCAACTGTATACTCGTACTGCAGCAGGGGAGTTGTGTCCGTTATTCACTACTTCTATAACAGCTTTTCTGCACCATTCGTCGATCATTGAAAGTATTTGGTTGGTTGAGATTCTCCTGCCCCGAAGCAGGGGGGACTCACCCGAGGTAAACCACCCTTGCGTTGAGTACTTACCGCGCGCGGTGGCGATCTCGGCCGTCAAAGACTGCAAATTTGAACGCACAAAAATGTTGCCGTTAAACACGTTAGATGGGCGGGTGGGATAGTCAGACTTGTCCCTCACAGGCCTCTATGCTTTGAACTTTAGGTGCGCTGAAAGAGAATGGTATAATGTGCCCGTAACAAATGCCACAGTACTTTTGGTTTCAACCATTGGAACCGCATATTTTTTTATGTACAATTGCATTGCTCCAATTGGCTTGACTCTCAATTCTGTTCGAACGACACACGGACGGACAGACCCCTCCCCCTTCTCCAGAAGGCCCCACTAGAACGTGGGCAAGAGGCGGGCGTTCTTAGCACCTTTTGGGACGTCATGAAACACCCAAGGTGCCGAAATACAGCCCCGAACGCACACACGGTATGTAATGTATGCCTGCGAGCAGGAAACACGCTAGCCCCGCGCAAGGTGTATCGCCCTGTGGTCGGGAGTCACAGGGAGACCAGGAGCGGTGGGTGTGCGAGTCTCGCCAAAAGTGCCGCATTTTTTTTGTGGATTTCATCGCGATGTGTCTGTTGCGACGTGTGCGGGTTAACCGATGCCAGGCCCCTTCCGCCAGCGCGTATAAGTGGGTAATATCATACCAGGTAGATGGTACTCGCATATCTTGGCTGGATTCATTTGGAGCAACAAGCCAACATGAGGCCCTTTACCCCCTGTTCTCCTGCTCGCATGCCCTTCGACGACAGAACAAGAGTAAAGCGTTTGATTCTATATACTGTATCCGCAAATGGTTCAGCGATCGGAATGGTTGAGTGGTCGCACATGGTTGAGAATTCGCAAACGGCTGGGCAGTCGCACGCAAGGCGTTTGAGCAAAATCGCAAATCGTTGAGTGGTCGCAAATAAAAGTTTGAATATTCGTAAAGGGTTGCTAGCAATCGTAAACATGTTGGGTTAATCGCAAAAGATTGAGTGACCACTACAGTAGGTCAAGAAGTGTCATGCCGAGTCTTATATCGGCGATTGCCGCGGCATTGACAACCCCGTCGGGCCACACATTATAGAGGTCAAGACAACGAGGCGCAAAATATGATCGCCGGAGCCCGAACCCGCCAACCGCGCCGTTCGGGTCAGAGAAGAAAAACAAAAAGAGCGTACAATTGGATCAGGGAAATGCATTAAACGGCGCACAGACACGCTTCCCCGGGCCGTTGCTCGCAGGCATACATACCCCTTGTGTTTCGTTTCTACTTTGATAACTACTGTGTTATATTTGTGTTCATATTTTGATTCAAGGAATTTTTACCCTCGGTGACCTTCAGTGAAAGCCGTGGTCACAGGTGTCATTCCTTCTTCCCCCCCCCCCCCCCCCCCTCCCCAACGCAAACTTGACTTCGTTTATTTAGCGCATAGGATCCATTCAGCATCCCGCTGCTCGTCGATTTTCATCCATTTTGCCGACTTGCGGTCTTCTCGCGCTTTCGGCGACCGAAGAAGACGGTACAAACGTAAATATCCAGTACTCTCATTAGCGCTATTGTCAATAGTAGGGCTCACTACTCAAAGTCAAAGTAAGCAGGGGTGACCAGCTAATCGGTGAGGCCATTTTCATTCGAGAGATGCTGCACCCCGGTACGTTTCAGTCATCATGTACATCAAACTCGATCAGACGCTTGAAGTAGAGGGAGCGCAGGCCCCCAAGCACGTCATCCGTCACTGCCTCCACCGCCCTCCTCTCCACTTCCTCTCCGTCCACCTCCTCTTCCTCCTCCTCCTCTTCTTCCTCTTCTTCCTCCTCACCCTCCCGGCTAAGCCGTTCTTCTACGAACTCCTCCACCATTTCGGAGAGCGACAGGGAAGAGTCCGCCATCTCCAGAATTTCGAGGTGAAGGCTGTCCTCCAACTCGATCCACGCGCCTTGCTCGTGCTCTGGCTGCAATCGCACGCGGACGACCTTTGACGAAAACGGGAAGGGAACAAAAAGCGGGGATAGGGGTTAGAGTTCGCAACATCACTCCGCCCTGATCCCATCGGGATCTGAGCCCTAAAAACGGACACAGTACACTTTGATGCCCGGCCCACCAAGAAAAAAAATACAACAATCCGTACGGCCGGGGATCGGGTAGGGGTAGGGCTACCGTAATGTGGGGTAGTTCGTCACTACTGTATGTTTATTTTTTTTCACGGTTTTTTCCCGCCGCAGATCCCTTCCTTCCTTCCTTCCTTCCTTCCTTCCTTCCTTCCTTCCTGCCGTGTTTACGGCTGCTTGCAAAACGAGCCGAACAATTCACATACGAGGGCCGACAAAAAGGCGTCGTACAAATGAATGACTGCTACCGGTATATTTGATAGAAAAAAAAAAAAAAAAAAAAAAAAAAAAAAAAAACTTCCACACACACCTGCTGTGACATCGAAAAATGTCCTCAAAGCTTGGGGGTCAATAACACGTACCCCCTGCGAGGGAACATGTATTCCGAAGCCTGCAGATGCTGCGAGGGACATCAACACGTCGACCACAGCGAGCAAACGAATGTCTGCTGCTGTAGTCAGGCAGGAGACATGTACGAGCCAAATCTCAGGGGGCTGCATCCCGCATCGCGTCACGACCCAGCCTTCCCGTGCCACAAACCCGCTACGAAAGTCGCCAGTGTGACAAAGCCAAAGACGTACTTCTTTCGCCAGTGTGACAAAGCCCTCGCTCTCTCGGACCCGTCTCTAGTTTCATCGCACTTGGGAACACACTCGTACTCCTGCAGGTCCACAGGTGCGTCGGCCCGACAGTCAATCGGCGTCCATCTGATTGGTCGGTCGGTCGATTGGTCGGTCGATTGGTCGGTCGGTAATCATCGGCCGGCGAACGACCATAATACTGCATGTCGCCTGCCCGGTTCATGAGGAACTTGTTCAAAGCGAAAACATCGGACTTCCGCTACCCGGTTCGTTCGTCCGTCCGTCCGTCCGTCCATCCGTCCATCCGTCCGCGGTTTGACCCCCCCTCTGCCCCCCCCTATTATATATAGGTTGGGTTGGCGTCGGGTGGCAACTACACTGTAAAACATGCCGCTCACTACTTTGGCTAGACAACCAGGGTACCGCCTTTTTAATTTTATCTTTTTTTTTGGCGGTCGGTCACAGCTGGTTGTCGAGTCACACGATTTGTGCGCGGTGAACAACCTATACTCCGCACAAGTCGGAATGATCGTATCACGTAGTGTTTATGGTAAGGCACCCAAGAGGCAGCTACATATAGTACTCCCATTGCTGTCTCTGGAAGTGGCTACACCGGAAATTAAATTAACTCATTGAAGCTGTCATCCATATGCAAGTCCGCCTGAAGAAGCGGTTCTTAGTAGGATGCAGCTACCCTTCATGCGACTCGCCGGACACCTTACGGCGCTTCGCGCTTGGTGCAAGCAATGTCTGCCTGGTCGGTGAAAACCCGACATGCTCCGTCCCGGCATTGTAGAGATGCAAGGGTCTATGGTCATAACTACTACGGTCATGTATGAGATCGGGTATATCTCTCCTATCGAGTACACCCCCTTCCCCCCCTGCTTCATTCATCACCTTGCCCTCGTCGGTCTCCGTCACTTCTGCCAAGAAACGCGTCGCCTGGACAGGGTAAAGCTCACGCCACGCATCATCGCCCTCGCCACCACCATCGCCACCGCCATCTCCATCGTCTCCCGCGGCGGGGTCAGCAGCGGCCCCCAACACGTCCGGAGGGAAGGGCTTAACCGTGATCAGCTTGTCGTGCAGCACCAACATGCCGATGGCACCCGCCGATCCGATCAGCGCCTTGATAGCATCTGGCGGTGGCCGGTACAAACAATGCAACAACGTTAGTTTAGGACGAAAATATAGGGGTAGAGGTAACTACGCATATGTCCACGAGTTAGGGCATGGAAGTATGCCTGCTTACCGGTACTCCCGCGGCGCTCTCAAGAGTGCTGCCGTGGTACATATATACGCTGCGTAGCTACAAATATCCCCAAGACAAAACGTGCATATCAGGTATGGGGTATATATTTTGTGTCACACGACGCGACGCTGCAGGCACAGCTGGATTAAAGAGTGCACGATGCGGGGCTGCAAGGCGGAGCGAGCATTGGCCGGGCAAAGAGATGGGCGAGGATGGTGCACGTCGCACATGCACAAAACTGGGGAGGGGGCGTGCTAGCGAGGGGGGGGGGGGGGGGGGGGGGGGGGGGGGGGGGGGGGGGGGGGATTCGGGCAAGGGAAACAGGAACAAAAAAGTCAGTTTTGTCTTATTGTACGTACAATGCATGCACGAGGGAGTTCCAGCAGAGGGCGGTGGCGGGCATGACAGGTGAGAGGAACGCCCCCCCTTAATGTTCGTGCGTGCTTGCAAGCATACCTACAGATTGACCTCGGCGGGACACGCAGGGTAAGTAACCGATGAGCGAGACAGGCCTCCCGCAAATTTTGTGTGTTGATCACGTCACGCTGGTTAATAAAAAAAAAATACGGACATGCAAAGAATAAAAACCCTCGAAGCTACCGCAAAGTATCCGCCACTCTCAAGTACCGAGCAAAGTGTGCGTGCGTTCCGGGACGAGGGTGCGGTTGAAGCCGTAAAAGGAGCTGACACGAAGGAGGCGGTATCGTCGGCGGGCTGTGCGGCACCTTATGTGTTAGCGGTATGCCCGTCGCGCATCACCGAAACCACACTAACAGTAGAGATCGACACGTACCAGTATATGTTCGAAAACGGTACGAGATTATATACCTGGTATGTGATACAAGGCGCTTCGCTCCGCGGGCGTCCTACGCCGCCCGCCACGCTTGCTCAGGAAGGGAACATCAAATTATGCGAAGCGGACAGAGGTCCATGATTGAATATTGTTTTTTTTTTTCTATGGCCCCTGTAGTTCGCTGCAAACTGGCGACTTGATAGTGCCAAGAGTCCCGCCGCCATGCTCCAGGAGAAAAACAGCTCGGACGCCACATATGCTTCGCGTCGCGGGCGGTTTTCCGCTACTCTCGCTCACACGTCGTACATACGTACATACCCCAGGTAGGGTTTTTATTTTCTTCTTTCGATATGCTCTGTGTCTGTGTACTCGTCGTATGTACGAAAGATAAAGCACAGAACGGCACAGCAACACAGCAAAAGCAATGAAAATGAAACCGAAAAATTCTAAAAAGAAATAAAATCCCCGTCCCCTTTCGTGTAATAATTTACTACCTCAGTGGAACACCTTACACCAGTCAAAAAAAGAAAAAAAATGAAAAAAAGAAAAAATCTTACAGCAGAGCTTCTCTCTCAGCCTCGTACGCCGCCCGCCCCTCTCGCGACCATCTCGCCACCGATTCAGTCCGGGTAAAGCTTCCCTACCTCTCTTCCACAGTGAGCCCCGTCGCCCGCCTCGCGTGAAGCCCGGTGCTCACCGTGGACCTCGCCGCAAGCTCGACAATGTTGGTGCTCATTCGGGGTACCTCCCTCTTGTGACTCTCAGCCCGGTCGCAAAAATAAGCACCGCTTGAGTATTATCTTACAATCCCGAATGACCCTTAAATACTCGTACGTACTCTATCCAAAATCACAAATGGAGGCCAGACAGAGCCTATTGATGCATCCCTCGTGTCTCGAGGCACACGCGACGCCTAGGCACGAAAGCGGCGACCGCGCTCCTTGCAACTCCCCCTCTACTCGCCAGCATCCGCTGACACCCGCGACGGTGCCGGGTTCGCCCGCGCAACCGTGCTCGGAGTACACGCACGCACACGAAACGAAAGAAGAAAAAAGGAAAGAAGGACTGAAAGTACGACGAGAAATGAATTGAGAAAACAAAGACTCGCTGGAACGGTCCGGCAAGTAATAAACGGAGGCGATTCCTAAGTCGGAGCTCTGAGAGGCCAGGGATGTACCAACCGAGCACGCTCAGAGACCGAGATCTAAGTAAGTATATCTATTAAACGTACCCGGCAGGAGAAAAACAAAAAAAAAAAAAAAAGGTAGGGATATGATATGCGATATATCGTATCATGCGATGCGATATGTGGTGTGATGTGTGGCTTGGGTACTTGAAGTCAACCGGATTTTGACATCTTCGTGCGCGAGACGTCGTCGCTTTGTATGGTAGTATCTGCGCATCACACGACATTTAATGACACATGATGTCATAAATCATGTGAATCCGAAACGATATATGGACTAGGGCGCTTGAAATCTACCGGAAGTTAAACATATCACATCATATTAACAATGAAATCAAATCACAGATGATATATATATATATATATCATTTGAAATGACATGTCAACAATCGCCCATTTTGTTCTCGATATTGATATTGATATTGATATATCGTATCATACATCTTTATAAAGTTGAAGAAACAACAGCCGCTGTGATGTCGATAGCTTCTTCGGAGCTCATCGTTGCGGGCTGTGTGATACTATTGCGGGGGGCCAGAGTAAGTAAGACCTACGGTACACACAAAAACCTATATTTGCCCCTAATTTTAGCAACAATATTCGGTCCTATTTACTATGGTCCCCCGTAGTAGTCAGTCAGCCGAAACCGTGTAGTACGGGCTTAATATGGCCTCATGCAGGATATACATTCTGTATACGAGGAAGACAAAAAGCTGCAGAATTCAAGGAGTGTGTGTGTCTATACGTGGAAAGTAGCTAAAATAATCTTCCGACGTTGCACGTAGCTTACTATTTCACGCATCACATGATACATCAAGATTCATGGCTAGAACACCGACCTCTACAGCCGAAAAGCCTTCGGTTCATTCATGACAGCCTCTTGTCGTGCGCTCGACCAGAACGAGCGATCGGCGATACTGCCACTATTCCACGAGTTGCGCGACGTCGGACGCAGCAATTCCCCTGTTTCACTTGCATTTGTCTGTCCCGCCTGCCTGCCTGCCTTCCCGCCTGCCCGCCTGCCCGCCTGCCTGCCTGCCTGCCTGCCTGCCTGCCTGCCTGCCTGCCTGCCTGCCTGCCTGCCTGCCTGCCTGCCTGCCTGCCTGCCTCTGTATCCCGCCTTGAAGTGCAACGAAACACCTCACATGAAACAAACCGAAACGCGAAAAGAAAAACACACACACACACAAAATCCCCTTGCCACACCTCGAGGAGAGTCGACTATGGGCTCTCCCATGACGTTGAAGCTGGTGTTGAGAACCATCGGCACTCCCGTCAGCGCAAAGAACGCCGATATCAACCTGATCGTCGGAGGGGGGTCAACCATGACAGCGGGGCTGTGAAAACAGGAGACGTCATGAAATATCGGCAACGGGAAACGAAGGGGTATGGAACGAAATTGAACCAGCCCACTACGAAACCTAGCCAACCCTACTCGAAGGCGAAACAAAAAAAAATCAGACATGAAATAAGAACAGACCCAACCAGACCAAACCAAACCAAACCAAACCAAACCGAAAAAAACACCAGGCATACACCAAAACCGCGTTAAACCCCAAAAAACATATTTAAAGCCACAACCGAACCAAAAAAAAAACGAAAACAAAGACCAGAACCACACTAAATTCAAATCCAAGACTAAAACCAAGGCCACATCGAAAAGCCAGAACTAACACCGCAACTCAAGCTTAGGGTTAGCTAGGGATACGAAAAGAATTCCCAAAAAACACGCTATCATCTACTCATAAACCCAAAGCTACACCCCACACCACACCAAGCGCGAAACCTCAACCGAAAACAGAACCGCACCAAGGTCAAAGTCGAACACACCATATAAACCAGCACCCGAAAACCCAACACCAAAAAACAAAACAAAACAAAAACAAAAAAAAGACAGAACCCGAAGACTCGCCTGTGGTAGAGCGGATTGAAATCGCGCCGCACCGTCTGCAACCGCGACGAGCCGTCTACGTGGCACACCGCGGGAATTTTTCCCACCACCTCGGGCCTTGCCGGCGCCGTGAGCGACATGTACGGTGACCCGTCGGGCGGCAAGCCCTCAAACCATTCCTCGGCCTCCTCTGCCAGCACGCTCGGCGCGAAGGGTCTGAAGTCTTCCCTGCGCTCACGCGGGGAGGGCGCGCGGGGGGGAGGGGGACGAGAAGGGGGACGAGAAGGGGGGGGGGGGGGGGGGGGGGTAATCATGGTCACGCACGGCCGTAGTTGCATGACCGTAGACCCTCGCATCCTTACAATGCCGGGACGTAGCACATCGGGTTTTTCGCCAACCAGGCACACATTGCTTGCACCCATCGCGAGGCGCCGTGGGGTGTTCGGCGAGTCGCACGAAGGATGAGCTGCATCCTACCAGGAACCGCTTGCCTTAGAGGCGGATTTTCTTGAACATGGATGACACCCATCGAACGAATCGGCGGGGGGGGGGGGGGGGTTCAGAAAAAGTTAGTAACGTTTACGCGGAAACCAGAAACTGAGCGGCAGGCGTAGCGCGCGGCTTGTAAAGTTGATTTTCAACCACACCGTCGGTCGAACTCACAATGCACACGTGTTAGTAACAAATTTCTTTAATATTAAAAAAAAAAAAAAAAAAAAAAAAAAGTTGAAAATACAAGACAGGCGTCTCGCCGCAGCTCTCGCAACGATGAGAAGTATCGATCAAGTCGGGCAAAAAAAAAACGGACCTGAGTACAAATCAGGCGTACCACGCCGTTCGCAAAGCTGGGTGGGTGGGTGGGTGGGCATCAGTCAATTCGTGGTCGACGACAGAGAGCCATACAGACCTATAAAAATATATCTCTCTTGGTCGAACTGACAGCTAACGTATCTATAAATAAATCAAAAGCAGACGGGAAACCAGAAATAAGAAAGCAGAGAACAATCATTACAACAACAACAACAACAACAACAAAAAAAGGAACAGATGCGACCACAGACGGGGTGCGGGGGGGACATCGGGGACGCGGCGCCACGCGTCCCGAGAGAGGGCACCGACCACACCTGACCCTACGCGATGGCAGCAGCGAGGGTACGTGAACCATGGCACACGGACTATACCCTATTCGGGAAAATAAAATTTAAAAAAAAGTGCAAAAGACATCGTTCATCCCGGGGTCGAATGTATACTGGAAGAAACAAACGGCATGCTAACAGGGCCGTCTTGCCATCCTGGAACCTCCGGCCTACCGCGTACCACCCAAGACCGTTTCTATTTTTACATTTTTACACAGACGGGAATGCATGTGTAGGGAGAGAGTGGTACATAGCTCACTCCCTCTCGCTCCGGCGAATTTCGAAGGTGAGAGAGTGCGAAACGAAAAAATGCCGAGCGACGCTTTCATGGCAAAAACTCTCCACAATATGTTTCTGCATAAGCCGCCATTTTCGCTGCCCCCCCCCCCCCCCCCCCCCCCCCCCCCCCCCCCGCCGGTGCAAGCAATGTCTGCCTGGTGTTGGTGAAAACCCGACGCGCTCCGTCTCGGCATTGTAGGGATGCGAGGGTCTATGGTCATACGACTACGGTCATGCATGATATTGAGTACCCCCCCCCCCCCCCCCCCCCATATTATATAATATATATATGGGTTGAGTTTGCGTCGGTTGGCAACGACACCGTAAAACATGCCTGCCGCTCACTACGTGAGCTAGACATCCAGGGTACCGTTTTTTTTTTTTTGATTTTTTTTTTTTTGGTGGTCGCCCACAGCTGGTCGTAAAGTTAGATCATTTTTTCGAAGTAAAGAACCTTTACTCTGCACAAGGGAATTGATGGTATCACGTAGTGTTCAAGGTAAGGCACCCAAGAGGCAGTTACATAGTACTCCCATTGCTGTCTCTGGAAGTGGCCACACCGGAAATTAAACTAACTCATTGAAGCTGTCATCCATATGCAAGCCCGCCTCACAAGCGGTTCTTAGTAGGATGCAGCTCACCCTTCATGCGACTCGCCGGACACCTCACGGCGCTTCGCGCTTGGTGCAAGCAATGTCTGCCTGGTCGGTGAAAACCCGACATGCTCCGTCCCGGCATTGTAGGGATGTGAGGGTCTATGGTCATACGACTACGGTCATGCATGACAATGAGTACCCCCCCCCCCCCGTCTGGTTGGTTGGGGGGGGAAATAGCATTCATTCTCAGTAACCTTCGTTCCAGGTGGTGTGCTATGTCTTCACAAGTGTTATACTGTAGGCGTATGTCAATTATGCTCGCAAGTAGTTCGGCATAGTTTGGCTTTAGTAAGAGCACACTATGTACGCAGTAGAATATTTCGGCAGTATTGCAGCAAATTTGGGGGGGGGGGGGGGGGGGGGGGGGGGGGGGGGGGGGGGGTGGGGGGGGGGGGGTGGGGGGGGGGGGGGGGGGGGGGGGGCGCAGCACAGTGGGGGGGGGGGGGGACGAAGGAGAAAATATGTTTTTTGTGCTCCATGTTCGAGTCAAAAAACACAGAGAGAAAAAAAAACAAAACAACAAACAAACAAACAAACAAAACAGATGGATGGATGGATGTAAAAAAGTTCGACACCTGCCTCTCCTGCGCCTACGTAGGTGGCTGCTAGAATTAAACTGTAGGTGCGAAGTCGTACACACGGCTACTGTGCCATGAAACTCTTTCAAATTTCAAGCCCTTTGCTTCGTCTTCGCCTGAGTCTGCGGTAGGCGGCGCGAAACAAATCCCGCTCCTAGCTCAAAAATCGGCGTCCTTGCCCCCTCCACCCCCCTCCTCCTCACATGCACACGCACGCCCCCCCCCCCCCCCCCCCCCCCCCCCCCCCCCCCCCCCCGCCACGAAAAAACATAGGAGGGGGGGGGCACCGGGCGAACTGATACAACCGTTTGATCAACGGATAGTCTCCATTCAACACGGATACCATTCGATCAACGCATGCCGTCTGTTCAAAGTAATACCACCCGTTCAAAGAATGGCGTCAGTTCAACGGACACATGATATAACCTCCGCTCGGTTCCAGGACCTGTCCCTACCAGACCCAATTTTTTTCTACGCTTTTTTCGATCAACACCGAACCTTAACCTTTACCCTTCTCCCGACACAGCCCAAGAACCATCAACGCTCTCAACACCGAACAATCCCGAAGCAAGACGACAAACAACGGCCGACGATTGTGGGTGAGACACGGCAACCATTGTGAAAACACAGCAGCCTTTCCGAGACACGTTTCACCCCCAACCCTTTGCGACCGCGAAAAACAAAACTACTACGGGGGGTCCATAGTTAACGGGACCAAATTTTGTTAGTAAAAATAGGTAAATATATAGGTTTTTATGAATACCATAGGTCCTGTTAACTATGGACCCCCGTGATACAACGACGTACTTCAAGGTAGTTGATCCCCGGAGACGCGGGGGCTTGCTTACCGAAAAAAAAAAAAACAGCCTACGCTAACGAGCACATCTCCCACTCCTCCCCGCTACACCCTCCGTCCCCCTCCCCCCCACCCCCATTTGTCCTGACTATCTCCCTTATGCCTCCCACACATTCTTCGCGTCGGCGTTGACCCTGTACGGACCCCAGTCTTCACCTTCCACCGTGCACTCTCCACCTCCCACGCCCCCCCCCCCCCCCCCCCCCCCCCCCTTCCGTCCCGGCATTGTAGGGATGCGAGGGTATATAGTCATACGACTACGGCCACGCATGATAATGAATGCATCCCCTCCCTCCTACTCTCCTCCCCGCCCGCCCCCCCCCCCCTACTCTGCCTGGTCGGTGAAAACCCGACATGCTCCGTCCCGGCATTGTAGGGATGCGAGGGTCTATGGTCATACGACTACGGCCATGCATGAGATCGAGTACATCTCTCCCATCGAGTACACCCCCCCTCTTCCTCCATCTCTCATTCAGCCTCCCACCTCTTCTTGACGTCGGTGTTAATCCTTGACGGCATCTTCGGGTCTCGCGGGTCGGCCAGGAGCGAGCGGCACCCCAGCGCGCGCGGTCCGAACTCGGCCCTCCCCTGGAACCAAGCCACCACTTTTCCGTCGGCGATGGCCTCAGCTATTTCCTGCGGGAGGCAAGCACAAGTACACGAACCAAGACTATTAATAGAAGCAAAAAAAAAAGCATTAGCAAACAAATACAACAACAACAACAACAACATAAACAGTGTGTCTGCCGCGCATCAGAGGTTTGTGACGGCAAAAAAAAAAAGAGTCGTCGGTGATCGACCCGTCGGTAAACGTTTCTGCAATTTCCTGGACGCAGGCACAAGCATGTACGAAAACGACTACATATACTACCATGAAGTACCGTACGACACAAGTACACGATAGCTCAGACACGAAGACCATCGAGCGAGAAATAACTGAGCTATATATTGCGGGGGACCACAGTAAATAGGACCAAACACTGTTAGCAAAAATAGGTAAGTATATAGGGGTTTTTTGTATACCATAGGTCCTATAAACTATGGACCCCCGTAATAAAAGTACGAGCATCGATACGATTGATACGATTGCATCACTCTCACCCCCCCGTTTGAGGCCGGCTTCAATAATTTCCGTCCAGAGCGGCTATAAACCGCTTCCGAATCGTGTGATGTGCCGTGCAAGATGGCTACGAATAAACACCGGTTGATATAAATCGTCATGTTCCGACATGTGAGGGCTTATTTTAGGTGCAATCGATTAAAAAAACGGCCCGCATATATTGGGACAGCAGCGGTGTAATATACCAAAGACTAAGAAAGCAGACAGGATGAGATTCACGCGAGAATTAAGAAATACGGGAAGAGGTCCTACTGAAGTTCTTAAAGTGTACAACGCACCCCTTCTCGAGTGAGAAGAGCACAGTGAATCAGCTCTCTTCTTTCTTGCTACGAGTAGACGAAGGGAAAAACAAAAAGAAACAACGAGAGTGGAACAGATTTTCGCTGGTGGGGATGGTGGTGGGGATGATGGTGGGGTAGATAAACTAAATAGCGGCAAATCAAACGCAGTTAGGCCTGGGTTCGAGGCAAAACCAATGGCTGGGGGGAGAGGGGGGGGGGGGGGGGGGGGGTGAACTGCTTCACGAATGTTCTGCGTGCGCGCTGGCACCAAGCGTGGGAAGTAGCACGCGTGTTGGGATGTCGGGGCTGCAAGGGGAAATAACTGGAGTCGTCCAATCAAGAGAGGGAGAGCCAGACAATCAGAGAGAGAGAGGCAAACAGATGCAGAGGGAGACACAGACAGAGAGAGGGAGAGAGAGAAAGACAGACAGACAACCAGGGACCATGACAGGGACACCGACAGAGAGAGAGGCAGAGAGAGAAAGACAGAGCGATATACAAAAATAGCGAGAAAAAAAAAAAAAAAAAGAGAGAAAAAAAACAAAAAAAAAAAAAAGAGAGACGACGAAAAGACAGCGAAAGAGGGAGAAAGACAGACCGAAACGAGCAAAACAGCAACAGGGCGGCGCAATCAATGAACCACCCACCTATCCACCCACCCACCTACCCACCCACCTCCACGCCCTCGACATCTCGTACGTCAATCCAAGCCCCCCATTCCGAAATCTCGTCCTCCACATCGTCCGCGTTCCAACCCCTACCCCACAGCGGGGCACTCAGCTCCCCTGACCCCACCCCCCTCCACTCAGCCCCAGCCCCGTCCAGCAGCTCCCCCACACCTCCACCAACTGCCTTCCCCCCCCCCACCCCCACCCCCGTCCCCACCCCCGTCCCCATCCCCGCTGTCTTCCCACGCCGAAGACCTTCGCCGCTACCGCCGTCACCCGCGTCCACTCCTCTCGCGGAACTCTCGGCCCGGTTCGGGGTTGGGGCGGGGGGGTCGCTGGACCCGGGAATATCTGAGGTGGGGCTGGTAGACGCGCCTGCGGACAGGAGGAGGAGGTTGCGCTGGTGCCAGCCGAACGCCGCGCAGCCCACGGCGATGCCCTCGTCGCCGGGGAAGGGGGGCACGAAGACGCGCTCGAAACCCGCCTTCGAGTTTTATTGCGGAGCGGGACGGCGGGTCGGTCGGTCGGTCGGTCGGTCGGTCCATCGGTCGGTCGGTTGCTTCAACAAGTGTGTGAATATAATCTGCCTGCTGCTACAAAATTGCGCACCGTAAGGCCACGAAGCACGCGAAAAAAGACTTCCGGGCGCTGCACCTGCAGACACGACAGACACGATACTGCTGCTGTGCGTGGGGGAGAACAAACGATACAAGGCCTTGCAAAAAAAAAGGGGCGGACGACTCCGTTCACTCCACCTCGCGGGCGATCTTCCCGTTGAGCACGCTGTTCAGCGCCACCCCTCCACACAAGCACACGTTCTTCTCCCCGGTCCTCTCCCTCAACCCCGACACGAAAGCCATCGCAGCCTCCTCCAAACCCCCCTGCGCCGTCGCCGCCAGCGCGGCATAGAAGGGCCGCAAGCTCTCGTCCCCGAGCTCGTTCGGCCGGGGCAGCCCCTCCACAGCCTCCCAGTCGACGCTAAACGCGTCTCCGCCGCTGTGTCTGCCAACAGGGTGCCGGACGTTAGCCGCGGCGGCGGCTGCAGGTCGCTCGAACTCCATTTCGACGCCCACGGTGCAAGGCCCATCACTTTTCCTTTTGAGGGGTGGGGGGGATGGGCGGGGCAGGGAAGGGAAGGGGGGGGGGGGGTTCAGGGGATGGGGGAGGAGGGGAGGGGGGGAGAGGGGAGAGGGCGGACAGGGGGTCAAACTTCCAGTGCCCTCTCCGCCATTCGCGAAAGCCTCGCATGTTTGCGATACAGGTGGTAATCCAGAGAAGAATGGGCTTAATCTCGAGCTTGGGGCTTTATCAAGACCTCCGGGGCGGGTTTACGGTGTAGCCGAGGTTCATGCGTCGCGCTGCCGCGCTCCGCCCCGCCCTAGTATCGTACACCCCTCAGATGAGTGCCAGCGCCTACCCGGTCGAGCATCATCAACGCGAATCAGAAAAAAAAAAAACACACACACACACACACACACACACCTTCTCCTCGCCGACGCGTACAGACGCTTCTGTACCTCGAACAAATGATGATGATGATGAGCACAGCAGTAGTACACGAACTAAAAAATCGGTGCGAATGAACTACCAAAAAAAAAAAAAAACGAGACGACTTCTGATTTTTCCGGTACACCCGCACCCACCGCAGGCGTTCCAGTCGCCGAAGATGTGGCTGCTGACCCGGCTGTACACGGCCCCCATAGACTCCATGTTCTCGAAGCCGTGGTTGTAGAGCTCGGGCGGAGATCGCTCCCTCGTCCACCTCTTGTAGATAGGGGTTAATGTCGGTGGCCCACCGTCTGCAACGAAGCATGTGGGGAGGCGGGCGGAGCGGGGCGGGGCGGGGGGGGGGGGGGGGGTGGAAAGGTTTCGTAGCTCTTTACGTGCCGGGTCGGTACCGGTTCGGCATGAAAGTGGGGCGGGTCCGTACCGATCTACAGTAGCATGACGATGCGCTGTGAGCACTACGATGCGCTGTAAGTGCTGATGTCTCATCGTCTCGCATGCGCAAGGTTTCGTGGAACAAATCGCTTCGGTATGTTTCCACGGCTTGTATCTCGCTGCGATTTACAGTCTGCTTTGTCCTCGAAAAATGGACAGCGAGGCAACAGCGAGCAGAACACGAGCAGTTTTGAACTCCGAGCGAGCGCGAGCGCCTATTAATAGCCCTTCGCCCAGTCCGTGCGCCTGACAACGATAGCAAAATCACATGTGTACCAAATCGTCGCCGCTGGCGCCGATTCTGACACCGTACAAAACACGTACTGTAGCTCTTGAAGCTTCAAGGTATGCACTGCCGCCGTGCAGCTCACCACTATCAACAGTCCCGTTGATACATCATCTCCAACTACACAGCAAATTGAAAGTTCAATGTGCCAATGCATCATATCAAGAAAAAAAAAAAGAAAAAAAAGTGAAAGAATCTCCCCGCAACCCCGAGACGCACGATACCTCCTATGATGCAAACGCAAACAAGTGCAATTCTCCGTGTCCGTGTCGACGCCATGCAGCATGCACCGCGCACCACACTCACTCACTCACTCACTCACTCATCATGCATTCACTCCCAATAGCCTCATCGTCACCCAATAAAACCACTGCAATCCCGCAACCGCAATAAACTCCCGCGGCTATCTTCCCTTTCGCTCTCAATGCGGCCGCGGTCGGCCAACGAACCCATCCTTCGCTCTCCCCCCCCTTCTCCTCGGTGAAAATCCGGCATGCTCCGTCCCGGCATTGTAGGGATGCCATGGTCTATGATCATACGACTACGGCCATGCATGATAATGAGTACCCCTCCCCCCCCCTCCTCCCCCTCCCCCTCCCCCCCCCCCTCGCCCTCCCCTCCCCGCCCACCCGCCCGATGCAAGTCGAGGCGCAAGTGCAAACGACCTCTTCGGCCACACAGCCCACACCGAACTGTCTCCACATCGCACAGACCGCAGATGGTCTACATTCCACATTTGCCGTTGTGATATTCTGAGCGAGAGCCTTACCACACAGATCAGATCAGATCAGATCAAATCAGATCAGATCAGATCAGATCAGGTCGGATCAAATCGGATCAAATCGGATCAGATCAGATCACAGTCACACCCCCCAAACACGTGAGCGAGAGCCGCGTCTCGCACAGATCCCATCCGGAAGCATGGCCAAGACCGGGCAGATCACGCGAATCAAGGACGCACGATGCGTCTATATATAGCTGCCCCGAAATATTGAAATGGGTACCTGACCCGTATCGAAACGTCGTCACTGCAGCACAAGGTACCATATATATATGTATATATGTGTATATATATATATTACAATAGCTGATACTACAGTAATACTAAAAGTATTTAGCATACTGGCGGTATACTTGACAGTACAATATACTGTCAATGCACCCAACAGTGGTACAGCAGTATATAGCCAGTATACCCAACGGTAACACAACAATAGTTTTTCTAAAGAAAAGGAGGGCACCGGCTGCTTTTATTTGGGGGGGGGGGGGGGGGGGGAAGAGTAAGATACGCAGTGCGTAGCGTGAGAATATTGCAGTTTAATAGTGAACCAACGGAATTATTCCATGTCTTACTGCGCGTCTCACTCGTACTGCACCGACTAACGGCAGGAGGGCGGACTTCAGGAGACGGCAACAAACGGGAACGAGAAGAGGAGGGTCAGCGTCTTTTGTCCGCTCGCCATCCGCCTCCTGCGCACAGCTGGGCGGGTATACCAGAGGCGCTCGAGCACCCGAGCTGATAGGAAGGCGTTATTTACTACCATTGTTGTTGCTGAAAGACCTAGAGACTACCGGGTACCTGGTACAGCGTGACACTATTGCACACGACACACTTGGTAGATGGTCAAGCTCCACACCTACCGTTACAAAATGTTGTGGGGGATCTGCAAAGCACAGATCCAACCTGTTAATAGCCACGGAGCCAGCGTGGAAACAGAGGAGAAAGATCGAGATCCTGGAGAGGAAGTGGAGGAGCTGAGGGTGCACGCCGAGAGGGACGCGTCGCGCGCTGGGAACGGAGGGGGGCGGGGGCGGTGAAGGAAGGAGCAGAGTAAGCAGCTGAAGCAACACGCATGATCGACTGTGCCAACACCTGGGCTGGGAGCCCAACCAGGCACGTTGCAGCCTTCTCCGTATCGCCCTATTACGGGGTTCCATAGTTAATGGGACCAAATTTTGTTAGTAAAAATAGGTAAATATATATATTTTTTATGTATACCATAGGTCCTATGAACTATAGACCCCCGTAATAGTTTAACTCAGCCGATACTCCCGGAGCTCGGTGATACATAGAAACACAGGAGAGGCAGGAGATGCCGCACCAGCAGCAGCAGCAGCAGCAGCAGCAGCAGCGCGCGATCCCAGCAGAGCAAAGTATCCACTTGACCCGGTAGATTCGCCTGGCAATGGTGGCAAAGGCGCCGGAGAGCAGCAGTCGCGAGGGCAGCAGCAGCTCCAGCAGCATCGTCGGCAATGACGGCAGTCAGAGGATTGCTACACTTGTTGCGGCGATAAAGCGCAATTGTTGCAGCAACCACCGCTACCGTCGCCGCCGCCGTTACCACTGCCGCCGCCGCCGCGGCCGCCGTCTTCGCTGCCGCCGCAAACCGCCGCTGCCGCCGCCGTGACCGTCGCTGCTGCAACACCCCAGGAAACCCTGTTGTGTGCCTGGATCTGTGGGTCCGCTTCGCGCTGGCAATGAAGGGATAGAATTAGAGAGCAAGAGATAGGGAGTTTGGCCGGTAGGAGCCGGGGGGGGGGGGGGGGGGGGGGGGAGGTGGAGACCGCGGGAGCGATGCTGAAAGTGTTTTAGCTGAATCGTTTTGCCTGGACAGCTGAAGCACCACGCCCGCAGGTGGTCGATGGGGGGGGGGACGTTGTCCCCGAGGGGGAGACGAGGGAGAAAGTGAGGATGGGCGTTGGGGGAGGAGTCTGCATCATCTCTGCGGGATCGGCGCACGGGCGCAACAGGATGCGCTGCCCAAAGCAGGGACCGAGGCGCCACCAGCAAGGACTTTATGTCCGCACAAGGCACGTTTGACTTTGTTGATTGATTGCTGTTGGCGATTTCCGTTTTTTTATCGATTATATCTTGATTTGAGAAATGGTGAATAACATCCGAACATCTAAGATTGACATAGGAGAATGCTGGAAATTGGAAAGAAACGGCGACGATGCGCAGACGTATTCGTATATAGCTTATCTCGCTAATCCTGCAAACGCACTGCAGGACAACGGTGTCTGTCTGCTTTACGGTTGCCTGGTCGAACGCTCTGGCCGGGCCTCGATCCGAGAACGAGTAAGACGTGAAAGCCGAACGAATGATACAGCAGCAGACTACATGCGGAAAAAAACCACTCGACATTTCACACATTCTCGTGCGTTCTACTTTCACGTCTTGCTAGTCCTCGATCGATGCCCAGCCAGAGCGTTCGACCAGGCAACCGTAGAGCAATTGTCCTCCAGTGCGCTCACAGCATAGCTTCAGTGAGAGAAGTGGTATACGAATACGCCTGTGCATCATCCCCTTTTTGCGGCAATTTCCAACAGTACAGCAGTATTGCATGAACAAACAATTGGAATTGACAAGGGTACATACAGGTACTCGCGTAGAACCCAATTGAGATACGGACGAAGAATGTGAGCGCCATGACTGCACAAAGACACTTCGCCCATGTGCACCCTCTTTAAGTCATTTACGCATCGTAAGCTGAAGGAGGATTGATAAGCCCATCCTACTGATGAGTTTTGGCACTTCGTTGGTCTGTTGCCGGCTTGATCACAGCATCGAGAAGTACGGCACAAAGAGACGCACGTGTTGAGCGCTTGAGCCCAGCTGCAGCAGTACGTTTGTTTGCGGCAGTTCACACGTTTCAAGTCTTTATTCGCGGCCAATTCGTTTTCCGAGTTGCTTGCTTGATGTGTAGGGCCGCCGGTGCTGCTGTTGGGTACGAGATGTTCGGGAACGGTAGTAATCCTTGATACGAGTACAGCAGTACTGAGAGCACATCAGAGTCCTCACAGATTTGAGGAAAAATATTGTCTGGACTGCAGAGTAGAGCACCCCCTTGCCCAGTGTCCGTTGCCCCAGTACTACGGCAGATGATGGTAGAGTTAAGGGCATGAGGGTACGAGAACAGTCTGCATAATACTGCTGTATGTACTCACCAAGCACGTACAGCAGTATGTTGTGCTCAAGGAATACATGGATTCGATGTGGTGCCATATATTGTCGTTGACAAGTAACTGTTCATTTGCAGGGGCATTTGAGACGTTCAACTACAGCCGTAAAGAGGAGTTTGCGAACTGCGAATACATGAAAGAGCAAAGCACCCAATGCAGACTAAATCGCTCGATTGCACGCCCCATCCCTTGTGTGTGTCGGGTCAATGCTGCGGAGGCGACGTTTTACTTCACCCAGGAGGATAAGCTGGATGACCCGAGCTGCGGCGACGCCATGAGACCGGAAGGAGAGGCAGCCGCGGCAGAGGCAACAACAGCAGCGATTGGGGCATTCGGGAGGCTTTCAATGAAATGTGATTGCCTGTGATTCTGGATGAATGATTTCATTGTTTTGTTATGTTTTCAATTGTGCTTTTGGCCGATTTGTATTGCGCCGAGAGTTTTTGGTGCTTTCAGCGTGAGCGATTATCATTCTGAGTAGTTTCAGCGTAAAAAAAAAAACGAAAGTGAACAGGGGTGTACGCTATCTCGCATTACCGTCGCGATCTGTGAATCTACGGCGGGAGTAGGATATAAAAGGAGGCTTTTGTCCGGAGGAACGGGGTTTCTCGCTATATCTCTAGCACTACACGAAGTATTTCCTTGCCTTAATTTTATTTCGATCGACATGACTACTGCCATATATTCCAGGATTTGCAACAATTTCGTATGGAATTGAGGGAGAGTTTTTTTTTCTGCAATAGGACTGAAGATATTATGAAAGGCCACGGGCCGCCTACGGTCCGGATTGAATGTTTTCAATGTTGAGTCTCGATAAATACCCCGTTGCTTGCGTTCGTTACGCGTTCGTCGAACGGGATTTGACCCACACTTGAAAAAGTGTAGAATACACGTGAATGGAACTTCTGCGGTCACGTTCAAGTAGTGTGGAGTTTTTTTCTTCCTGGTTCAGCTAGGCCCTGTACTGGGCACCGGTATATCCAGGTGATCGAGGATATTCAGGGAGGAGATACGCTTTTGTTCTTCAGAGTGGACGAATATATTTGGACCAATTCCGCGGGAAATGTCGTTTGTACCTGGCGGAGTCCGAGGATAGCGCCGTTTTACCTGGCATTGGATTTTCCGAGAGTGTTTATGTGTTGGCGACAGAGAGACTGTATTGGAGGACATGAAACCTGATTTTGAGGATTTAGGTGTCGTTTAGAGAATGTGTCAACTGAGGTGCAGATAGGATTCTTGAGTTCTTGAGTTTGATATTGAGATGATAATAGTATTGCGGTGTATCAACCCTGCAACGTCGCGTCTAGTCCAGCACCAGAAGGGGGGATATCATTACGGGGGATCGTATTAAATAGGATCCACGGTACACACAAAAATCTAGATATTTACCTATTTTTATTGACAATATTTGGTCCTATTTACGATATGGTCCCCCGAAATAGTATGGTCGTGTATGATGAGTTGGGGGGGTGTCGGTTGTAAACAGGGACACGACACATGAGATCCGTCGTAGATTGAGGAGTTCCATGCTGGAAAGGGATCCTGGTAGTGGGGGTATTGGGATATCGGGGTAACGTGAGCCCACCGTCACTCGTAGTTTAGCTCCTTATGAGGCGAGTCGACTCGACAGCTCGGGAATAATATAAGAAGAGTTCCGTGTTAATTGTCTGAAGTCAAGCACGCTTTCCTGTGCCAGCTACGTGTATAGCTCTACAGATCAATCAACAGGAGGTCTTCGCCACTCCCCGGATGTCGGACCTTTTCACGCGTTCGTTCCCTGCGCATGTTTCATGTTTGGTATCATTCTCTGCGTTGAGTACCTGATACCTTCGCTCGGCGTTACTCAGAATACTCTGCTGCAATCCAGTACACCGATTGATATTGACGACAGAATAATCGCTACTGATTGTGTGGGCCAGTGTCCAGCCCTACAATTGCTCCCTCCGAAGCCCTCAAGATAAAAAATAACGTCTTCCGAATTTCTCATTTCCCTGCCAAGCCCAGCCTGTATTTATCGGTGCTCATGTTCTGAGAAGATATCCCATGCTGCTGTACTGGTACACACGTATATCTGGCATACTGACACAGTATACCCAGTCCCTCGCCAGTACCAGTATTAGGTATGTAATAGGTGTCATCCCTAATAACCAGTAATACCAGTACCTCGCCAGTATCAGTACCAGTACCACTACCTCAGATTACGCAAGCCCCAAATTACTGGGTGTGAGGCCTGTCGTAAGCCCTCTCCATCCCCGCTCACCTATCCCCCGGAGGAAGGTGTAGGCGCTCTCCGCCTCTCGGTACGCTTCGTGGGGGAGAAGCTCGGCGGGGACTTGCTGGAAGCCCGGGTTGCCGTCCCCTGGGAGCTCTGCGCCCCCCCCCCCGCCAGCTCGCTGCCGGCCCCGAGCTCCCGCATGAGGCGCAAGTCGTTGTAGTATTCCTCCTCCTTTTCCTCTTCATCTGTGACTCCCTCTCTATGCTTCGAAGCGCTTCCGCCTCTGCTGCTGCTGCTGCTGCTGCTGCTTGTGCTGTCGCTGCTGTTGCTGCTGCTGCTGTCGCCATTGCTGCTACCGCTGCTACTGCTGCTGCTGTTGCTGCTGCTGCTGCTGCTGCTGCTGCTGCTGCTGTGTTGACTCTAGACCGATCACCTCCTCCTCCTCCTCCTGGCCTCTTCGGAGACAAGGCCGCCGCCTCAGACTTGGCCATGGCCCCGTGGGCTTCCCCCATCCCGTCCATGACCACGATCAGCCCGGAGTCGAACGGGGCTAGGGCGGCCGCGCTCCAGGCGTGGGCGAGGTGGTGGGACAGCTCCGCGTGCGCCGCTCCGGGGAGCAGGTTTTCCGGCGACGCGTAGCTCTCCGGGTACACGCCGGTGGCGACGCCCCAAGGTATCCGCTGCTCAAAAGGCGCCACGCGGTGGTGGTGGTTGTTAGAGACCACGAGGCGGACGTCCTCCAGGCTCGCGCCGACGGACTCGAGCGCGTGCGAGACGAGGTCTCCGGTGTCGCCCCCGTCGTGCTTCGATCGCGTCAGCCGCTCCTTCTCTCCCGCGAACAGGCAAGTTCCGTCATCGTATCGGAGCAGGCAGACCGCGGAGTCGTGGCTGTACTTATTTACCCCCCCAGGACCAGGCCGCCGGTGCCGACTGCGGGGGCAGGGGGGACGCCTGCGTCTAGGGACAGCTTTAGCCGGCAATGGCGACGCCGAGATGATGGTGGTAACGGCTGCTGTCCGAGGTGCTGGTGCTGGTGCTGGTGCTGGTGCTGCTGGTGCTGCTGGTGCTGCTGGCGCCGTTGCTGTTGCTTCTGCTGACGAAGAAAGGACGTTGAGCTCGAGAGCGGAGCATGAGGCATCACGACAAATCCGTTTGCAGAAGCCAGCGAAATGCATAGCCAGACAACCCGCATATGTACGCCGACAAGGGAACCCACGGCCGGGCAACAGCCCAGTAGGTGTTTCATGCTTGATTCGGTGCGGTGTCTACTGCTGTAGCAGCACTAACTAGCTGGCCTCTACCGCTCTGTCTACTCGGAGAACTGACAAGGGCCTCACAAATGCGGCGCAACTAGAACAATGCCTTCGGGACAATTATGATTGGCCGCCTTACCCGCCTACCGCACGGCCTAATCTCGAAATTTAAAATGCACCGCCCTCCCGACTCCCGGCTCCCGGCTCTCGACTCCCGACCCCGCTCGAGCCCAAGCGCCCATGCAGCTTCATGGTATAATAATATTAGCTGAACTGTCCGTGCAGGCGTACGGGTGCTGGTAAGGGCAGAGTCAGAGAGGCCTGATGATGTCAGTGAAACCAGAAACAAGTCAAACGGCACACACACGTTTGTTTTGGGAGCAAAAAAAACGGATGAGAACGCAATCGCACATCAGGCGAGAGGATCTTCGCAATAATAATATGATATCGCGGATATCTTCTACGACTTTGATTTTGAGGTTCAGAATCACCAACCACTCAGTCGGTCACACTCACAGCTGGCGAATTAGAACGTTTTTCTCAAACAAGAGCAAAACTCATCAATATCCTCGCGCGTTCGCCTCCGACCAGCACCTTGCTAAATAATATACTGGTATAATATTTGTGAAATGAAAAGGTTTCAACCTGTTGCAACATCATATCATTCTCCCTTGTTCGGGTTTTACTTCGAAGTATATTAGTATCAGTGCGCAGAATGATTATTTAAAATTGTTTTCTGTTGACCCGGGCAGCATCCAGGGGAGCCGCTGGCCTATATATCTAACACCCTGGAAAAAATTACTCTTTCAATAGTCTATTGTGTCTATAAATATTATGATTCAGGAGGATGTGTGCTACGTAATTGGATTTGTCTTGACAAAAATAATTGTTTTTGGTGACTGTGTCTATTAATTTAACTGAAATTGTCAACACAATCGATTTCGGCGATATACCTCATTATTTGAAATTGGCCAGGCAATTGTTTTCGGCGATTGTCTATGAATTGGAATTGTCCAGGCAATTGGTTTCGAATACCATCTACTAGTTGGAATCGTGTGAGCAATATGTTTCGAGTATTGTCTATGAATTGGAATTGTCCAAACAATTGGTTGCGGAGACTGCCAAATAATTGGAGAATTGTTCACCAAATTGATTTCGGGTTGTTGTTGTTGTTGTTGTTTTCTTCACATTAAACCGTTCTTTCTACCCGTCGACATCCAGCACAACCAGTGTCCGTGCCGATTCTTCAATCCTAGAGAGATACAAGTTCTGTGGTCACAAAGCTACGCCACAGAGATACTACGTTGCCACGTATGCAATGCAATGCCATGTCATGTGCTATCCAATAATTGGAATTGTCCAGACAATTGATTTCGGGTGCTATCCAATAATTGGAATTGTTCAGACAATTGATTTCGGGTGTTGTCCACTACTAACTGAAAGTGTTCGGAAAATTGATTTCGGGAGCTGTCTATTTTTTTGATTTGTCTGAACATTTGATTTCGGCTGCTGCTTATTAACTGCAATTGTCCGCACAATTGATTTCGGGTGCTGTCAATTAGATGGAATTGTCTAAACGGACTTCGGCGACTGGAAAGTAGTTGGAACTGGCCGCACAATCCATTTCAGATGCCGCGCAAGCAGAAATCAATTGCTCGATAAATGTCATGGCCGTGTACCTACAGCAGTAGTTATTGTATTATGATAGACACTCCCCATTGAATTGATACTACTCGTAATATAGCACAATAAAGGGCCTTGCAAATGATTGCGTATTGAGGGAAGTTCCCGATCCTGTTGTAGAGGCAATACTAGCATGGTGGTACTGTTGTGTACTGACCAAATCAAATGTAGTTCTACAAGTAGCTGCCAGCTTTCAAATGGCAGAGCCCTCATAAACTCGATAGTCATGACAATTCCAATTAGTAGATCGCGTCCGAATCTCATTGTCCGGACAATTCCAATTAATAGACGGTACCTCAAAGCAGTTGCCCCGACGATCGTATTAGTCGAAATTGTCGGGATAATTGATTTTGTATACCGTCTATTAATTGGAATTGCCCGGACAATTGATTTAGAAAGCAGTCTGCTAATTGAAATTGTCCGGACAATTGATTTTGGAGACTGTATATAAATTGGAATTGTCGGGCCAATTGATCCGGGAGACTGTCTATTAATTGGAGTTGTCGGGACAAGTACTTTTGGCGTCAGTCTACTAATTGAAATTGTCCGGACAACTATTTCGGGGGGCCGACTATTAATTGGAATTGTCGGGACACAATTGATTCAGGAGACAGTCTGTGAATTGGAATTGGCCGGACAATTTATTTAGGAGAGGTCCAGTAATTGGAATTGTTCGGACCATCGATCACGGAGACTACCTATAAAGTGAAATTGTCTGGACAATAGGGTCAGGTAGGGGTCACTTAATAGAAATTGCCTGTATAATAGAGCTCGACGCCTTTCAACTAACTGGAATTAGGGACTACACTAGACAGTCAATTGCAATAGAATACAGCTATTAATAGACTATTGGACTATTGTCTATTGTCCTATCTTTGACAAGGAATTACACATACCTGTAGAATATGCGCGTTCGGTTTATCACAATACTTGTGTAAAATTCGGTAAAAATGGGATATAGACGAGACGTATTACGCAGCTTGCAAAGTTGAGTATCAACTATTTAATCAGTCGAACTCACAGCTGTGACGTATTTCAAAATTTATAAAATATACGAAGTACGTCCACTATTATTGATACTACCCGACATGGGCACCTTGGGATACCGCAGCAGTATACTGTAGTACTTAGTACGTAGTAGTAGTAGTAGTAGTAGTAGTAGTAGTAGTAGTAGTAGTAGTAGTAGTAGTAGTAGTAGTAGTAGTAGTAGTAGTAGTAGTAGTAGTAGTAGTAGTAGTAGTAGTAGTATCATAAGGCAGTATTAAGCTACTGTTGAGACCGATTACTGCAACACAGAGGTGCTTTTGGCTCTCCTCCGGTCACTCACACAAGCTTGACGGATGCTTGGAGTTGTCACAGCATTTTTTTTGTATCCGCTGCTTGCTTGCTCGCCGGATGCTTTCTGGATGAAGGGGCGAGACAATCTATATCCGGGCATATGAGGGGACGCTTGCTACGAATCAGAAATCCGCCACACGGGAGAGGGGATACCATAAGACTAGGCCACCCTGACGGACCGTACTACAGCTGTTACACAGTAGAAGGAACATCAGATTTGAACCAAATCCATGCGGGGCATTCCGGGAATGGATCGAAATGCGGTGTTTCACAACCCACTCCCACTTGCAAGGCAGAAGCCGACCATATATTAATATGTGTACACAGCGAATCAGACAACAGCCAGGAGAAGACATTAAACAATCTGCGAGAGATTTAAAAGGTTGGCGGATGCTTGGATGTAACTATTTTTGTTGTGTATTCCTTGCTGGTTTTCTCGTCGGGTGCCTTCTGAACAAAGGGACGAGACAATCATCATTCGGGGCGGGCGATAACGCCTGCCAGGTATACGGAGGGGACACTTGCTACAAATCCCGACGCCGCAACAACAGATGAGAGGGATACCGTAACACCACAACAAGAATAGCGCGAAGCGAGAGACGTGGCGGGTATTTACAGTTTCATCGCCAAGCATCAATCAGCATTGCTATCAGACGTCGATCAGCATTGGCCTCCCCGCACACTCTGACTGAAGATAGATGCATAATACTCAAACCGATCGTGTCCCAAGGATCGTTGCCTCATACTTTTACTCTCACGTCCTCACTCACTCGTACGACTCATCTTTCATTTCGGATTTTAGTTGCGCCTGACACGTTCCAGCTCAACTCACAGTAATGCGTTTTAGGTTTTACCCTCAACGGCCTTGCGGCCTTCTGCCAAGCCGTCTTCGCCGGCGTCCTTTCCGTCATCCCCCCCCCCCCCCCCCCCCCCCCCCCCCCCCTCCCCCCTCCCCCCCGGTACTTGCACTAACATCGACAAAACGATTGCCATCATCACCGCGCATGCATAGGGTTCCGCGAGAACAAAAAATTCTTGACCCTTTTGAGGACTTGAGTTCCATCATGGGGAAAACTTCCTTCGAAATCTTATCGATTTGTCCCCGAAACGGCACTGTTAAAGGTTACTCAGACTGCAAAGAAACAGGGTTAGCGACAAGTCACTCGGCCGACCGTGGCTCTGGGCGGACAAAAAACAAGGGCTGATAAAAGTGACCCCCCACCCTCACCGCATCAGTCTTACACTCAAGCATCCATGCCCTCTGCTCGTTTGTTACGGACCAAAAACATTTAAGGTTGTAGTTGTAGTTGTCGTAGTTGTCGGATAGTACGATGCACCATTCTGGACGGCAACGCAAGGGCCCTTCGGTCTTCGTGTTAACGCCTGAACGATCCTAATATTTTTGTTCAAAATGGTGTGCTACTTGCAAGAGAACCAGGTACGTACGTAGCTAGCTCATCGCAGTGCTACACGTCACAAACACAAAAACCTACACGAAACGGACTACTTAAGGTATCATAAGCAGTGCAACTTTCATCGGGGAACCACGATAACATAATAAACACGGAAGAAAGTCCTTCGTGAATAACAAAAAAAAAAAAAAAAACATTATATATATAGAAACTACGTCGTGACAGGGTGTAAGTACGAGTACAACATTGTAGTGTAGTCTCCCTCAAGTATCGCTTGAAAACATCGCTCGACCCAGCACAATGAGTGCCGCAAGAGGCGCCTGGTGCGCAATACACAACAGGCATGTGAACACACCAATAAACGAAAACGCGGGCCATGCGTGATACTGCGATCACCACCAACCACTACTGAACACACGCCGCCAGCCGTAAGAAAGCAAATCACTATTACAGGCCGCCGATCCGTTAGCCCGTGGTTGATCTCGGCGCTGATCTCGGCGCTGATGCCAGCAGCAGCAGCAGCAGCAGCAGCAGCAGCAGCAACAACAGCAGCAACAGCCGCAAGCACACCGACGCTGCTCGTGCTCCTCACGTACAGTAGTAAGCAGTAGTAACAGTACACACTCTGTATTATTAATAGTACATGCCGCATAATGCGGATACGGCCAAGTCATTGGTCGCATGCAGTAGCTGTGGCATGACATCATCGCCAACCACCGGCCATCTACCGCGGTCTATCGTGTTACGTTCGGACGCAAAGAAGATGAGTGATTCGTCGCTGTGGAAGCAACAGGGGCCAGCCAACACCCGAGCCCTCGCAAGATTGAGGCCATCCCTGCAGGATGACCACCTGACTCGGGGACCGATCAAGATACAGCAGCTTCTCTAGGTCGCTCTTTCTCTCAGTACACGGCCCGGCCAAGACGAAACAAATAGTTGCATTCAAAAAAAAACAGAAGCCCCAGCAACTTACATGACCCCCCCCCGCCCCTCTCTTTTCTTCTCTCTTGCGAGAGATTAAATAAACAGTCAGAGAGATAAGAGAGGCCTGCACACGATGTGATTACGTAGCACCGCAGGTTTTCCTGCAAACAAGACATTTGAACCAAATTACAAAACACTGCGGCTGCGAATCTCGACTAGCTCTCAACGTAGTCCATGTGTACATAGAGTCATGCGCGCGCGTCCGTTTCCGCAACCCGCCGCATCACCCCCCCCCCCCCCACTGCACCCCTTTCCCCCCACACCTCCCTCCCTCCCCAACCCCCATGCCCACCCTGCCCCCACCCTACCCCCCCCAACCCCCCCCGACCCCAACCCTCCCAAACGTCGACGCCGCTGTCGCCAGCATCGGCAGAGAGCAATGACGCAGGGTTTGTCACAGCCCCGCAGGCCTCCAGCCAGCGGTGGCTTCGAGCGGTCGCCGGTCGGGAGCTACCCATCTGCAGTATTTTCCCGGAGCGCGGCGGGGGGCGAGGCGGGGGCGGGGGCAGGCAGGTCACAGCAAGTGGGGGGGGGGGCGTACTCATTTGTTGCTTGCCTTAGTCATTTGACCATTGACCACGCATCCCTTTCGAGACAGAGCAGGGGGGGGGGGGGGGGTACTTATTTGTGTCAGAAATGCGGCGGGCAAGGGGGTGGGGGGAAACAACGAAAGCAGAGGTCACATGCGCGAGGTGTTATCATATTGACAGGGATATATATCGTTAGACGGGTGTGGAGGGCGGGAGAAGGAGGGGCGGGCGTTGAGACCGTCCACACGCACATCCATCGCGTCCTCCAGCGGTACAGCTGCGCGCTTAAACAGCGCGATCAGAACGACGTGAAAGTGAGACCATCGGAGAGCAAAGCGCGTAAACCAGTGGTATCATACCATACGTACCGTCAATCATTGACACTGGTACAAATGACAAGCGTGTTTAGGCGACCGTACCATACTTGTGTGCAGCCAACCATACGACGACAAAGTGGAAGGGACGAGATAGCGTGTGCGAAACACACGGTACCATACAGCGTGTGAAAACAGCGCCACACAGCACAGTGTTCGACAACTCGCCATCATAACGTGCTTGGGACCATCAGGCAGTAGACCAACGTGTGCAAAGAACGGGATCCTATTACGGGGGTCCATAGTAAATAGGACCAAATATTGTCAGAAAAAATATGGAAATATATCGTTTTGTTTTGTATACCGTATGTCCTATTAACTATGGACCCCCGTAAAAGTTTCAACGACGCACCATTACGGCGGACCATAGTACATAGGACCTGCTGTAGACACTAAAATCTATACATTTCCCTATTTTTACTCATAATTTTTGGTCCTATTTACTATAGTCCCCCGTAATAGTGTGCGGGGAATCAACGGTACCTTATAGCGTGACTAGCTAGCGGTGTCACAGCTCGTTTAACCAGCTGCACGGGGTGCCATCGACCTCTGGGCCCGAAGACTAAAATATGTCGACACGGTACATACACGCGCTACACGCGCGCTGCGCCTGCGCCTGCAAACGCAGCAGGCTTGTCGGCGACGCACGCCAGGCAAGGCGCCTCCGGCGCGCCTCTTGACTCTTCACCGACTCCCCCCCCCCCCCCCCCCCTCCTCCTTCCCCTACCCTCCGTCTTCCGTTACACGGGTCAACGCACTGCACCCGACAAAACGCACAGAAGGCGTACGGAAAAACTAGAAGTCTGCATGCTCTGCCCAGATTCCGAACAAAAAAACAAACGCCTCCGGGGGAAAAAGAAACAAAAAGGGTCGAGGAAGGCATCGAAAACCCATATGCTATTGCGGCATCCCATGTAACAATAATCAGCACCTCGCATCAATCGATCACCATCATCATTACCATCTTTCATCATTATCATTATCATTATCATTATCATCATCATTATCTTCAGTATCACTATCATTATCGTTATCATCATTATCATCAGTAGCACCATCATTATCATTATCATTATCATCATTATCATCATCATTATCTTCAGTATCACTATCATTATCGTTATCATCATTATCATCATCATTATCTTCAGTATCACTATCATTATCGTTATCATCATTATCTTCAGTAGCACCATCCCTATCATTATCATTATCATTATCATCAGTATCATCATCATGAACATCAGTATCATCATCATGAACATCAGTATCACCATCGGTATCATCAGTATCAGCATCACCAATATTATCATCACCACCATTATCTTTTACCATCTTCATTGCCATCGTCATTCTCATCATCATCATTATCGAACCATCATCATCGAACCATCATCACTGTCATCATCATTATCATTGTCGCCATCATCACCATCATTATCATTATCATTATCAAACTATCATCATCATCAGCATCAGCATTATCATCATCAGTATCCTCATCATCACCAATATTACCATCATTATCATCATCATTATCATCGCCACCATCACCGTATCTAAAGTGCACGCGACGCGAGATATGATATATTAGGGCAAAGCCATGCACGGGACCGAGTACGATGCGAAGCTAGCGACGAATCTTAAAGTCGCTGTTTCGCCAAAAAGCATTCCAATAAACGGCATACGGGACTACTACTACGGGGGACCATAGTAAACAGGACCAAAATTTGTTAGTAAAAATACGTAAATATATAGGTTTTTATGTATACCATAGGTCCTATTAACTATGGACCCCCGTAATACTATAAAATAGAAAAAAGAAAACGGAAACAACAGAGAAAACAAGAAACACTAAAAAATCACAAAAAAAAAAAAAAACGGAAATTCATAACAACTCGTTGCTCGCCCAATTCATTAAGGTCACACGTTTTATTCCCGATCCCCTGTCCTTTGGTATTACTATTAATAGTCAGTGAAGGGCACAAGAAGTCCGAAGAGTCCCGATCCCTGTGTTTTCTTACGCAGGATGACGAGCGGAAATTTCCTGATTTCGGCTTGAATACGTGAGGTGTTTTCGTACTTTTTTACACAAAAAAGCAATCGTCACGGGGATCACCACGCAAGTAATGGAATGGTGCCCCACATGCGACGTACGGGAGCTTCTCGTCCCGGCTAGCGGGCTGGAGCTGTGTCGCTCGGGGTCGACGCCTGTCAGCAGAGGGCAAAATGACCAAATACACCCGGCAGGCTGAACCCAACACACAACATAAAACAGAGGAAAATGAGCTTGCTTCAAGACGACCGGCGGCCGCGGACACCTTCCCCACAAGCCACACAACAAATCGCGGTGTGAACACACGCGGAATCAAGGACAGGCCGCCTCCATGAGGTGTGTGTGTGCGTGAGAGGAGTCCTACCCTCAATCAAAAACGTCCGTTGCCAAGGGCAGACATGAACATGACGTGGTAGCTATGCTCGTGGTGTTGTGGCGTGTGCTTGCGTTCGTCATGGGGCTGGACGGGGCACAGCGAACACGGTGCCTGCGACGGGAAGACGCGTTCAAGGTGCAACACCCATGCAGCTAGCTCCTGGTAGAGACAACCCCGACCATCAGCGATCGGCTGGTGTCACGATGCCACATACAAACGCATACATGCGCGTCACATTGTGCGGCATGCGAGGGAGGTGTGGTGCCTTGGTGCGGTGTCCGGTGAGCTCGCTCCTCGCATCGGCTTGAACCTCGAATACAAACTGGCTGTTCTCTTTTTATATATGTATATATTTGTACCGGTTGTCGTATATATAGAGAGCCAACAGATAAACGCCTCTTCGTTTGGAAATCAAAGACTCGATTATCAACGTAAAACTTCGAAAAAGTGAAACGCGCCTGTCGCCTGCAAAACTTGCCTCGACAGCCCCCCCGGCCCTGGAAAGAAACGGCGGGCATGATTTATAATGGGATAATCAAACACAGAAAAACAACGAATTGTGTGCTTTTAGTATTGCGCGTGCCCAATGGAACTCACACAGCAGTACGTAGTGGGACAATGTGAAATAAAAAAGGGCGATAAGTTAACTCATTGGGTTTTTTTCAGGGGACGGGTACTTCATTAACGACGCACACGGTACACAATTTTTGGCGAAAATACGTTCCAAAGTGGTGTGTGCGAACCAATTAATCGGGTTTTTTTTTCTAAGAGACGATGTGGAAGAAGCAAACAACAACAAATGCATACTTCGTACATAGAGAAGAGAAACAATTCTGAGCGGAAACCACAACGTCTAGTCGACGACAGATGGCGGCGAACGATGGCGACCCCGAAAAGGTCGGACTCACCCTTCAAGGGCAAGGTGCTCGAGCAACATGCGCCGCTCCCCCTCGCTGTAGGCGTTGTTGTGCCCGCAGTGCAGCGGCAGGAGCTTCCCCAAGGACGGTTCCGATGCCGATGATGATGATGATGCTGCCGCCGCCACAAGGGACGAGGGGGAAGAAGGCCCCACCCCAAGGAGGCCGTTGCTGTCCCCCCCCATAGGCTCGACGTCGTAGCTGCTGCACCCCCGCGTACACCCCCCCCCCCCGTGTTGCACGAAGCAAAGCGCAAAAGGAAAAAAAAAAAAAAAAAAAAAAAAAAAACAGAACAAACAGAAGAAGCAAACAACAACAACAGCAACAACGAAACGAAACGACACGGAGCAAAGCAACAACAACAAAAAACGACGACGGCGGCGGCGGTGGGCGAGACAAGGCGAAGTCAAGCGAAGCGACCGCGAGCAGAGCGACGGCATCGACGTCGGCACGATTGTTACCTCCACAAAATTCGGACAAAATTCGGACTAATAAGAGAAAACAACGCATACGCATACGCATACGCATACGCATACGAACACCCCCCCTCCCAACCCCCCCCTCCTCCAACCACGAGCACACCCGCCGGCCCGCTCCCCCGCCCCGCCCCGACTCCCCCCCTGTACATCGCACGCGTTAGTCGGAATCGCACAGGTTACGCTAGACCCACAAGAAGACAGGGAGACACATACACACCGCCCCGCCGACGGTACCGCCGCACAGCACTGCTGGCGTCCCCCCCTCCTTCCCCGCACCGACCATGGCGCGCGCGAACCGGAACTGATCCGATATGTCCAACATGTCCGGTGTGCTGGCGGGATGCTGGCGGTATGCTGGCGGTATGCTAAATACTACCGGCGCCCGTACCCAAGTATCTGGTGCCTGGTGCCGCTATGACGAGTTTTCGCGTCCAGACGCATCAAGACATGTCAGACGATCTGTACGGATATCTCAGGGCGGCTACGTAGATCCCTGATCGACATACGTGTTTCATGATCTGCGCTACTGTTTATTTGCCAACTGCAGATCATGTTCGCCGGGTGGGATCTGCGTGACCCACCAGGCAACCTCAGTAGCTCCCGTACACACGAGGAGAGGGGAACACCCAAAGCACAAAAAAAAAACAAAAAAAAAAAACATACCAGGTAAACGCACACCACACACACCGCCGCACCGTACACGACGTGTACCAGGTGTGTATACACTTACGACAGGGTACATGCCTTGTTTCATTTTTTCCGGCCGAAACATTTATGACCGCCCGCGACTCTTTCTTCGACCGTTGCGGCGTTATCTGTGCGGTACATGTTATTCGCTGTGCTACAAATATTAATAATGGTGCCTAGGCCATCGGGTTGTACTTTAATTTAATTTTCTCTAGAGTCAGTGCTCGGGTGAAGCAAACATATACAAGAAAGGGAGGGGCCCCGAGAGAAAAAAAACGTAGGTTCCACCCCATACGCAGCATGTGTCACACGCACCTTCGACCCCCACCCTCCGCGATGCTCGCCTCCAGCGAAGCCAGGTCAGAAGCGTCCCGCACAGCGGCACGCCCATGCCCCAATCCACCCCCACCCCCACCACTCCCCTTCCCCGAAACCAGACCATCAGAAACGCCTGCGTCATTTCCAGCAAACCCCATTCCACCCTTCCCACTTTTCTCAGACCTTGCCACCGCGATCGCGAAAGGTGTCGGTGTTGGCGGCGTCATGGGATCCTCAGAGCAAGTGCCCTCGGCGACCCTCTTGGCCAGGTAGAGGAGCATCTGGTAAACGAACCCCACGTAGGGGTCCGACGCGAGCTCGTCCGGATGGTCCTGCGGGTGCAAAGCGAAGGGGTTGAGCGACGAGAGGGTAGACAGGGAGAGAGAGAGAGAGAGAGAGAGAGACAGAGACACAGAGACGCAGCCACGGACAGAGAGAGACGCAGAGAGAGCGACAGCCGCGAGACGAGTAAGTCGCGTGAGCGTGTTGAGAACAAATGTGTGTGTTTTTTTTTTGCCATTGTGCAGATGCGTACGCGGTTACACTTCGAACATCCGAATGGTGCGTTTGTTCGGATAAATACCCTACGGTGCACCTGGTATCAAACCTGCTTGTTTTCGTCGTATTCGAATATGTGCCGGGGCACCCCCCAGAGTACGCAACCTACTCGATATATACAAATGCGTGACCCTGGGCACCCAGACCATACTCGGTTATGTACCCGGTTACCCCACAGAGCATACTCGGGTACGTATCCGGGTACTCCTCTAGAGCATACTCGGGTACGTATCCGGGTACCCTCTAGAGCGTACTCGGGTACGTACCCGGGTACCCCGAGCATGTATCCTACTTGATACATACATACGCGTGAGCCTTGGCGTGTGCATGGGAGTGTGCGTGTTGGGCGTGCGTATGGTGTGTGTATGTACGTACCAGGTATGATAGACCAGGGGATTTACGAGTGTGCGCACGATATACGAGTACGCGTGCGTGTATTTGCACGTGAGAGTGGTGTCCTTTACGCTGCAATCACTACAAGTAGCTGGCGTCATTTTGTGCAAACTCATTCGCGTTGCGCCTCGCAATCGCACAGAAAAGCGTCAACACGCCGTTGCTGCATGCAAAACAACAACAACTCCCGACCAAGGCTGTGACCGACGAATGGCTACGGTCCGTGTTTTCTTCCAATAATGGTCCGTCGTCTGTTCTTTCTCCTTCTTTCAACACTCTCTCCAATCCCCCGGCACATGGGTAGAACCCCCCCAACCCTTCTTAAGCTCACTCCACCCTTCCGCCTAGCGCACGGGGTCCCGCTAACAAAAAACCACGCTTGAGACGAGCAAACCCTAGAAAATTTGATGATGACACCACATCGTTTAAAACAACCTCAAGCTCAGCCTAACCTACCACATAAACATGGTGGGATTTATTTCGTCTCCCCGAAAATCGGAAAATAAACGATTGTTTCACGCAAGGCAGGCATAAAACATAAAAATATATTTCGTCTCCCCGAACTCGGAAACTAAATAATTATTTCACGCAAGGCAAGCGTCTCCCCGAACTCGGAAAATAAGTCTCCCGCCCGAAATCGGAAAATAAATTTTAGTGTAGCCCTAGCCGCTGAGCACGATCTCTTAAATCCACGTTTCCTGGCGTCTGCCAAGGAGCAAAGCCTCACCACCAAGCAGGGCGGAAACACAAGGACCGTTTAGACATCGATACGAAGGACCAGGCGGAAACTTACCATTCCCGACGAGAGCGGTAAGTTCTGACTCGTGCCCTACTTTCGTGTCGTGGGGGCTTATGCATGTACTTCGAATTATTTCTTCAAGGGTTTATTGCGTATTCGTGAATCTCTTTTTTTTTAAGGTTATTTCGTAATTCATGCATTACTTCAAGGTTATTTCGTACCTCTGCCCCGAACGTATCAGGTGCGTTTGTACACTTAACATCGAATCCAGACTTTTTCGTAATTCCAACCATTTTAGTAATTCCGTCCCGTTTTTGGGGAAGAAGCACGTAAATTTCTGTTAAGCAGTCTGTTGAGGACAAGAAAGGAACCTGCTGGAAAAACAGCAGAAGCAGCAGCAGCAGCAGCAGCAGCAGCAGCAGGAGCGCGAGCGAGCTCGTCGTCATCGTCATCGCTGTCCCAGTGACAGTGACAGTGACAGTGACAGTGACTGCCGCCGTCACCGTCGGTGGACACTACACTATATACCGCCGTAACAAAAAATATCGTAACCGATGGCCGTGAAACAAACAAATGGCCGTAACTACCGCCGTGGTAGCTAACTGCCGCAACTAAAAGTACGCGATTGCCGCAAACTTACCACCGCAGCTTTTATCGCCGTCACATCGCGGTGACTACTGCAGCTGCCGTGACTACCGCCGTGCCTGATGGCCGTGACTACCGCCGTAACTAACTGCCGGCCACTCACGTCGAGAAGGGTTCGCAGCCGCTGGCAGGCCGACTCCATAGACAAGCTCCCCGTCGCCGCGGCGTCCCCCAGCTGTCCCGCCCTTGCGATCTCGTCCGACCGCACCACCGACCCGAGGACCGCCTTGACCCACCGAGTAAGAGAGAGAGAGAGAGAGAGACAGACAGAGAGAGAGAGAGAGCAAGAGTCGGACCACATCAAAATAGGGTGCAGAGAGACTGGAATTTCTTCGCAAGAGGCCAGGGCAAAAGCGCGCGTGCACAGAGGGGGTGTTTCGTGCGTGTTGTGTATTGCGTATTGCGTTTCGTTTCGACTGGCAGTTTTGTGTTTTGTGTTCAATGTTCAACTGGTAGGGGCTCAGCGTTTTGTGCTTCATCACGTCGTAGTATTCCAGCACGTGGAATGTGGTCTAGTGGTCTAGTACTTTGTAGTTGCGCCCTGGGGGGGGGGGGGTTGTGCGTGTGGGGTTGTGCGTGTGGGGTTGGTCAGTCTTATCTCCAACTTCAAAAAAACAAAAAACGGACTGCTGCACGGTACCAGTCTATACCCGCGAGGGCGACAATCCTTATGATAGAGTGATTCTTTGTCGGTGCACGGGAAATATTCGCGTCCACAAAAAAAGGCACGACAGCAGTACGGAAGCGCTCCGCACGCTTCGCTCCGCCCCAGCCCCGCCCACCCCAGCCCACCCCAGCCCGGACCACCGGCAGAACGCGCGAAATCCACTCACAAAGCAGCACACCCACGCGCGGACGTCGTCGAAGCCCTTAGAGACCGCGCGTCCCAGCAACCGCCCGCAGAGGCCGTCGATCCTCGCCAGGACCAGCCACAGCTCACCCCTGGGGCGGGAGACGTCGATCATCTTCTGCTATTTATAGTGGTTCGTGAGGAACACCCGATGAACACAGGTAAACAGGGGGGAGGAGGAGGGCGAGGCGACGGGAGAGATGGAGGAGGAGGAGGAGGAGGAGGAGGAGGAGGAGGAGGAGGAGGGGGAGGGGGGAGGGGAAAAAAACGGACGTTATCAATGTACCGGTATGGACTCTTCCCATTCCGCTATATGCTTGTTTTTTCGCGATGACTTTGTCAACGCATTTGCGTTGCAAACAACAATCTGCGACGTTGTATATTTTTTTGCCTCAAACTCAACTTCAACCGCAAGCCAAAGCTTCAAATTCAACCTCAATAATATTCAGAATCAAAATTGAGCTCAACCTCAACCTCAAATTCGACTTCAACCTCAACTTCAACACCACATTCAACTTCAACCCCACACCTTCAACATGAAACTCAACTTCAACCTCAACATCAACTTTAACCCCGAACTCAACATCAAATTCAACTCCAACATCAACTTCAACCCCCACAATTTCAACATCAAATTCAACTTCAACACTAGACTCAACTTCAACCTCAACATCAACTTCAACCCCCACATTCAGAGTCAAATGCAACTTCAACATCAACTTCAACCCCAAAACTTCAACATCAAAATCAACTTCAACGCCAACTTCAATATCAAATTCCAACCCCAACTTCAGCCCCCAACTTGAACGTCAAATTTGACTTGCCACCCCGACTTCATCTCTAGCTTACTAGCGAACAAAACTGGACGGATGAACGGAATCTACTCCTGGACAGAAGTGAACTGCTGCCGAAGTGTACACCGTACCGTATATATATGTACGATACCGTACTACTGCTGTACGCTGTGTACCACACATTGGACGTCAGATCATCGATTCCCACCTCATGATCTAAAATCCTTCTGGGCGGATAGGTTCCAGATCTGTGTCATCTAGCTCATGCTGTTTTGGGTGGGACCCGTATATATAATTCGCATGATCTACTGTAGCACATGTTTCCTGGGTTGGATCTGCCCTATAAGGCAGATGGGGAACTAGATATTATATCTGTAGATGATCTATATGTAGATGATCTATCTGTAGATGATCTATCCGTAGATGATCTATTTGTACATGATATATCTGTACATAATTGATCTGTAGATGGTCTTACTTGTAGATGATCTATCTGTAGATAATCTATCGGTAGATGATCTATCTGTAGATGATAATCTGTAGATCATATATCTGTAGTTGATATATCTGTACATATCTATCTGTAGATGGCCCATCTGTAGATGGTCTTATCTGTAGATGATCTATCCGTAGATGATCTATCTGTACATGATCTATCTGTACATGATTGATATGTAGATGGTCTTACTTATAGATGATCTATCTGTAGATAATCTATCTGTAGATGATCTATCTGCAGATGATATATCTGCAGATGATCTATCTGTAGTTGATATATCTGTACATGATCTATCTGTACATGATCTATCTGTAGATCATCTATCTGTACATGATTCATCTGTACATGGTCTCATCTGTAGATGATCTATCGGTAGATGACACCTGGTATATCTGTAGATGATATATCTGTGGTGTACTACTGCGCTGTGCTGCGCTCAAATCCTTGCCGTACTGTACCGGTGCTACTTGAACATTTCCAAGGCTACCGGTGGAGTGTACAGCAGTATATTGGTGTCGCTGCTGTACGGACTCACGTCGGTCAGCGGGTCCGCCCTCGACCCGTCTCCCTCCTCTCCGCTAGCCTCGCCCCTCCCACCGTCGGCGCCTCTAGTAATCGACACCATCTCCAATTCTAAAGCCACCGAGACCAACACGAAAGGCAAGAAACACAACGAGAGGGAGAGGGGGAGGGAGGGAGAGGGAGAGAGGGAACAGGGAACAGGGAGAGGGCTGAGCCGAGATATTGGAAAATACACAACAAACCAATACGCAGCACAGCAGTAGTACCGCCCATCGCCAGCAAGACATAAATATCTTGTACCAGGCTACGCACAAGATATTTTCAAGCCTCTAGCCACTATACAGCTTCATGGAACCACACCAACAGGAACACAATGATGGCGCAACAACCACAGCAACAACCGAAAGCAACCCCGACTCCCACGATGCGATAGAGGTATTCTATAGCAAAACATTTCACCCGACCCAACCTTTGCAGACTTCTGACTGATGGGGGTTCTTTCAACTTGGGAACTATAAATACCGGGTATGCCCACTATCGTTCGTTCCATTTAGTTTTTCGGGGTATCATTTATGTCTACGATAGGCCGCAAGTTGACCATACTATTACGGGGGGCCGTAGTATACAGGACCAAATATTGTGAGTAAAAATAGTTAAATATGTAGGATTTTGTGTGAACCGTAGGTCCTATTTACTATGGTCCCCCGTAATGCAGACTGCAGTCCTAAAAGGATGAAGCGTCCGTTTTTTTGCTCGAAATCAGGTTTGGGGGGGAGTTAGGCTCGTTCTTTACCGGAGAGCTTTTTTTAACATAATTTCCGAAGTTTGGAAATAATTGGTATACTACAACCAAGTGAGGAACCTTTCAAAAACAAAAAACAAAACATAAAACGTCCCAACCCAACCCCAACCATGGCCACAACTCCAAACCGTACAACCCCAACACCTCGTTGAACGCGTTCCATGACATGCTGGATTATTAGAGCCAAGAATACCAAATGAAGCATAAAAGTACTGCAAACCTACACCAGCAAGGGTGCAGCACGACAAGAAAGACAAAGCCACAACACACTATTAATACTCAAAAGGTCATGAAAAAAAAAGAAGGCCGGTGCGGTGGGACTTCCGGACGAAATTACGAAAAACGAAGTTGCTATTTTCAATATTAGAGTTTATTGTTTTATTTGGTTATGGTATACCTTCCCCCCCCGCCTATGGTCTGCCTGGTCGGTGAAAACCCGACGTGCTCCGTCCCGGCATTGTAGGGATGGGAGGGTCTATGGTCTTACGACTACGGCCATGCATGATAATGAGTACAACCCCCCCCCCCCCCCCGCGCGCCAATGGCCATACGATTCCGGTCATGACTCTCCCGGGTGGCTATCTCCACCGCACCTGCTCCTCTCGGGGGTCAGGTCGGGTCAACGTGCCCAACTGGACTAAATTGACACACGACACGAAATTGGAACGTGGAAGGGCAGTGTGGTGAGCTTACATAAGCTTTTTTTTTACCAATCCGCCGCCGGAGGATAAAAAAAAAAAAAAAAAAAAGTCATGCATGATATCGAGTACACTACCCCCCCCCCCCCCCCCTGTCTTGTGTCTCGAACATGTTTATTGTTCGTAGTGGGTGGGGTGCCGGGATTTCGTTTCTCACGCGCATCACATACCTTGCGATTCCACGTCCATGTCTGCATCCCCTCGCCGCTGACGCCGTCTCCTCCTGCCGCCCGCTTCTGTAGCCGACGCCATGCCGCTTGAGCTAGGCTGCCCCACGCGAGGTGCCCCGCGAGCAATGTACCTGGAGGCGGATGATTAAACGGAAAAAACAGGCAGGAAAGGCAGGCAGCCAGGCAGCCCAGACATCAATACAGACCATTGGATAGGCAGGCAGGCAGAAAGCCACGCAGACCGACGGATAGGCACATAGATGGGCAGGCAGGGTGACAGAAAGAAGAAAGGAAGAAAGACAAGACACACAGACAAAAGACACAGACAGGCAGGAAGGCCGCAGGAAGCCAGGGGGGGACAATTGAGTCGAGTCGCGAGTGGACGCCTGCCTTGATGGGGGCTGCTGCGCTGGGGGTGCGGTGGGGCGGCTGCTGCTGCTCGGGGCCGATTTGAACGGCCGGTGAACCTTGTTCGTCAGCACTGTTGATAGAGAGTCCCGCGTCCCTTGTTTCCTTTCGGTGGCGACCGTCGTGGTATGGCTGTGTGCTGAGACTGTGAGCGTGCACAGTTACCGATACCGTTACCCTTGCCACTACCGCTACCATCGTCGTTACGGGTAATCTGCATTGCTGCCCTTCTCGTTACCGTTATCATCACCGTCGTCATTACCGTTACCGCTGCCATTACTGTTGCCATTGCGGGTAATGGTACTATTACCGATACGGTTACCGCCGCCTTCACTGCTACCAAAAATATCAATATACCACTATCATTACCCTTGTCACTACCGTTATATGTGTAGAACCATCAGTACCATCAACATTACTGCTTGCCATTACGGGTAATGGTACTATTACCGCTACGCTTACCGCTGCCTTCACTGCTACCCAATATCGATACCACTATCATTACCCTTGCCACTACCGTTATATGTGTAGAACCATCAGTACCATCAACATTACTGCTTGCCATTACGGGTAATAGTACTATTACCGTTGCCTTCACTGCTACCCAATATCGATACCACTACCATTACCCTCACCAATACCGTTATATACGTAATTATCAGTACCATCAACATTACTGTTGTCCCCACGGGAAATAGTACTATTACCGATACGGTTACCGCCACCATCGCCAAAACCCGCTATCATCACCATCACCACCACCATTCCCACTACCGCTGCGTGCTGTAGAGCAGCGCCAACGATAGATGTACGACGCCGTGGTGTTCGTTCCGCGCGTGTGTGTGTGTGTGTGTGTGTGTGTGTGTGTTTTTTTTTTTTTTTTTTTCATCACTTTTACTTTCCAGCCCACTCGTAGGAAGTTTTACCCTCGACGATCTTCTGGACAAGCCGTGGTCACAGGTGTCGTCCCTTCTCCCCCCCGGTACGTGCCTTTAGTTTTTATCGCGCATAGGGTTCAGCATTCCCACTGCTCGTCGATTTTCATCGAATGTACAGCTAACTCACGCTCTCGCGCTTGCCGCTAATCAATTTTATGCAAGAAAAAGTCCCTACGAGCAGACTCGAACTCACGAAATTGATCGTGATAGGCTCGCGGACCACCTACCAAGCCACCGGGGACGCCGGTGTTAGTTACCATCCAATAAGGGCGGACGGAGGTATGGATTTCTGAGATTCTTCGGAGGCGGCAAAACAGGTATATACGCCTTGCTTGAAGCCAAAAACAGTTACGTTTGGGGTATGCGTGAAAAGCATATATCGTAGATAAACGGCAGCAGCAGAAGCAGCAACAGCAGCAACCGCAGCAACCGCAGCAGCAGCAGCAGCAGCAGCAGCAGCAGCAGCAGCAGCAGCAGCAACAACAACACCAGCAGCAACAACAGCGATGAAAGAACACGAAACTCTGGCAACACGTCCGTCGCCAAAGCCACCGATTTCGGACCCGCCCCCGACACAATCCCACCACTGCACCATCCCCACTACCACCACCATTTGCCACTTCTCACTATCGTTTCCGCCACGGTCAAAACCGCCATTACCGCCACCATTACCGCTATCGCTACGTACCATTCCAACTGCCTCTACTATTGCCGCCAGCGATACCTTTAATTACGGCTCCCGTCACCTTTGCCGTCCAAAGGCAACCAACCGTCACCGCTACCACGACCAATCCCCAACCCAAACAGCCAATAAACCGCTACTATCGCTACCGCCCGCTTGCCCCCCCCCCCGCCCCCGCCCTCTTTCCGCACCTCAAGCACGCCGTGAAGTGAGTTATCTGCAGGGACGACAGCTTCTCCCGAGGAAAAAGGGGCAGCGACATTCTGTCCACCGGGGGGCACGTCTTCATGTGGTCGGCCAGCTTGTACGCCTGCGATGCCAAAGGTATCGAAGGAGCGAGTTACGTCGGTCGAGGCAACGTCGAGGCACGAGAAGGGACATCGCGCGGGACTGTTTCAGGGTCTAAGCGTTGATCTCGCGGCGTAATACACGCTGGCAGGGGGGGAATAAATGGAGCGCGTTGAGCAGGGGTGGGCGGGGGGCGGGGGGCGGGGGCACGAGTCGCGACTCAACCCGACTCAACCCCTCAGGGAGTGACGACTGTAGAAGGTCGCCGAGCGTGTGGAAACTCCGGCGAGAAGAGCTGGGAGGTAAAAAGAGCGACGACAAGAGAATTTTTTTAAAAAAGGCTAAAACATCGCTCAACCTTTCAACCATGGGTGCCACACACGACCAAAAAACGACAAAACGACACCACACTCCTGTAAAAAAAAAGGTCAAAAACTGAATAACAAACCAATGCGGTGGGATACACTTCTCGACGAAAATACAAAAAAAAGACGCGTTTTTTTATTGGATTTTTTTTAACTCGATTCTAGTGTACCCCTGGGTTTCGAAAATGCGTGTACGTTCGTAGTGGGGGTTTTGTTTTGGTTTTTACGTGGACCCCCACTTGGTTCAGTCGTTCAGTATTTAACTCCTTTGGTTGTTCAATCGTCCAGTCTCCATGTCCCCCCTACGCTATCTCGCCCATTCGCCCGTTCGGTCACTCGCTCGTTCAGATTCCAAAAAAAGGCAAGTGTTCCAAAAAAAACTTCCAACCACCCCCCGCCCCCCCTCCTCCCGGGTCCTTTCGCCTCGATATATACCTTTCACTCATCCAACCGCCCAACTATCTCCCCGCACCTCCTTTTGCTCCCCCTTCGTTTCACTCTTTTACGCCTCGTTTCGCCTGTCTGCTTGCTCGTTCAGAGTTCCCATCCCATCAAAATACAACGGTAACTATCAAATACAGTAGTTGCCGATAACATCAATCGCCAATCGTTCATCGTTCAACGTACCACCAAAAGCACCCCTCTGGGAGGTCCCGCCACAACAGGGACAAAAAAACAGTGACAACGTTGCTGCGGCATATTAAAATCGCCGGCGAGCGAGTGAGCGAGCGCCCCAGCCTTGCCGGGACGAGGAGACTCGACTCACCACCACCCGGTATAACTCTCAAGACACCACTTTATTCATACCATCCCCTCCCTCCCATAAAAACAGTGGTCGTTGCCGTCATCGTTTTTTTTTTTTTTTTTTTTTCAACCGTCCATTTTCCCTCTCTCTCTCTCTTCATCAAGTCCCTGGAGGGGAACGAAGGAAAACGCCTCCAACCGTTCCATCCGATCTAAACGCTTCCAGGGCAAACTTAAGGTCCCATTTGGGGGGACAAACCTCCTTGAAATCGGAGTGCCTTGTCGCCAAAACGGGCCTGCTGTGTACACAAGTGAAAGAGCTAACCCCCCTTTCAGCATCGCACTGCTGTTACACGAAACATGTGATTCGTCCATATATAACTCTTAAAAAAAACTTTTTTCCCCAGAGGACAGGGAGTGCAGTCCAAAAACGCCTTTTTCTTTTTTTTTTTTTTCCAAGACTTGAAAAAAAAAAACATACATCCCACTGAAAACTCCCAAGTCCGTCGCGTCCCTCCAAGCGTGGGGGGTCATTCCGTAGGGGTTCACGAGTTACTTTTACTCGCTCGCTCGTTCAATCAATCGTCCAGCCGCTCCGTCGTTTTACAAAAAGCATCGACTACGGAGGACCATAGTAAAGAGCACCAAATATTGTTGGAAAAAATAGGTAAATATATAGGTTTTTATGTATACCATAGGTCCTATTAACTATGAACCCCCGTAACACAACATACGTCAAAGGTGCGTGACGTTCGATCGATCGAGCGGATGATGCTCAACGACACAAGCTACAGCCTGGTGAAGTCACAGGATACGTCAGGCGCGCGCGTTACTGCGTTCCATCATTTCATCGACCCACGCACGCACCCACGCACGCACCCACGCGCGCACCTTCGGCGGCTGGTAGACGTCTAGAGAGGAGGAAGACGCGCCCAGCTCGAGCATCACCGACACGCCAGCCTTCGTGGAAGAGGCGTCAGCGATGATCATGTCTTCTGGATCGCACGCCAGCACCTTCACGTCAAGCCAAGCCCAGTCCGGTCCGGCAAACGTAAGTCGAGCAGATGCAACACAAGTCGAGTAGAGACAGGCCGGGTATCGGTAAGCCGACTATTAGAAGAGATAACAAACTCCGATCGGAAACAACGTCGAGTGGAAGACGGCAAAACGGAGTCGCGACGAAGTCGAGCAGTCGCGTAGTAGACACAGCAGAGGAAAGTCGAGTACAAGTGAAAGGCAGCCGCCGACGAAACTCCGCGCCCCTACCCCCACTCCACCCCACCCCACCGTTGTCGCCCACAACTTTCCACAACTCCGACACATCATCTACAGATCAGAAATATCACACAGATAATACAGATCATGATCTACGGTAGATCATTCAGTTCCTTGTGAGAGATTTGTGCAGGGAATTGCACAGCACAGATCCAAGCCAAGATAACCATGCGGACTAAACATGATCAAAAACAAATCGTACCCAAGAACACTAAGGGAATAGACCTCTACGTATCCTCTGCCTTTGGAAAGACCGCCATCATGGGAGTGGGGATGGGGATCGACGATCTGGACGTCCCAAGTCGTGATTTAAGTTTTGTTCCAAACCGCCGGCGCTAACCTTGTAACAGCGGCAAGCCAAGTAGTCAGCGGCGACGTCAGCGCCCCAGCCGGTGAAGCCCCAGATCGCCCACTTCGTCCACCCGCCCAACAGCCGCTGCGCGACGGCCGAGAGGCTCGAGAACGACCGGTCCAGCACGAGCAGGTCCACCTGCTGTCCCGGGGAGAGTGGCGGGCGGCATGGTGGGGTAGGTTGGGGCCGGGCCGAGCAGAGGCGGCGCGGGGCTTGGGTTGGGTCGGGTTGGGATTAGTTGCTTCGTTGCTTGGGTGGGTGGGTGGGTGGGTGGGTGAATGAGTGGGTGCATAAGCAAGCAAGCAAAGACAGCGCCACCGGAACTTCGACAGTACCACGGGGACAGCCGAATTTTCTTTTCGTCCTCCTGGTGGGGGATTCCCGCTTGCCTGGCTGTGGCGCGCGACGCTAGCGGCGGCGACTCCCCCGATGCTCTCCCCGTGTACAGCTAACCGCGTCACCTCAAGGTGCTCCCTCAAATATGCCACCACCTGTCCACGCCGTGCAACGCGGCGGAGCAAGACCGAAATGTGGGCGGGTTCGGCGGCACGAACGGGTGAACAGGAGGGAAGATGACAAAAGAATGTGGGGGGAGGGTAGTGCAATGGCGGGAACAAGTATGAAGGGGGGGGGTTGAGAGTCTTGCTGAGACTCCTCTGTCGCTGCTGCGCCCCGACCGCTCTATGCCCGACCACTTCAAGACTCGTCGCATACAAAAACGTAGCTCGAAAACCAGCATCGCGGGACTAAAAAAACATATTTTGGAGGTCTCAATGCCCAGCGAGTGGTCGAGCGACGCATAGGGGGCCCTTAATGACAAAAAAAATATGCGAGGAGACCGCGGTTTCGTCCCTCATAGCTAATCAACGTGAGAGACCAAAAACGAGCCTCGAGGCGACCGGAAAGGCAGCTCTTCTAGGCGGTTTTGGTTAGAACTTCCTCCGCCCCTCTCCTTCTCCCCCTCCCTGCATCTCCTTTTCCCCTGCCTCTCTCTCCTGCATCTCCTTTTCCCCTGTCTCTCTCTGTCTCTCTCTCTCTCTCTCCCCCTCTCTCTAATGCTGGGTCGGGAGAATTCTCGAAGGCGTTTCTACCGCAGTTGTTACCTCTTGGACGTCCTTGTTGATGGCCGCAGGCGACGCCCTTCCTCCGGATCGGGCGTACCCCCGGTAGTTGAACAAAAACACGTCACACCCGACTGACGTGTAGAATGATACCCTGCCAACGTACGAGCCCGAAAATAAACAAATAAAAACACACGCACGCACGCACACACGAAAAAAAAAGGAAAACGGAAACGAAAAGCGAAAGTGAACAGTAAAAACAAAAAAAAGTGAAAATAAGACCAAAAAAAAAAAAAAAAAAAAAAAAAAAAACGTCATTTCTTTATTCCAACAAAGGGGAAAAAAAAAAAGACACGAGAAGGGAGGGGAGAGGGGGGGGGGGGGGGTACTCATTATCATGCACGGCCGTAGTCGTATGGCCATAGACGCTCGCATCCCTACAATGCCGGACGGAGCACGTCTGGTTTTCACCGACCAGGCAGGCATTGCTTGCACCAATCGCGAAGCGCCGTGAGGTTTTGGGCGAGTCGCATGAACGGTGAGCTACACACCCTACCAAGAACCGCTTTGGAGGCGGATTTGGGGGGGGGGGGGGGGGGGGGGGGGGGGGGGGGGGGGGGGGGGGGGGGGGGGGGGGGGGGGGGGGGGGGGGGGGGGGGGGGGGACAGGGAGGAGATGGGAGGGAGGACGGGGACTCACGAAGGGGGGTGATATTGTTCACTTATTCGTTTTTTTTTTTTTGGCGTATACCCCGTGTATCATGCCAGATTGCCGGTTTCGCCGGGGCCTCCGAAGAACAGCAAGGTTTTTGGTGCCACCGAAATATCACACACCCTGCCTACAGCGGGGCGCAGGGGCATCGGCACACACACGGGCGGTCGGCGGCTCTTCTTCCCCTCCAGCCTGCACGACCATCTCCCAACCGCGGCACGCTGGTCTCTGGCACGCTACCTGTCACATTCAAAGCCCGGCCACCCTCGTGGTCCCCAACCCGACGAAACCACTCGAGGTTTAGGCACCAGGGTGCGCTCAGATACCGGTCACCTGAAACCAGGCACCCGTTTCCAGCTACCAGGTTTTCAGCTACCAGAAACCAGCCATAGGGTTGGGTTGGGTAAGGCCGGGATGAGTTGCGCCGGGTTGGGTTGGACCGGGGCTGAGCTGGGCTGGGCTGGCCTGCCTTGGCTTGACATGCCTTCTTACAACGGCCAGGCTTTTTTTTTTTTGTAGCACGCACTTACTAACCAACGCTTACGATTACGACCGCCCCTCAAAGGCCGCACCCGCGTGTTGGGGACGTCGTTACTCTGGGCTAGAGCTGGACTATCTTTCGCGCGCCATCAATCTCCAGTACACACCTATTATTACGGGGGGCCATACTAAACAAGACCAAATATTGTTAGTAAAAATAGGGAAATATGTAGGTTTTTGTATGTACCGTAGGTCCTATTAATTATGGTCCCCCGTAATAGTAAATCAACAGATGCAGTAACATTGCCTTACCAGTTGCGGCTGCCGTCCCCCGCCAGCACCATGCTCTCGTAGAAACCCGCGTTCGGGTTGCAAAAGAGCACGCACCCCCGTGCTGCTCCTCTCGTCGTCGATGCCGCTAGAGCTTTCGTTCCTTCCCCCGTAAGCGCGGCAGTAGCAGCAGTCCAGCAGGGTGCCGTCGGACATGGCAAGCCATATCTAAATAGGACACAAGACAGGACAGGACAGGACAGGGCAGGGCAGGGCAGGGCAGGGCAGGGCAGGGCAGGGCAGGACCGGACCGGACAGGACAGGACCGAACAGGAGAGGACCGGACGCGATATGGGACAGGGCAGGACATGACAACACAGGACAGACAAAAACGGGGCGGGGAAGGACAGGACGGGACAAGGACAGGCCAGGACAAAGCAGGGTTAGGTGTTGTCCCGCGAGTACACACAAACCAGAAACGCAACAGCGTCCGATCGAGGGAAGGCACGCACGCACCCCAGAAACCTCCACGACGAAAGTGAGCGAGACGGACGCCACAAACGTCCCTCTACGCTCGTACGACACGCTAGCACGAGGGGCTAGTCAAGTACGGGACGGGGTAAACGAGGTACGACCGACGCAGCAGCGACCTTATGCGGTTCCCGCTGTCCCTTGAGATGAATCACAGCGACAGGTGAAACAAAAAAAAAAAAAAAAACAGGCGACAGGCGGCAGATGGCAGATGGAGCACGCGCGGCGCGGCAAAAATTCAGAAGCAAGAGTGGGAACCCTCTACCCCGCATATGATGTATTTCCTCTCCCTCCAGAAAAACCCCTGTAATCAATAAAAACTCCCACTACAAAACGAAAACTCCAAACCCTCCTCGTCTATCAACCCCTCTTCGCCTCTTATTCGACTGCCCTCGCCCGCCCCCACCCCCCCCCCCCCCTCCATGGTCATACGACTACGGCCATGCATGAGATCGAGTACATCTCTCCTATCGAGTACACCCCCCCCCCCCCCCCCCCCTCCCCGGTCAGTTACAAGTACCCCCCCGCTGCCGTCCTTGAAAGTGGCCACACCGGAAAACAAATCAACTCATTGACGCTGCCATGCAAGCCCGCCTCAGAAGCGGTTCCTAGTAGGAAGCAGCTCACCCTTCATGCGACTCGCCGAACACCTCACGGCGCTTCGCGCTTGGTTGCAAGCAATGTTTATGCCTGGTCGGTAAAAACCCGTCGTGCTAAAAAACGTCCCGGCATTGTAGGGATGCGAGGGTCTATGGTCACACGACTACGGCCATGCATGACATCGAGCACACCAAAACCCCCAACCCCCCCCCCCCCCCCCAATCCCCCCCCAAGTACCCCCCCCCCCCCCCGCGCGCCCCCCCCGCTCCGACCCCCCTACCCCCCCCCCCCCCAAACGCCTTTTTCACACCTGCTGTGCGTTGTTCTTGATAAGCATCTCCTCCCGCATGAGCCCGAACCCGGCCGCCCCAGTGTACGGCCTGACCGACTTCCACCACCCCCCCACCATCGCCCCGGGGAACCCAACATCTCCGGAAGTGACCTCCTCTTCCGTCGGTACTCCCCCCCCCCATCGACCCCCGCCCAACCCTACGCCTTCCTCCTCGCCGGCTCCGGGGTTTCCGCTGGAGTTGGATGGCGTCGAAGCGGTGGCGGTGGCGGTGTTTCTGGCGCTTCGAGGGTGGAGTTGCCGTGAGAGCGCTATCATCGTTGAGGCGAGGGCTTCGAGGTTGGCGAAAACGCGCGCAAAGCTGTAGGGGGGGGGGGGGGGGGGGGGGGGGGGGGGGGGGGGGGGGGGGGGGGGGGGGGGGGGGGGGGGGTATCTTAGGTCATGTAACTTTTTTTGTGGGGAGGGGGGGGAGGGTGGTCGATATCATGCATGGCCGTAAGTGTATGACCATAGAACCTCGCATCCCTACATTGCCGGGACCGAGCACGTCGGGTGTTCACCGGCCAGGCAGACGTTAGGGTGGCTTTGGTGTTGTGTCGCGATCGGTTGGGCTGTTGGATTTGCTGGTGCTGTTGCTTTTGCCGTTGATGTTACCGTTGCAGCTGCTGTTGTTCACGCTGCTGTCGTTAACGACACCGCTGCCGTCCCTGCCGCGCTTGTTGCTGTCGCTGCTGCTACTGCAACTATTACTACCGCTACTGCTACTGTTACTACTACTTGTGATTTGATGTTGGTGTCGTGGCTGTGGCTGTTTGGGTGCTACTGCTGTCGATGTTTCAATCTTGACATTGCTACGGCTACCGCGGCTGCTGGCGGACGCTGTTGGTGTCGGTTCTACCGATACTGACCTTGGTGACGGTACCGGCACTGTTCCTGCTGCTACTGCTACTGCTGCTGCATCTACTGTTGCGTACAGTAGGCTTGCCCTCATTGGGAAACTGCTACTACCGTTGCTACTACTGTTGGTACTGTCACTGTTTGCTACTGCTGCTGCTGCTGCTGCTGCTGCCGTTGTTGTTGGTGTTGCTGGCGACGCTGATGCTGCCCGTACTGGCCCCGTCGCCGTCACCGGTACTCTTTCTTCTGCTGTCGCCGCTACCACACCTGCTGCAGTCCCTGCCACTACCACTACCACCAGATAAGCTTCCAGCTATTGCTACGGTCACCGCCACAGTCATCTGCTTGCAATAGCTGTTGCTACCGCTATTGCCTCAGCGCCAGTGCTACAGTACTCTCACCCTACTCCTACTCACGGCGGGAAAAACCAAACCCACACCCCTTGCCACGAACCATATAATTCCCATTCATACCAACACTACGCTACTGCACTACACTGCCCCCTCCCACCTCCCCCTTCCACCCCGCACCCTACACACTGAAGCACTTCACCCTGAACGCACCGATCGTTATTGCCCACGCCCGGAATGAGCAAGGCCTGTCTCGCCCGGTCGAAGTCGTACGTGCTGCGGCACTCAACAAGCTAGAAACACGCGAGGTGAAGGGACGGGGGACGGGGGGGGGGGGGGGGGGGGGGGGGGGGGGGGAAGGGCAGGGGGGGGGGGGGGGTAAAGGGAGGGCAGCGGGGGAAGGCACCCAACATTCCGTACGACCACTTGCATCTCACTCCCTCACCCACTTACTCCCCTCCTCCCCTCCCTCCCTCACCGATTCACTGTCTCAGTGCAAATACTTTTAACCCCAATCAAGCCGAAAATTACTGAGCCCGGCGGTCGGCCAGTCAGTCCGCCATTCCGTCGGTCCATCAGTCAGTCAACCCGTCAGTCACCTCAGGAAGCTATTTCTAGTAAGCCATACACGTACCCCAACCATCGCCCCCAAGTCATTCACCATACCATCTAGTCAGTCAGTTCAGTCGGGCGGGAGGCTACGCAGCCAGACTCCCGCCTAAATAGTGCATCCGCCTCGCTCTACTGTGAAGAACGGAGAGACGGACAAGAGGGGGTGGAAGACGCCGACCAACCTTTTTCACCGGTAAACGCACACGCAACAACGGCAATCTCCCTCCCCTTCCCACCCCCCGACCCCCCCGACTCCCACAGTCACCCCCATCCCCCCCCCCCACCCCTATACCCTTCCAACCCCCAACCTAAGCCCCGCCCCAGCACCCACCCACCCCAATCCCCCACCTTGCTCGTCATGCCCAAGGCCTCCTCGAGTGCGGGCAAAAATTCCGACAGGCACTCCAGCAGTGACTCCGCCTCGGCTAACGCTGGCGGTGTGAGCGCATTGGCACCGGCGGCGGCGGCGGCGGCAGCGGCAGCTGCTGCGGCCGCAGAACCCGAGGACACTCCGGAGGGAAGCCCGCCCCTCGCACCGCCGCCACCGCCGCCGCCTTCCCTTGGCATGTTGGCGCGTGCCGTCAGCTGCGGGATAGCAAACGGCCGGATAAAACCAGGAAAGGAGGCGGGGAGGGGGGGGGGGGGGCACTCATGTCATGCATGGCCGTAGTCGAATGACCATTAGACCCTCGCATCCCTCCAATGCCGGGACGGAGCACGTCGGGGTTCACACACCGACCAGGCAGACATTGATTGCTTGTACCAACTTTCGCCAAGCGCTGTGAGGTGTTGGCGCGAGTCGCACGAAAGGGTGACCTGCATCCTACCACGAGCCGCTTGTGAGGCGGACTTGCATACAAGATGACAGCTTGGCACGAAATGATTTGTTTTTTCTGGTGTGGGCACTTCCAGAGACAGCAATGGGCATGCTGCGGGACGGGGGGGGGGGGGGGGGGCAGGAGTGGAAGGCGGGGGCGGGGCTCTTGGCGTGAGCGAAACAAACAAGCGACGGCGTGAACCAAAACAGGGCCCGGTTTTGGTGTCTGGTCACGCCACAAGCAGACACACCCCGACAACTCCAAGCCCGCGCCTCTAAAACCTTCCCCTGCCCCGAACCCTCCCCCCCCCCTTCCGCCTCTCTACTCTCAACTCCAACCCCACCCCCTCTCCTACCCCCGCCCCACCCCAACCCCCAATCCCTCTATCTCGGCGCACACTCTCACCTCCTCCAGTGCTCTAAGCAGCACCCAGATGTCCCCCTTCTTCCCTCGTTCCCGTACATCCTCGTGAAGAGCGCGGAACTGGGTCATACCCGCCGGCACCACGGTAACGTCGCGCACAAGCTGCAGCCAGAGACGAAGCGCACCCACGTAAGAAACCTAGACAGGTCAGGGGGGAGGAGGGGGCGGGGGGTGACGGGGGGGGGGGGGGATACTTTATATCATGCATGGTCGTCGTCGTATGACCATAGACCCTCGCATCCCCACAAGGCCGGAACGGGTCGGGGGGGGGGGTGGTGGAGAGTGGGCGCTCAAAAGTACACAATCAATGCCAACATCGTGAACAAAGCCGTAACATAGAAATCAGTGCCGATCGCAGTGCTGCACCTCTTCGCGCCGTCGCGCAAAAACAACTTCACAAAGAGTCCCGACCATCCCCCCCCCCCCCCCCCCCCCCCCCCCCCCCCCCCCCCCCCCCCCCCCCCCCCCCCCCCCATCAAAGATGCTGGCAGAAGGAACTTTTGCCCCCCAAGACGGATGTCTACCAGAAAAACCCTAAACACCTAAAAACGGGGATGCACGTGAAAAATCCCCGGTTTTGCGAGTAAGTCTTCCCATACACCAGGTATATTACAATGCAAGTTTATAGTTCAGTGTACAAGTGGTTTCCAGAGACACCACGAAGAATTTTTGTACAGGGAGCACGGGGACACACCGTCTAAACAAAAGGGGAAAGCCTAGACGCACCACCCTCTATCCTCCCACGTAGTAGGACCCGTCTGGACGCAAGACACGCCCCGAAACGCCACACCCCACGCATGCAACTCCCACCAGGCGGCTGCTGACGTTCTTGGAGTACTCCTTCTCGATGCTCCTCTGAATCTGCATCGAGGTCCCCGGGTAGCTGATGTACTGGGTCAGCCCCCTCCCCCCCATGTACACGCCCCCCGCAAGAGCCAACCACGCCCCCGTGGCAGTGACGATGAAGGAGATGGCGTACAGGGGCAGGAACAGGATCAAAAATACCACGTAGCCTCCGCCGGCCAGGATAAGCGTCAGCTGCGGAGTTCTAAAACGTGCAAGGCGGTCACGGCGGCGGCGGCGGCGGCGGCGGCGGCAAAGGCACCCGGGGTGTTCCGGGCGGGAGGGTAAGCGCGGCGTTTCAACAAAAACGCCTACCGTATACCGGTATACCGTGTAACACGCATATGATGGAACGCGACTCCTCGAAAGCAATTTCGAGATTGCTTTTTCTCGACCGAACTGGAGAAGGTGCAAACCACCTATTAATAGTGACCGATGCATCCATTAAAAGTTCTCGTCGAGATATTTTCCACAGCAACCATTGTCGGTGTGTGTGCCGCCCCCCTGGGTTTAGAGGAACCTCACTCGAAATTCGTCCCAGGGGGTGCCTTATCTTACCACCCCATGTTACAGCCAAAACACGCCTGCCAGGTACGTATAATATACATTCCGAAGATGGGCGGATGGGCACACGCAAGACTGCAACACGCATTTTCGTTTTTTTTTTTTTTTTGGCTTTCTCGGCCCTGCCTCGTGCTTTGATCGAAGCACCCAGGATGGCTTGGGGTGGGTGGGTCGTGGGGGGGAACGCGTACAAAAGCTATTAACAGTTGCAAAGAGGCGGTGCCGAAACTCTTTACGTACCCCTGTAAGACATTATTTACGTGGTGAACGGTTTTTCAGCGGCTTCGCCCCTCGCAACGGAGAGCTGCTTGTACGAGGTATACAGTGGGGGGGGGGGGGGGGGGGGGGGGGGGGGGGGGGGGGGGGGGGGGAACCCCAGTACATGCATGAGCTACAGCAGGAAAAGCTCTGCAAACGATCGCGCCACGGCAGGCACAACCACCACCTCCATGAACCATCACCATTTCCCACCACCACCACAAAACATCAACACCACCGACACTAATAGCGACTCAACGACGGAGGCGACAGCTTAACAAAAAACAGCCCGAAATCGTGTAATACACCCCAATCGCTGGGTCGCTCTGTGCGGCAAGGTGGATAAAACAGGGGACCGGCGGCGACGCGAGCAGTACCACACCAAAAACTGGACGCGCCGAGGGGTTTTGCAAGCATCAACAGAAAAAAAAAAAAAGCACACGAGAACAAAGAGGACCGACACTACACCCCACCCCACCCCACACCACACCAGAACGCACCGCACCGCATCGCAATCACAACTACGCCCAACCCCCACCCCACTCTACCCCAACGCACCACAGCACAGCACAGCACAGCACAGCACAGCACAGCACTACCTACACACCCGCCAGCTACTCACTGTGCCAAGGTTCCGAAGGGGAAAGGGAGGCGGTCAGCCGCCGATGGCAGAAGGACGAAGGACGCCACCGTGCTCCTGAATGGTTTATAACAGTTTCACGCAACGGTGGCGTATATTACAGCAGATTTGTGGCAATAAGGGGGAGGCGGACGCGGTGGCAGGAGGCGGTGGCAGGAGGGGGGGAGGGGGGTAGGTGTGTGAAGAAAGCACGGACGACGTGCCACCCATGAACGTTGCACGGGGTCAGCAGCTTTTCACAGGAGCGCTCGCTTGCTTAGAATTGCGACACGGTTTACAGAAACAAACCGCAATCGACAACAGCAACAGCAGCAGCAGCAGCAGCAGCAGCAACAACGACACAAAAAAAAGCGAGAGAGGTAGCGGCGAGCATGAGCAATCCAATTGATTGTTTTTTTTCGCGTCGTCGCTGCAGTGTTGGCATGGGCTCGGTCGTGCAGGAAGGGCGTGGCGAGTGGTCGCAGAAGCGGTGACCGCCTCGAGGCACTCACGAACCTTTACACAAGACTTACATAGGGGGTACGTCGCCTATACTCACGCCACCGAGAGGGTTTGGATTGGGGAAGGCAGGAAATCCTCGCGGTGTCACATTTCAACACACGGTGTCACATTTTAATACATAGCTTGGTACGCGCGTGGGGCATGGTTTTCACCGACATGGTATGTGCCAATGAATGTATTAACCCATTCGAGAGGGAAAAAAAAAAAACATCTTCCAACAACTTGACGACGGCAGCACAGGTAGAGCTATGAGTCGGCACGACTAACAAGCAAGTCGCCGACCAGTTACCATTCGGACTACAAGTTACAAATAATATAACTTTCCCGGAGGTGTCGACTATCCGACCTGTTGGGTTTCCATACTTGTAGGAAGGGACTGGTGTTGCGGGATACATTTCTTGAATCTTTGGGCGCGCTCTGGCTTCGCCAGCCGACTTTCCGACGAAAAGCCAGCTAGCTGGCTACAAGGGTACCAATCGCTTACAGCTGATAGTCGCGACATCCTGCCGACACACAGGTCTAACCAAATAGGGTCACACCACGCAGCCCGCCCGGGCCGCTGCCAGGGGTGCGGGACGTGCCCGAAGTCCAAACGAAGGGAGACGTACGGCATGCGAGCAGCACAGCGAGACCACCCGGTGCTCCTGTGTGGCACGCTCTTCCAAAATATAGAATGTTCTATTTTAGAGCACTAACATCCGAAAGACCGCACTTCTTGCTTTCAGGTCAAGACAAGAACGGGCCCCGAACGGATTCACCGTCTATGTGACACGAACCGTAACACCCCCCCTCGCGACGAGCTTCTCCGATTCTAGAGGGGGGGGGCAGCATGTACGACGAAAGTGGCCGCGTTGGGAAGGAATGCATTCTAGGGGCGGCGGCTTATTTTCTCGCCGAAAACGAGAAATGTTTGTTCCCGCGCAACCCGACCCGATCAACCTTTTGCGTGTGCTACGTACAGCAGTCCTGACACGAAAAAATATTCACATTTAATGGCAAAAGTATCACGCTCCAACTTGGTCAGAAAACATTGAAGCCAACGAGCGTAACCTCTACTTACTATCCGGTCGCTGGATGTACGGGTGCCGTACCGAAAAATTTACCGAATAAACACTCAAGACAACACACCCCCCCCTGGGACGTATAATTTCATGAATTCCGCGTTGGTTTCGTCGGCAACGGGGAGGGTCTCAAACCCCGGAGGGGTGACTCTAAATACGGAAACGCCTCCCTGAGATCTACTAAATACAGCGGTTACCTCAAGTGAGTGACGTGACAGGCGGGACGTAGGACGTGGGAGATAGCAGCTGGGAAAAAAATGGGCGACAAGATTCCGCCGAACCGTGACGAGCGAAAAAAAATATGTCCGTTGATTCATCACCATCACATATTCATGAACAACCGTGTCATGTCACATACCTGGTACATACAACACCATACCAGGTCTATTAATAGTACCATATACCCAGGGTGCACTTCGGGGTTTTCAGTGATCTGGATGCCCGGTAACCCCGGTGGTGTACGCTGTACCATCCCCAATCCCCTCATCACACGGTATGGTAAACCAGGTATACATGGAAGTTCCATGCTCCGAAGCCCGGTTACCGCTACCTCGTACCGTACACCAGCGTGCATGTCATATCACCGTACTGCATCGTGTGGGCACTAACTGCCCATGGCCAAACTAACTTACTAACGGAGATGCGGCACTGATTTTGTCATGCCATACCACAACAGTACTGTTATTTAGGTAACGTAGGGAATTAATACGAAACGTGCAAACATGCACTGCCGTTTGGCGGCGGTGCTACGCTGCTGCCGCCTCGTGTTATCATACCCAGCAGTGGCCACCTGCTGATGGTGAAATATTAATCTTCCTAAGGTAGCCATTCGCGCAGCACTCTGGTTGGCCAAGGGGTACACTACAAGCGGCCCAACCAACCTGGAGTATCTCCAAGCCACAGCATCCCGAGCGGTCCGGATCAACTTCGAGTACTTGCAGCATCCAAGTCGGCCGAATCAAACCTAGAGTCTTACCAACCCCAGCACCCTAGCACCGATCACTGGCATAGGCCTAGGGTTCGCGTTCGAGTCCAGGGATCGGCTCTAGGCGCCAAGCATAAAACCTCCGTCAAAATATCAACACTATCAAGGAATAACCACGCCTCACCATACCGTACAGCAGTATACCAGGTGTATGATATTGGCGTGACGTTGACATCGTGTTGATAGCGTAAACCCCAACAGGGTGCAGTATCACTCCCAGCTGCGTTTGACAGGAGCAACGCCGGTATGCAACAACAAGACTAAAGAAGCTCGGCGAAGCGCCGTCGTCGCCTTCCTTCATCGTCGTCGTCGGCGAGAACGAGCCGAACAATACCACTCGAGTCTACCCATAGACTACCACAAGGTACGTACGTATGAATATGATATCAGGTATGTACGAACAGGCGGCGTTCAGAGCAAGTACAGCTGTGCGCTGACTGCCTAAAACTCGCCGACATACAGTAGGTATTTACCGGTAGTTGCCTAGCCAATTGCAGCTACTACTCAGTGCCAACTATCTCACCAAGTTGGGGTTTCCTTGTACATAGGCACGCGGCTTGCATGGTACGGGGTGAGCATTTCTTCGTGATGCCACGCGATGAGAGAGTGAGACCATCAATAGAGAGGTCTGCTGTAGCTCACGGCGCATCAACCCCTCGCGATCGAGCCAGCGCCGATGGCAAGGCCGAAGGTGCTGCCGGCGCCGAACCCGACCCGTCAACCGACCGGGCTTCAGCTTTTACCAATCAAGTGGTGGCACCCACGTATTTAATAGCATATTCCGCCACGGCCCAGTGCACATGCCAAAAGCCACCGTTCGCTACCGCGTACCGAAAGAGCGTCGGTTGTTCTTCAAGCTTCCGTAACCGTCAATGATACCTGCCAGTATACTGCCTGCCGTACACATAGACGAGTTTGGGCTGCAGCTGCCGCACCGGTACGACAAAGCCAACATATACCCGGTGCCCGTGACGGAAAGGGGCCCCCGAACCGGGAGCGGAACAAAGCTTTGAGACCAATTTCAGCATAACATACACATTGTTTCATGTACCAGGTATACTGCATCAAAGGTAAAGTTAAACTTGGCTTGTTGAGATGAACTATAGTATATCTAACTATTTGTGTTAAAATGAAGTTAAATACCGAAATACGCGTAGCGTACGACTCGCCCCTCCTCAGTGGGAGCCTCAGGAGGCGGGCGGGCCGGGCCCGCCTCCAGCTGGGCCACCTCGGCCGAGGGGGGGGAGTTGGGGGGGTACTCATGTCATGCATGGTTGTAGTCGTATGGCCATGGACCCTCGCATCCCTACAATGCCGGGACGGAGCACGTAGGGGTTTTACCGACCAGGCAGACATTGCATCAAGCGCAAAGCGCCGTGAGTCGTTCGGCGCGTCGCATCAAGGGTGAGTTACATCTTACTAAGAAGCTCCTGTCAGGCGGACTTGCGTATGGTTGGCAGCTTCGAATGTGATAGGTTTTCTGGTATGGCCACTTCTAGAGAGCGATGGGTTTACTACTGTATGTATCTGCCTCTTGGGTGCCTTACCCTATACACACTGCGAGATACGACCATTCCCCTTGTGCGGGGCCAAGGTCGGGGCCAAGGTTCTCCACCCCGTACAAGTGATGTAACTCGACCGCCAGCCGTGGTGACCGCAAAAAAAAAAAAAAAAAAAAAAAAAAAAAAAACGGTACCCTTGTTGCCTAGCTCACGCAGTGAGAGGCGTGTTTTACAGCGTCGTCGCCAACCGACGCCAACCCAACCTTTATATACGCATGTAACGTATATATATATATGGGGGAGGGGGGAAGGTGGGTGGCTCGCTTCGCTTGCATGCCCGTCGTCGCCCAGCGTCAGCCGACACTACACTGCTGTCGTAGACTAAAGGCGGTGATTGGCTGGCCTACTAAAAAACACCAGTTGCCGGGAAGCCCAGGCTACTCACGGCCCTCAAGTTTGTGCGATCGAGTATCAAATTCCCATCGACCACCTCTACACGTGTACTCTGCCGTTCGCTGCTGTACCCAGTGCCCATCCTATCATGGCAAATGCCAGTATTACAGCATCGCCTTTTTTCACACTACTGGGCTAGATAGACGGCGATGCACCACGAAAGACACAAGCGCAACCCTGCTGATGAGCGCCAGGTACGAGGCACCTCTGGCACGTACCAGGTACGGCTGAAGATACACTCGTGGTCACCGGTAGCCTGGTATACAACAGGCTTGTACGTATTGGTGCAAACAATGCACAGCAGTGGCTCCCAGCAACTGGGAGTAAAGCAAACGTATCACCGAGAGAAACTACTTCAGGTACTTGGTGTACTCGCAGTATTTGGGCTTGGATGTACTGCGAGATGCTGCGAGTATTCGCAGCATTCCGAGATTTTGTTCAGCGGAGATACATACTGCCACTCGCACTGTTTCGGGGTTCACTACTCATACTCATATGCTGTGGAACATCGCTGTACTCCAAGTATTTCAGGCTTCTGTAGTGCAGATATTCTTACTGCCAAATACTGGCGGCAGTATTTCGTCCGTTGGTATTACGAGTGCTGCGAATACTCGCAATACGCAGTCTCAACATGCGCAGCATGCTCGGAGTTTGAAGTAAACCGAGATATGTGAACGCCCCTCCCCCCCCCCCCCCCCAAACAAAAAAGCTACTGCTAAATACTCGCAGTATTTCGTCCGTTGGCATTGCGAGAACTGCGAATACTCGGAATACGTACGTATAATACTCTCAATATGTGCAGTATGCACGGAGCATGAACTATTCTTTAAAAACCCTGGATAATAGACACACCATGGTCTATTGCCAGCGACAATAGACAAGAGGAAAATATATGGGATATACATTGACAGCGACAATAGGCGATAGTAAAATATATCGATATATACTGCCAGCAACAATGCACGAGGGGAAAATCAATCGACATATATTGCCAGCGGCAATACGCGAGGGGAAAATGTAACGATAGATATTGCCAGCGTCAATGGGCGAGGGAAAAATCCATCGACATACATTGCCAGCGACAACAATATACGAGGGGGGAAAATATCGATAGATATTGGCAGTGACAGTAGACGGGGGGGGGGGAAATCGATCGATACGTATCGCCAACGACAACAGGTTGTGCAGCGCGCTCATCGCTGACCATTACCATCCGCAATGCATTGAGAAGTCTGTCCATCGTCAGTCACAACAGATTGGGGACGGTAACAAACAACAGATAAGACATCGAATGCCGGCAGCAATATCGCGTCCATTGCACCGCATTGTATCCATCCCCAATACTTGATGCAGCGGCCATTGTCTGTCGTCCAGGATCGTAAACCACGTTTATATAAACGCTTGAGATCGTACTATTAATATTAATATTAATACTACCAGGTATGTATTAAATACATATTTATCGAAACGCCCATGCTTCCTGTTCAAACGCCCATGGTTGTGGCCTAGCAAGCTGAAAACACGCGGTCACGATATACCGTGCCCTACATATGCCATACACCCACTGACTGTCGTGTGTCGAGTGTTGTGCGTCAAGATAAACCATGCACTCAGTATTTTTATTGCTGCGGTCGCAATATACTATTAATACTATACTACTGCTGGTGTCACACAATAGATATCTTGCTGTGCTCGGCAGAGTACGTTGTGTATGTGTCGATCGATACTCATTGCCGACTACAGCAGTAGGTGGTGGGCCGTGCCCACCGACGGACACTGCTGTCGGTGCCGATATATTTGAGGACGGCAACGATCGACAAACATTGCCTGCCACAATAGATTGTGGGGAGTATCCATCGATGGCCATTGTCGGTGACAAAAGACTGGGGACGCGATCCATCGATGGACACTGCTGCCGCAAAAGCTTGTGGGGAGTATCCATCGATGGACATCATTGTCGGTGACAATAGAATGGGCATGTGATCCATCGATAGACATCGCCTGCCACAACAGATTGTGGAACACCCAGTCGATAGTCAGTCACCACCGGTGACAATGGATTCGGCATGTGATCCACCGATAGCTACTGCCGATGGCAATGCACGGGAAAGTAGGCCAACCGATAGCTACTGCCGGCGACCAAAGACTGAGGAAGTATCAACAGTAAATCGATAAGACACTACCGACGGCAATAGGCACGTCCATTGCGCCATATTCTATTGATATTGCAGCGGCCATTGTCTACTGCTGTCCAGGGTGCGGAAGTGTACCGTAATATGTAATATCTTCTTTAGGGCCTTGTTTGAACGTGAACCCCCCCCCCCCCCCCCCCCCCCCCCCCCCCCCCCGAAAAGAAAAACGCCGGGGATGCTAAAAACTTTGAGAACGCCCCGGGCGGCCCCCCCCACAGGACGTTCAACTACCTGACTACTGCTGTAAATCCAAGGCATTCATTCCGGTAACATGGTTGTTGTTGCTGCCGCGTTGTTTGTGTTTATTTCTTCACATGAATAACCTTCCCATCCACTCAAAATCGTGTACCACCTCGGGACTCCCTGCCTCCTGCCGGCCGACACAGGACAAACCTACGACGTGCAACGCTACAACTGAGCTGGTTGCGCAACACCAAATAGGCGTAACCGTAACCTTTCCTGCTTCTTGAATGCTTTCTCGTATTGAACTATTACGGGGGACCATAGTAAATAGGACCACATATCGTTAGTAAAAATAGGTGAATACAGAGGTTTTTGTGTGTACCGTAGGTCCTATTTACTATGGCCCCCCGTAACATTATTGAAAGAATAGTGTTGTGCAGGCCCGACCTCGTGAGTTCCATCGCGAGAGGTCCGCGGCAAAGTTCTTGAACAGCAAAAAAAGAGACCAACGCCCCGGGGAATTTTCGCCCCGCGGGTTTTGTTAGGCGCCCCGAGCGGCGTTCACGGAGGATATTACGGGTACTTCGATGATATGTGCACCGTTTGGATAATAGTGCATCCCCGTTTTACAGCCAAAAGCATCTACGGATGGTCCCATGACTGGGAGTTGGAGCAAATTGGTTTTGAGGGGGGCAACTGCTGGACTACTTACGAGCACTGGCAGTATTTCGGGAGTGTGTACGTATACCGCCAGTACTGGTGGTATTTACTGCTGTACGCGTCCAAAACCCATGATGCTCTACATAAGTACTCCAAATACTTGGGGTGTTTGTACTGCGGGTACTGGGAGCATCTGTAAAACCATGTATTGTGCTCATTTTGATCTGGCGTGCAGTCGTCGAGCTGCAGTCGTATGCCGTGGGGCATCTCGTGCCCCTCGCCGCCGGCTGGCTGGCTGCAAATCGACACAACAAGTGAGGTGCAGAATGCACGATTCTTCCGCACATAGTCGAGGTGAAAAAAGCACACGCAAGTCTTTCAGCCATGATCTAGCACGCCGAAAACAACACAAGCCACTCGAAGGCCTCGAAGGCTACAGCTAGTGCGACACTTTCGCTGGTGGCAAGCACCAGCGGGCGAGCGGGAGGTGAAAACAATGCGTGCTTGCCTGCAAGATGGGTGGGGTGATGGTAAAAAAAGACAGGAAAACACCCCACACGAGGAACTACTCCTGTAGTAACTCCTTCAATGTCTTGTCTTCAGGCTAACCTGGATCGCGAAATTCGTAAGCGCTTACCATGGTGCGACGACGCCCACCAGGCAGTCCACAACTCTGGAGAACCCAAGCACCATGTTTTATGCCCTCGTCCCGTCTCGGTGCGAGTACACCTCGCCCAAGGCGATAGATTACAAAAACTCTCGAAAATAGAGTTGGTAGCAAAATTGGAGGCGAGATGATCCGGGTCCCTGGGATGAAAAAAGCGTGGGAAAAGGCTCGGAAAAGGTATGAAGCTCCGTCAGCCGAGCAGCCAATCAGTGATCGGCAGTTCCGATGAAATTTGAACTTTCAAATTTGTAGTTTTCGAACGACCATTCACCTCACATGTTTTGAGTTTCACGTGTTGCGTACCTGTATGACGTAGGTATACTACACTTGATACCGCATTATGTGACGGGCTATCGTGTCCTCTGTGGTTGTGACAAGTGTCAGGTTGAATGTGCTAGCCTCCTGGTGTAGTAGGTAGCAGAAACACGACGCTCATCGTGCAATGCGCACACGGAAAAGCTGAAGGTTTGTTTAAGCTGAAGGTTTGTTTGTGGTTCATAGCAGTATCTCTCAGTTCTATTGATGCCAACTGCGCGCACACACCAGTGGGACAGCGTACGATAAGTATTCGTACAGCACTAGGTATGTATATATGCGGTAGCTGGTATTGATAGTAGTCTCTGTGATCATAGCATAGGTCATAGGTCAAAGTCGTCTGTCTGGGGCTGTCTAATATATGGCGGACTACACTTTTTTTCTGTCTGCTGTCCAATCCGCTCTCGATGCACGGCTTTGCTTCGTTTATTTTGTCCGAATCCAGCGGAGAAGCGGAGAAGGTCTGTGACTTATAATTCGGAAAATGGTTTGAGAGGGCGAAAAATCTGAATCATCAACAAGCCTAGCCTACGAAGCGGCGTATCGCTGCGGCAGCAGCAGCAGCAGCAGCAACACCAGCAGCAGCAGCAACCGCAACAGCAACAGCAGCGGCAACACCAGCAACAGAAGCATCAACAGAAGTAGCGGCAGAAACAGGCAAATATCAGCACCCTGTTACTGCAGCTGAGCAGCACGAAAACAATTGAACGAGAAGGTCTGGGCGGTTCACTGCCCGGACAGAGGTCCGTTCCACGCCATCATCATGTCCGACCCCCGGCTGTCCAGGAGGGCGGCGTTGAGGGGCCGAGAGCAGCACATCTTCAATCTGGTCTCGAAAATGGCCACGCCAGAGCAGTGGGCGACGTGGCTCCGAGGTCCGCTCGAGCACGCTCTCGAGGCGGGGGACTTGAGCAGCGTAAAGCGGCTGATGACAGCGGGCGCGGATGCGATTGGCCTCGAGGAGCGCGTGACCGACCTGCTCCTCTCTTGCGTCGACGTGAAGGACAAAAAGAGCGGTGACTCGACCATCCACTTTGCCGCAGTCCTGGACCACGAGCACGTCATGAGGCTGATCCTCGAGAAGGGTGCGAACAAAGACTGCTTGGATAGCGAAGGCTGCACCCCGCTCCACCTCGCGGTCGAGCACGGGCACGTGCCGGCGGTGCAGGCCTTGCTGTCGGCCGGCGCGGACGTCGACCTCCGGTGCACGGGGGACGGCTGCACGGCGCTGGACCTGGCCGCGATCAACGGGCACCTGGACATCATGAGGCTGCTGCTGCAGCACGGAGTCGACGCGAGCGCCGCCGACTCTCGAGGCTACACGTCGCTGCACCGCGCGGCATTCTACAACCAGGCGGACGCACTCGCTGTGCTCGCCGAGGTTGGGGCCGACGTCGACGCACCCGACGCGATAGGCTGGACCCCACTCCACGACGCTGCGGCGGAAGGCTCTTCCGACGCAGTGGTATGGCTGCTGGGGCACGGCGCGAAGGAGGCCAAGATGGACAACCGAGGCCGCGCACCCCTCCACCTCGCCGCCGAGCGTGGCCACCTCCTCGGGGTAGAGGCACTCGTGGCGGCCGGGGCGGACGTCAGCCCCAGGTACGGGGACAGCGATTGCTCGGCGCTGGACTTCGCCACCGTCGGCGGACACCTGGACGTGATAAAAGCCATCATCCAGGCAGGCGCCGACGTCAACTCTTCCACCACTTCCGAGGGCCGAACCGCGCTCCATCGGGCCGCGTTTTTCAACCAAGCTGGGGCCGTCGACCTGCTCGTCGAAGGCGGAGCGGAACTCGATCCGAGAGACAACTCTTTCGGGTGGACGCCCCTCTTCGACGCCTCCGCGGAAGGCTCGGCCGAGGCGGTGGAAGCTCTCCTACGACACGGGGCGAACGCGGACGCGCTCGACGAAGAGGGTCGCGCGCCTCTCCACCTCGCCGCCCAGGCCGGCCGGTCGCGCACGGTAAAGGCCCTGCTGGCCGCCGGCGCGGACTGCGACCTCCGCCGCGGCGACACCGACCTCTCCGTGCTGGACGTGGCCGTGCACGAGGGTCACTTGGATGTCGTCCGGGAGCTCATCCAGAGCGGGGTCGACGTGGACGCCGTCGGCGCTTCGGGAAGAGCCGCACTCCACCGCGCTGCCCTTCTGGACGAGGACGGCGTCATCGACCTCCTCGTGCGGGCTGGGGCCGACCTCGAAGCCCGAGACGAGGACGGCTGGACTCCCCTCCTCGCCGCTGCCGTGGAAGGCTCCTCCTACGCGGTGGCCGCGCTCTCTCGCCACGGCGCCGACCAGAGCGCGATGGACCGGGAAGGGAGAGCGCCGCTCCACCTCGCGGCGGAGTACGGCCACCTCGAGGCCGCGACCGCCCTGCTGGACGCCGGCGCCGATATCAATCGGCGGGGCGTCGGTGACGACGAGTGGTCGGCCCTCGACCTGGCCGCCGTCAAGGGCAACCTGAGCTTCGTGAGGGCGATGCTGCTCCGAGGGGCGGACGTCAACGCCTCCGACACTCGCGGCTACACCGCGCTGCACCGCGCCGCGTTCTCCGACAGCGCTCCCGCCGTCGATGCCCTCGTCGCGGCCGGAGCCAATGTAGGCACAGCGGACAAGGCCGGATGGACCCCGCTCCACGACGCCTCCGCGGAAGGCTCCTCCGAGGCCGTGATCGCCCTGTTGCTTCACGGGGCGGACCAGGACGCGCTGGACCGCGAGGGGCGCTCACCCCTCCACCTGGTGGTGGCGAAGGGCTACCTCGCGGCGACGGAGTGTCTCCTCTCAGTCGGTGCCGACGTCGAGCTCCGCACCGGCAACAGCGGGTGCTCGGCGCTTGACTTGGCCGTCACCGAGGGACACCTGGGCGTGCTGCTGGCCCTGATCCGGCGCGGGGCCGACGTTAACGCCGCCGACTCCGCCGGCACGACGGCCCTGCACCGCGCCGCGTACTGCGACCGCTCGGGCGCGGTGGACATCCTGCTGTCGGCCGGGGCGATCGTGGGTGCGCGGGACGGCCACGGGCGCAGGCCTGCCGACGTCGCGTCGGCCCGGCGGTCTGTGGGGGCGGCGGCGGCGCTATCGAGGCGGGGCGTCGGCACCGCCGCCAACGGAGGGAGCGCCGCGGCGGGGAGAAGGAACGGGAGGGAGTCGCGCGGGGCTGCCGTCGCGAGCGCGACGGTAGAAGAAGAGCCAGACAGCGCCGGGTCTCTTCGCTCCGAGGACACTGGGGGTGAAAACCCTGCTACCCTTGAAACCTCTGCTGCCGCCGCTGTCTTGCCCGCCACCACCAGGAGGGCGAGCGTGGGCATACGCGATGTCGAGGCGGACCGCGCTCAGTCGTACGCCGAGCTCCTCGCCAGTCGGATGAGGCAAGCCCTGGCCGAGAGGGCGTGGCGCCGTCGACGCTGGGTGGTGATGTTTCACGCCCGCCCAGACAAGGTGGAGGTGCGCCTAGGATCGGACGGTATTAGTGTACCGCTAGCGAAGCCAAGGGCGGAGCCGGGAGCGGAACCGGGAGCGGAACCGGGAGCGGAACCGGGAGTGGAGCCGGGAGTGGAGCTGGGGGCGGAGCCAGGGGCGAAGGGAGCGGGGCCGGGGGCGGAAGCGGGAGAGTCTAGCGTTGGGTGGGGGGTGGGTAGTGGCGGTGGCGGCAGCAGCGGAGGAGGTGGAGAAAGCCATGCGCTCAATGAGCGACCCGGGCTACAGCGGGCGAATGCCTGTGATGCTGGCGGCCTCGACGGGTTCGCGGGCTTGGCGACTTGGCTGCTGCGGGTGGAGGAGGCCGGCCTGTTCAGGAAGATTGTGGGGTTCCTTTGAACGAGAAGTCGGTGAGAGACCCTGATACTATTGTGTGTTTCATCTACAGCAGTAGTTGTAGATGCCACGTGCGTCGTCAACAACCTGTGCCCCTGTTGCCGTGACGTTGCATAGGCCTTGTCTCTCAACCCCTGATTCTGTGCTGCGTCTATGCGTCCCTGTTTTTCGTGTGCACACGCGTTCATCAGTCCTGGCAGCCTGCTCCCCCTCATTTTCTGTTTGGTTCGTCACACCTGTTGTTGTATACCAGGTACGTGGCAGTACCTCATAGGCAATAGTTGCGAGATATCTGGTGTCTTACAGCAGCAGTGGTATGTATTTACCGGGTATAGCAGGTAGCATGTGATGGGAACCTCGAGTCCGAGCGCGCTGCTGCCGCTGCTGCTGTGTAGTGGACTTCCGTGGCCCCGCTGCTGCCGATCCAACGAACCTATGCGTGGCGAAAGTACAGTCGACTACTCCTGCATGTCTCTCAATTGAATGGGCTCGAGAAGAAAACACCAAGAGCGACGCCCGGCAGGCGTCCCCATGTACGACCATTTCCCGGGAGCTCAATGATACAGCCTATGGAGTACATGCCGTATCACACGGGTGATAAGCCAACACCCCCCCCCCCCCCCCCCCCCCCCCCCCCCCCCCCCCCCCCCCCCCCCCCCCCCCCACCCCCCCCCCCCCCCCCCCCCCCCCCACCCCCCCCCCCCCTGAGACGAATTTCCAAGACGAATTTCTCCCAAAAATGCCTTATAAACCCTTTTCGAACCGTAATCCCGTTTCGGAGGCAAACCACTCAAACAAATTCCAAGTAGTTTGTCCCCAAAACGAGCCTCAAGGGACACACACGACGAAAATGGCGGCATTGGGAAGATCTCTCGTCGAGATATGTCCATCGACGCAGGCAGCATCGCTCGGCATGTGAACCCTCTCCGTCGTCGGGAATAACCAGCGTGGAAATCAACCCTACAGGGCTGTGTTCTCTCGCGTGTTGTATACGGTAGGCGCGTTCGGAGGCGTTCTACGATAGAGGTTCACCCTGAATTTTCTGAGGCTCCTCACTTGACCTTAAGGAGCTCCACACCTCACCCGAAAACTGACTTGAGCAAAAGTCAAACTGCATCCCGATGAATAATCCCATGGCCCAAGCATACAAAAACGTCATTTTTCGAAACAAGATTGGCATTCCGACGATTTTGGGTTAATAACGGGCCCCGTCTTTCAGAAAACATGTTATTTACGGGAGACCATAGTAAATACTCGTAGGGCCTATGGTACAAGCCAAAACCTATGTATTTACCTATTTTTGCTAACAATATTTAAACAGGACCTATGGTACAAGCCAAAACCTATGTATTTACCTATTTTTGCTAACAATATTTGGTCCTATTTACTATGGTCCCCCGTAATAGCAGGAATGTGCTACCTCTATCCTATTAATAGAACGCGTCTTCGCTCCTATAAAATGTCAATAGTAGTACTAAGAAGGCCGGTGCTTTTTCTTTCGGAGCCCCAGACAACCCAGACACAGCAGCAGCAGCAAACAGCAGCAGCAGCAGCAGCAGCAGCAGCAGCAGCAGCAGCAGCAGCAGCAGCAGCAGCAGCAGCAGCGACCGAAAAATGTTTCGGGACGTGCGCTGACACCAACCGTCTTAACCCTTTTCGTGCACCGCAGCCCCTGCTTTGGGGGACAAAACCATTCGAGCGTTAAGACGCGTTCTACGATAGAGGTAGCACATTTCCGATTAAAAAAAAAATCTGAACGACGGGGCTCCTTAACCCAAAATCGTCGTAGTGATGCCAATCTTGTTTCGAAAAATGATGTAATGTTGTATACTTGGGCCGTGGGATTATTCATCGGCACGCAATTTGATTTTGGCTTAAGTCAGCTTTCGGGTGAGGTATTAGTGGAGCTCCTTAAGGTCAAGTGATGAGCCTTAGAAAAAATAGGGCGTGCTTCTGTCGTAAAGCGCCTCTTCGGTAGTTTGTCCCCAATACGGGAGCGCAGCAGTCCAAACAGGGTTGAGGGGGTGGCAACAGCAGTAGGGTCGCAATACGATAGGGAATAGGAGTACAGCAGTAGCATTTTCGGCGAAACTGTCACTGGGACTGACCGGGCTCCTTACCCTGTAATTACGGGAAACCATAGTAAATAGGACCAAATAAAGTTGGTAAAAATATGAAAATATATAGCTTTTCGTGTGTACCGTAGGTCCTGTTTACTATGGCCCCCTGTATTAGGACAAACTGCTGTGTATGTATGTATGTATGTGCAGTCTCGTTTTGGAGACGAATTCCTTGGAGTTTGGCTGGTTTGTCCCCAAAACGGGACTGGTGTTGAATGTTCGATCAAGCACTTTTCCCTACTATTAATAATAAAAGGGGCATAAACCAATACAAATTGTAATACAACAGCGTTGGAATACCATCGGTGTTTTACATTTATATTAGTAGTCGTTCATCGTTTCATACCAGGTATAAAAATAGTCATCATCGGGTTGCCAGCCATCTTTTTTTTTTTTTTTGGTCTTCTCGCCTTCTCTCATGGCCAGTTTTTTTTTTTTTTTTTTTTTTGTGTTACTACCTGGTCCAACAAGCAGTGCAGTGATGAGTTGTTGTAAGCGATACACAGACAGCACCTGGTATTACGGGGGGTCCATAGTAAATAGGACCAAATACTGCTAATAAAAATAGGTAAATATGTAGGCTTTTATTTATCCCATAGGTCCTATTAATTATGGACCCCCGTAATAATATTGATTCATAGAGCTCCGCAAGCGATGAGTTTTTTTTTTTTTTTTTTAGTCTGCTCAGAAAAATCGGGTGTACCACCTGCGCCATAGCAGACGTCAGTGACGACCCGTATCATACGACTGATGGTGTACAGCGCTCGTGCTGTCGTGCGTCTCGCGTTGTTGTAATTGGTGTACAGTCAGTATTTCGGGCACGCCTCCTTCCCCCCAGCAGGGCCGAGCGGGCTTCTCTGCGTGACCCGTTCTCTGTGTACCGGTGTCACGATCGTCAGTATCGCCCATGCCACTTGGAAGTCGCGTTTTCCCTCCACGCCCAAAAAAAAATGGATGTGGACTGCTATATATACTAATTGTTGTCAATGCTTGTTTCATAATAATGAAAGAAAATTGATCGAGTCTTGAAGGGGGTCGATCGATCTCGAGAGCGGTTGCAGCAGAACCTCGGCAGCATTCACTCGACAAGACCGCGCTGTTGGTGTGTGCACCCCGCTGTATATATCGCTCCTTTTTTCTTTGCGCGCTTGCTGCACGTCGCCCCGCGCGCGTTCTGGCGACGTCGATATCGCGCGCGGTTCCCACCCAACGACATATTTTACCTCGCCCAGGAAGAGCGAGACAAAATAACAGGGTTAGAACCCTTTCTACGGTTAGTAGGTCAAACTACAGTCCAGTTTCGGGGACAAACCACTCGAATTATAGAAGTAGTTTGTCCCCAGACATGCCTGATGCAGAACGGAACTGCGGTCCCAAGAGAGTGACGACCCCGATCCCCATGGCTTAGGCGTGCAAGCTGTGATACTGCTGCTGCTGCTGCTGCTGCTGCTGCTGCTGCTGCTGCTGCTGCTGCTGCTGTACAACGAATCACGCTGTACGTTCATGCCTGAGATTCCGACCGTATCGGGTAGCCCTTGAGCTGAGGCGGGGGAGAGCCCTGTTGGGCAGAATGTGGCACAGGCAGAAGTGTAGTAGTGGTGGCGGTGGTCCCCCGAACCCGCCGGTTGCAGTAGTAGTAGTAGTAGTAGTAGTAGTAGTAGTAGTAGTAGTGCCGGTTGGTTCGCCTCATGTTAATACGGGGGTCTATAGTTAACAGGACCTATGGCACACGTAAAAAACTATATTTTTAGGCATTTATACTAACAATATTTGATCCTGTTTACTATGGTCCCCCGTAATAATATTAATAGCAGTGCCCGTGGGATCACGTGGCGCAGATGGGATTCTCACCTGTACAAAGTGTGGCTGTTTGCGCGAGGTACTTGCTGCCTGTCGTAGTATAATTGTGCCGGTTGCTCACCGCTATAATGGTGCCGCCGGTGTTGTTGCCTGGCGCATTACGTCCCGGCACTATATGCGGCGGCAACCGGCACTACTGCAGTAGCTGAACCCCTGGCGCAATGCACGCGTCAGAGAAGGGCGGAGAAAAAGGCAGCAGTTTTAGAGCCGCGGTCCCTTTTTTGGGGCCATTAGTTATTACGGGGGTCCATAGTTAACAGGACCTATGGTATACATAAAACCTATACGTTTACCTATTTTTACCAACAATATTTGGTCTTATTTACTATGGACCCCCCCGTAATGAAAGGGTTAACTGTTAGTAACACCTCGGACAGGTACAGGTCATCTGATCCCACAAACAGTTCGTGATCTAGATCTCTCAAGGCAGATCTGTTCTCGATCTTGTCGAGATGGTCTGCTCTGTAGCTCACGTTGAGGGGTGGAAGCCGTCCGTGTATCCTGCACGATCTGTACACGTACGAAGCACTTTTTCTCCTGATGGGTTGGATGATCTGTACTATGCACAGATCCTGCACAACTAACCTCTCACAACGGCAGGTGATGAACTAGACCATCTACTGTAGACAGATGGATCATGATCTGTGCGAGGTGTGAATGGGTTGACGGTAAGGGTCGATCTTAACGAGGACTGTTTTTCAGGGGGGGGGGGGGGGGGGGGGGGGGGGGGGGGGGGGGGGGGTTCAGTTTTTTTTTTTTTTTTTTTTTATTTTTTGTTTTTTTTTTTCCAATACGAAAAGATCGAGATTTCGGGAAAATACTGAAAATCACCTCCTCGTCAAGATCGACCCGAAGCCGGAAGCAGGCACCGACTGGAGTTTACGATTGACGGGAGTCCGTTTGGTTTTCTTTGATTGTCGTGTGTCCCCTTAATATTCGTGTGTTTTCTTCCTGTAGCTGCTTTTTGTGAGTGATCGCTCTGTTATTATTAGGCTTGCCATCCGACAATGTGCAGCATGAGCTTCACCGTTGATCAATCAAAACATTCCTGAAAGAAGAAATACCCGGATACAAAAAAAAAAACTACAGCAGTATGCAAGAAAGGTCTTCCTTCTAATGTCTACTTCCTTTTATGCTTTTTGCGATTAATAAGACACACATTTATGTTTATGCTGCCCATTGTTGGGTGGCGAAAGTCACACCCCCTGGTACTCAACAGCACCGCAGGTTTCAAGGTAAACTCGTGTGCCACCGAAGAGGCGCAAGCTACGTAATGTTTTCTGAGGAGGCTTCTTACGTCAGAAGCTTTTTGGTTCAGTTTTTTTTAGTTTTTGTTTTTTTTTTTTCCTGAGATTTTCGTCTCCCCCGAATTCGGAAGATTAATAATCACCTCGAGCTATTTTTAGTACGGATTAATGGAATTGAAATTGCGAGGTTGCGGCACCCCGAATTTAAAAAATATTTTGCGGGAATATGTATACCACAGGTACGATATTTTTTCGTGTTTTTTTCTGGATGTGTGTTGTTCGCAAGTCCTGAATTTTTTTTGTTAGCTTGTCCTGTGACCACGGACTAGATTTTTCGGCGATGTACCGCAGTCCCGATCTGGGGAGAAACCAGTCTAATTCCAAGTGATTTGACCCCAAAACGACTCTGCAGTACTATAAGGGATAAGCATAAGTTCATTTGAGAACACCAGCGCCGACGAGACGGTAAACAACAAACACCCGCCCGCCTGCTAAATAAAGCCTGCGACTTTGCGGAGAAGAAAATTTGAAAAAAGTGCAACGCGATACGAACAAAGAATCGATGATGCATCGAGGGCTCTACGTGTGCACGCACAACACGGATGCTTGTTGTCAAAAGCAAAATGTGGTGGTTCTCCAAGGTATGAGGCATGCCTTGTTGACTTGTTGCCTTTGTTGGGTAGTCCCTCCGTTGGGTGGCCCCGTCGGTCTCAATGACGCAACATTTTGGACAAAAAAAAGTGATGCAAGGCATGCCCCTGTCGTGGGCGCGTGCGAGGTGTGTACCGGGTATAGAAAACGTACCGCTCTATGTGGCGCTCTATCCCTAAATATTATATTACAGGGGTCCATAGTTAACAGGACCTATGGTGTGCATAAAAACCTATATATTTACCTATTTTTACTAACAACATTTGGTCCCGTTAACTGTGGTCCCCCGTAAATAGCACCGTTTGCTTTCATTTTATGTTGAATGCAAGCTGTCCTTATGTATTCGGGTACATACCTGGCAGTGGTATACAACATACACGTACTATTACACTGCTGCTGTAGTACCGTACCCTGGTACATGATCGCCACGTACAACAGTATAGATATTTATAATAGTACAGTAGTACATACCTGTAAAATACTCTCTTGTCCCTGCATGTTGTTACGGGGGTCCACAGTAAACAGGACCAAATATTGTTAGTAAAAATAGTCAAATACACAGGTTTTTACGAATACCATAGGTCCTATTAACTATGGCCCCCCGTAATAGTGGTACCGTTTGTCTACGTATGTATTGGCGTCCCCGGTGGCTTGGTAGGTGGTCCGCGTGTGTGCAAACTCGCAGGGACTTTTTACTGCATAAAAATTGGTAAGCGGAAAGCGCGAGAGCGTGAGTTAGCAACAGTCAATGAAAATAGACGAGCAGTGGGAATGCTGAACCCTATATGCGCGACAAAAAAAGTGAAGGCACGCACCGGGGGGGGGGGGGGGGGGGGGGGGGGGGGGGGGGGGGGGGGGGGGGGGGGGGGGGGGATTACTTACACATGTGCCGTGACCACGGTTTGTCCAGAAAATCGCTGAGGGTATAAAACGTCCTACG